>CM068836.1:56975010-57277510 GCA_028554795.2 Sinohyriopsis cumingii
AATTTAGATGTAAATACCTTTATATAACACCATCACATGAGGCAGAACTCTTCCAGTCAACGTGGACTCAAAAGAACTACTTTGGGCGGAGGAGTACAAGGCTGCATTCATCGTCTACTTATAAAAGCGAAAAGGCAACATACATTCATGAGACAACCATCTGACCATCTCAATGCTATCAATAGAGGGCAAAATCCTCGCAGAAGTTTGCATCATATTGATCAAGGACTCCTCCCTGGGAGTCAGTATGGCTTCAGGAAAAGTTGAGGTACCACATACATAGTGTTTGTAGCTCGTCAACTCCAGGAGAAATGCCACGAACAAACCTCCAAACTGTGTACAACATCTGTCATGACAAAGGCTTTTTACTTACTTTTGACCATTAATGCCTCATATGGAACCTACCATCACAGTAAATGGCCAAACCCTCGTTAAATAAAACGAAAGGTGTACAATGCCATTATTTTGCCGACAATGCTGTGTGCTTGCGAAACCTGGACGGTGTACAGACGCCATGCCAAGAAGCTGGATCATTTTCACATGGGATGCCAGTGGAAAATGATGAGGATAAGATGGCTGGACTGGACTGGGTCCAAGACAATGAACAATTATTCGAACAACGTGCTAAAGGTTATAATTAAAACAGTTATAGTAGTACTCTGTAAATCGCATTAATTATTTTTTTTCTTCTAGCAGAATTTACATTAGAACAAAAGTGGAACTTGATATACTGTGAGAGTTAAGGTGCGAATAATAAAGGTAAGTCTACAACATGTAGGAGATAAAATTATAACATTCCGAAGTCTAATATACTTGCTTAACCTTCTGCTCTGCAATAAAGATAGGATTGTAATAATCTGACCAAATGTGCATAATACCCAATAAACGTGCCCAAAAATTAAACGATAGTCAGATGTCAAGTGTGTGTGTGTGTGTTTTATATATAACCAAGGTGGGTTTTAGCACAGGGCTATCCATTCTGCTCTGCAGAGATATAAGTCTCAATTGTCCGTGCACGTTGAGTAAATAGACGCATAAACTTTTTCTTTCATGCCCTTTTGAGAAAAGTCAGGGCCCTTTTGAAATTTTGGAAAATACATCCCCAATAATTGAAATAATTCGTCCCTGCACAGAAATGCAACCCTGACTAAAAATTAAAGCAACTAAAAGTCATTTTAGATTTCCTCAAGATCGTTGAAACTTGGCATGCATCAAGAGATTCAAACAAATAGAAAATCCTAAGAACTTTTTTGTTGCTGCTGTGAATCTAATCTCTCTCTCATAGATCGTAGCTATAGAATATATCAAAATAGCTCATGGTTAATTTCCACTAGTCCATATGCAACCGCCGTCCGCGTCTGCATTTCAAATTAGTATCAGCATTAGGATAAAGCAGCAAGCCAGCACCTGCCAGCTCTTTTGGCCTGAAACCACATAAATAGTTCCATGTAAATGATAAGCATGGCGGCTGCAATTGACAGCTTTCAGTTTCTTCTGCGTGAAATTATTGAGACTGTGTCACATGTCAGGGACAGTCTTGCACTTATTGGTCTTCTCTATGTATCTACTAAAACGCTAAAAAATGCATGCACATTGCTTAGAACATTGAATGACCATGCACTGAGTAGAATAGCACAGTCTTGGAACTCTCCTGTGCGGTTCGGACCATGGGCAGGTGAGATGAACGAGTGGTCATACAATTTCAATAAATTGTTCTCCGCCTTTTTTTTGTGACATGACTGCTACTAGTCATGTGGTAATCTTCCCAACCCCATCCCCTAAAAATAATTTTAAAAACTCACAAAAAACAACAAACAGTAAGAACAAGAACAAGAAAAATACAAAACAAAAAAAACAAGACGTGCTAGTCTACTAAAAGAACAGTTCCTAGATTTACAGCAACACATCAACACAAAGAAAATTATGGGGAGGGAAAGAAATCGGAACAAAGCAATATTTAGCAATTTTCCACATAAGGTGTATCTTAAACAAAAGTTGTCTATAGTATTAAATTGAAATAGAGAAAATCGACTTTATGGTTTTTTGAAATTTGCACTTGATTGGTGAATAAAGTCGCAGTTAAGGATTCCAAAACCAAAAAGGTAATGTTATCCATGCAGAATAAATTAAGAAAATTGATATTAATAAACATTTTTAATATTTATACCATTACATTTGTGCTATTTATAATAAAAATACATAAATGTCATTGAAATGACATTGGGATCATACGTGATCTTAGCCTCGTAATGCTTTGTTTGATGTAATTAATACATGTTAGTGAATCACATCATCTTATGCAAATGATAATATGCAATAATATTGCTGCACAAATCAATATGCAATGTGGAAAAATGCTACTGAAGAAAGGTTTCTTTTGATTTTTTTTTACCTGAATTTTGTTAAATACAAGAATAAAAGTGCTGTATCTATTAAAAATATTGCAGTGATAGAGTTGAAGAGAATGTGCCAAATAAGAAATCATATTTGTACTATTTATTAGAATGAAGAACCATTTAGTCTATATTCATGGTGAGTTTTAATTTTAATAGATGCTCCAATTTTTTAACAGTATTAATTTAACTTGGTTGCATGTATAACTCTGATACCTCATGTTGACAGTTACAGGGCTCGAAATTAGTGGTAGTCCGCTAGCCCAAGGCTAGTAGATTTCCAGTCAGACTAGTAACTTTCATAATGTTAATAGTCCGATGGGCTTGTAAGTTTCGGTTATCAACAGTCAGCGTTTGGTTTTTGCTATTCCTTAATAAAGATTTGACTTCAGCAGATATTCTATAGAATCAAAGCAATGACCATTGTAAACACAGTCATAAAATATTAGCATGAAAAGATGAAGTCAATTTCTGCCTCGAAAATGCGCGTCAGAAGCCATCAGATTTTGTGTATTTTGCTTAACAGTGCCAATTATGGTCCCGTCATTAACAACGGGACTTGGGTAATTGATCCTAATTAGTCTGATAACAAATTATGTGAAAAATGACGTGGTATCACACTTCATTCAATTGACCACAGTGACAAACTACATATGGGTAAACCACACAAACGGGCACGGCAAAAACTATTCAAATAAATTAGTTTGCATGTTTGTTTGTATAATTTTTTTTTGTGGCTCGCTTGCCAAACACTCAGTCACAATAAGAAAACTGTATATTTTACATTTGCATCAAAATAATTATAAGAATTAGATCGATTTATTACGATTACTTTATTGACACATCCTTTCCGTACAACTACTTTTTCTATGATGATAAGAATAGTTTTTATATTTTTTTCCCTTACAAGAATGAACAAATAATTGGATACACGTGCAGATATCCAAGCAGAATGCCTTATATTTGTTGGGAATTAAAATCTCTGAACATGGGCACCTAAGATTTGAAAATTTTCAACCTTATTATTAATTTCAGCAATACAGTACATTGAGGTCCGATTAATTAGGAAAAATTAACAAACTTAACGCTGTTAATGATGAGACCGTAATTGGAGCTGTTAAATACATCGCAATGAGTCAGATGGATTTGTTTAATGGGAACACACCTTTTCCAAGCTGAAACTAACATAATCTTCTGATGCTAATATTTTATAACTGTGTTTACAATAGCCACTGCTTTGATCCTGCAGAACATCTGCTGAAGTCAAGTCTTTATTAGGGAGAGGCCATTTAATTTTAGGGGAAGTTTGGGCAAAGGCACGTGTTTTGAAATGTGTTTCTTGCTCTGACTTTCTGATGTAAAGGACACTGCCATTCCTTTTCTCACTTTAACTAATTCGCATCAGCTATACTGTAACATCTTGTATTTCAACATGAGGCACAATTCCCTCATAAAACAGGCAAAATGTGGTGTTTTATAGAAAGTGTTAGCCACCGGAAAAAAGCAAAAGTTGAATGAAAATGACATGAAAGACAGGAATAATTCTTATGATAGGGAAAAAGCATAATCAAAAGTTTCAGAAGACATGGACAAAAGAGAGGGAATGGATGAGTTATGATGAGGAAAAGAACGTTATGCGGTCTAACTGGTGTACGGAATTTGCAAAAACAAACACAGAGAAAACATCCAGTTTTGTTGCCGGTTGTTCGAACTTTAAAATTGAATCGGTAAACGTACATGAAAGCTGTGGGCAACACAAAGAGAGTTCAGAGAGAAAAGCAGCTATGCAGATACCACCAGAAGAATCGACCGCTGGTAAGATCTTGGAAAGTTTAAATCGGAATGTGTTTGACCAGCGTGTTAATTTGTTTAAAATGCACATGCTATCATAAAGAACATAAGACCCATCACTGATTTTGTATGGATGTGTCAGCTGGATGAGATGAAAGGAGTTGATGTTTGGGAGACTTACAGGAATGATAAACAGATTCTAACATTTACTCACTACATGGTTGAAAGTGGAATGCAGAAATTTTTCAAAGGTGTGAATGAAACAATGTTTCTTGCAGTAGTGTGCGACAGTTGTACTGAAACTCCAATTCAGGAGGAGGAAATTGTATATATTAGAATTTGCAAAGGAGGAGAAATTAAATAATCGTTCCTGGCAATTGATATTGTAGAGAAGGCAGAAGGGATCCTGAAGGTGATCACCACTGCACTGCAATGTTTTACGGAGGCGGGTAAGGAGACCAGAACAAACCCCATATGGACTCTGAGTGCAGGTAGAGGACGAGAAAGGAACCTGGATCCTTTTCTGGAATTGGATCCAGGTTATCTTGAGAAACAAGAAATGTCAATTGACTGATTGATGATTTGAAGTGGGATTTATACTTCTGTACTTCTGCAATTCATACGATAATGCTATTTATGAAATAAAATTGTTGTTAATCTCAATACAAGTGTGTGACATTGTTTAGTGGACAGGACTAGTAAAGATTTGGCAGGACTAGTAAATTTCTCAGTATACTAGTCCTTCTGGCTACAAAGAAATTTGTCTTAAATTTGAGCCCTGCAGTTATTGCATTTTTCAGCTTTGCCATTTTGAAACTCATTGTTTTCTTTTCACAACTTGCTAAACAAACTTTATGGCTTACTTCCTTCTGTCATTAGAAAAAGAAAAGTGACCACTTGACTCTTAATATGCGTTATTGACTTAACATTGTGTTGTTTAAACATATCCCACTGGCGTGGTAATCATGGAACCATCTTGTAGAACTGACCTTTTATGTATCCTTTTTTGAAGCAACATTTGTTCAGTCAGAATTTTATTTAATGATCAGTATGGCAATACATCCTTGTTGTAAATACCTAAAATAGTGCAAAAATTACACTATTTCATACCTGTCAGCTCTCATGCCAGGAGAAAAAACTCCAGAATTTTGGGGTCCTTCCACACCTACCTACCAAAGTCATAATATCTCCTGATTTTTGCAGAGTACTTCTGGTTAGTACATTATGTCTCTTGATTTTTAGTTCTCCTAAAAATTCTACATAAATATATATATCATATGCAATCCACAGAAGCCATGTTCTATTTTATCACCTTTGAATATTATTGTGAAGAAATAATTATCATACTAATAAAAATTTCTTCAGTAAATGTTTAGTTGAAACATTATTCACGTAAATTTATGATTTTTGTAATCCCCACAACATTATTAACATCAGAAATTAAACTGCAACAAAAAATAGATCACAGTACAAAAATTGTGAGCAATTAGTTTCAGTCCCAAGAATGATCACTGTGAATGAAAGAAACTATTGTGAGTAAATAAATGGCATTACTGTACCATATATACAAATGTTAATTACCATCATTAAATTAAAAGAAGGAATGCAAAAACAAAATACCATGCAGAACATTTGCCCTTAAAAACTAATTCAGAATTCCGGTATATGTATGATTTAGTAAGCAGTGTTACATGTAAATACCTTAAGCGTCAAGGATAAGGTAATAAAGTGGGATGTAAAATGTGAGAAAATAGTCGTCACATGGATAAGCTTAAGACTGCGTATATAGGCACTGTTAGTTACAACAAAATAGGGCATCATTTATTTGCCAATTAGTTGCTGGTGCTTACATAACAGACTGTAGAAAATAGTTTCTTTGAATTATGTTGGAGGGCTTTAAAGCTTTAGCTCCTTTTCACATACCATTGCAATGATAAGGATTAATTGTTAATTAGTCATGCAGGCTTTCTTGTTTGTTTACTTAAGACTAACCTTTAGCTATTGCACAGTCTGGCCACAGCTACCAGAATATGAAAAGAGGGCACATTGCAGGGGAAAAATAAGGCATTTCACTGGGAGAAAAGGTACATCCTTTAAGAAAATATTCTTGTTATAAGGCCTCAAAGAATGCCAAAAATGACACTATTTAATGTTCGGCTTATGAAAGCTGGATACATAAAAAATGCACACCCAATTGTAATGCTGAGTTGTATTGTTATTATGCCTGTAATAGAGAAACTTCTCTATAATGAAAATGAGAAACATTTATGTCACCCTTTCTATTATATATATATATATATATATATATATATATATATATATATATATATATATATATATATATATATATATATATATCTTTGATCAATTAATGAAAATATAAAGGATTACACACTATTGGTCATCTACATCTTTGTTGTGCAATGTGGCACTGTATGCATCTTTTATGTTAGTTAAATAAAAATACATACTTTTGTTGCATTGTTTTATTTGTTGCCGTATCTTAAGAATTTTGTGCTTTTTTTCTCAATTACCCAACATTTTGACCATTTTAAAAAAAAAAACTTTTTCTTTTTTCTCAGCCACTGCTTTTTATTGCCAACAATATTCAACTTCTATAACCATGAGCATGAAACTATTAAAGGTTAATTGAATTGCAACTGATTTTGAAAAAAGTAAGCTTAATAAGGTGAGTTCATTGTGATCCCTTCACTTTCTTCTCTCACATTGTTAACAGTGCAATTCATTCAATATAACTCTTGGTTTTTATACCAAAATCCACCTTGGAAATATCTTGATGGAGTGAGAAAATGTAAAAAGGAGGAACTCTACTTGAAAATGGTGAGAGCTGGCAAATTAGTCCAGTATTTAAATTTAGAAATTGGGATATGCCTCCCCCCAAAAATGACACTTAGAATTCACCAATATAAACATTTAAATAACATTAAATTCCAAGTCAGTGCCTGTAATGTGCTTTGAATACCTAACAGGTCATGTAATAAGTTCTATCATTGGTTAATTGATTTCACTTGCTATAAGTAGGGACTTTTTTATGAACAAGACGGCACTAGTTCAAAGCACCATTTCATCTAGCAAAATATGCAGAGGCTTGATGTGGTGGATCAATGACCTTTGGCTAGCAAAGATGATGCATTGATAGCTGCAGTAGTTTTTTAGAGTTCGTTTTCAGCATTTGTTGCAAGGTCCAAGTCTGTTATGCTTGAATGTTGGAACACTTCTTCTGTTTCCCATGGGCACAGTTGTTGACATTAATGCCATTGAGAAGTAGGTTTTTGTGTGAAATATTTTTTAACTGAGTGAGATAATTACACTTTCCATTTATTCGGTCTTTTCACTTTTTAATTAGTAAATTGGGATTTTTAATAGAATTAAATCTAGTTTGTGATGATAAGAGCTTTTATGTGAATTACATGTTATATGTAACATTGGCAGTGCTTCTCAGAACTTGATATTCTGATTGTCTTCTCATAAGGTGGTAAGTGATTTTAATTGAAATTGATTTGATAAGCAATAAAATGGAGCATAATTATTTAATCAGTTTTAGAATTTAAATTAAAAATTATTCACAGCCTGAGTAAAGGCTGAGTGATTTAAGCATAGTGGGGGTATCAAAGCATTGCAGTGATTGGATACAGTAGATGTGCCACACCATATCAGCCTGTGGAAAACCTACATATAAGTCAGGCCTTGGGAGTGAGTACAATTGGCTTCTCATATTTTCATGTGTAATCTAACATTATGTGGCACTTTGGAGATCTGTGCAACTATGTAAGCTGACATTATGTCGCACTTTGGAGATCTATGCAACTGTATCATGTTTTCATGTGTAATCTGACATTATGTTGCACTTTGGAGATCTATGCAACTGTAGCATGTTTTCATGTGTAAGCTGACATTATGTGGCACTTTGGAGATCTATGCAGCTGTATCATGTTTTCATATGTAATCTAACATTATGTGGCAATTTGGAGATCTATGCAACTAGCATGTTTTCATGTGTAGTCTGACATTGTGTGGCACTTTGGAGATCTATGCAACTGTAGCATGTTTTCATCTGTAATCTGACATTATGTGGCACTTTGGAGATCTATGAAACTATGTAAGCTGACATTATGTGGCACTTTGGAGATCTATGCAACTAGCATGTTTTCATGTGTAAGCTGACATTATGTGGCACTTTGGAGATCTATGCAACTGTAGCATGTTTTCATCTGTAAGCTGACATTATGTGGCACTTTGGAGATCTATGCAACTGTGTCATGTTTTCATGTGTAATCTAACATTATGTGGCACTTTGGAGATCTATATAACTAGCATGTTTTCATGTGTAAGCTGACATTATGTGGCACTTTGGAGATCTATGCAACTGTATCATGTTTTCATGTGTAATCTGACATTATGTTGCACATTGGAGATCTATGCAACTGTAGCATGTTTTCATCTGTAAGCTGACATTATGTGGTACTTTGGAGATCTATGCAACTGTATCATGGTTTCATGTGTAATCTGACGTTATGTTGCACTTTGGAGATCTATGCAACTGTAGCAAGTTTTCATCTGTAAGCTGACATTGTGTGGCACTATGGTGATCTGTGACACTGTAGCATGTTTTCACAGGACAGTTTCTTGATGTGTGTTTTAGGTGTCCCCCTTGTTACAATGAAGTAAAAACTCAGTCCTCATTTGCCCTTGTAATGTCATCAGATGAAGGATTTGATTTTGCCCTACTGACCATTTTCTGCTTATACCTTTGTACAATCCTCAAATGTAAGATTTCAATTTGCCCTAAAAAAAACCATGCTTTAACAATGTCTATTCACACAAAATTCTGCAACTATATTAATGTTTGTAGTTGATTGACTCCTTTTGTCTTTCAAAACTGAATGAGCACACTTGAAAGGGTCAAGTTTTACATGGTCTTTTGTAAAGGAGACAACAAACAGTTGTGCATTAGCTTGCTAAATTTTGTGTTCTCAGAGAGTACAGAAAGGGACAAGTTTAATTCATTTGAGTTGCTATTATAGATTTTTGTTGTCACCATGAGTGATCTCTGCAGTCTCTGGCATGAACCAAAAATACTTCTGTAATGGGCAGGAACCTGTAAAATTTGTATGTATTTTCAATGAAATATATTTAATCTACTCCATCTTATGTTTGGTTTTGGAAGAAATGAATTATGAACTTCAGTTTTCTTAAACTTATTAAAGAGGATTTATTCAGATTTGTGTGTGTGCATGTGTCTGATTTGGATTTTTAACATAGATTTAAGAATTTTTCAGCCATATTGCTACGATATCTGCATTATGGCAGTTTATAGTGATGTCTATCACTGGGGCATCATGACAAGTAGCATGAAGTCTCACCCAGTCACATTATCCTGACACCAGGCCAACCAATCCTAAAACAGAACTCTTAATGCTGAGCATTTAGTGAGGATTCAGAGTTGTTTACTTGTTCATGCAACAGTCTGATGTGACCTATGTTTTCAAGAACCTTGTCTGCATTGGATTAATACCAGTACGATTTTATTGGGACAACACATTTTATTAATACAGGGACCAGTGCTTCTCATGGTTTCTAGGACAGTGGTGCTTTAGTGAAAATGGAACAAATTTAGCTGGGGATTAAACCTGAACTCCTGGAAAATCAAATTTTAATAATAATGACTCCCAATAATTGATTAAAGAATCCGAGTAATAAATAGAAACACTTGATATATACTCAAACTTTATTGCTGATTTGAAATGTAAAGAAAAGTAAATGTTGTAGGCATTGTTTGTTTGATGGAGACATGTAACATGAACTTTGAAATTTTTTTAGTATAGATTTTTGTTATCATTTCAGTTGTGACAGGTAGCAGTGAGGGAATTGGCAAGGCTTATGCACAAGAGTTGGCCAGCAGAGGGATGCATGTTGTCCTCATTAGCAGGGGAGAAAACAGACTCTATAAAACTGCCAAGGAAATAGGTACCATCTCTAAAGAGTCAACACACTGACCATGTCAGATACTGAATGATGCCATGTCTAGAGAGTCAACACAATGACCATGTCGATACTGATTGGTACCATGTGTAGAGAGTCAACACAATGACCTTGTAAGATTCTGATTGGTACCATGTCTAGAGAGTCAACACACTGACCATGTCAGATACTGAATGATGCCATGTCTAGAGAGTCAACACAATGACCATGTCAGATACTGATTGGTACCATGTGTAGAGAGTCAACACAATGACCATGTCGATACTGATTGGTACCATGTGTAGAGAGTCAACACAATGACCTTGTAAGATTCTGATTGGTACCATGTCTAGAGAGTCAACACACTGACCATGTCAGATACTGAATGATGCCATGTCTAGAGAGTCGACACAATGACCATGTCAGATACTGATTGGTACCATGTGTAGAGAGTCAACACAATGACCTTGTAAGATTCTGATTGGTACCATGTCTAGAGAGTTGACACAATGACCATGTCAGATACTGATTGGTACCATGTGTAGAGAGTCAACACAATGACCTTGTAAGATTCTGATTGGTACCATGTCTAGAGAGTTGACACAATGACCTTGTCAGATTCTGATTGGTACCATGTCTAGAGAGTTGACACAATGACCATGTCTAGAGAGTCAACACAATGTCCATGTCAGATTCTGATTGGTACCATGTCTAGAGAGTCAACACAATTACTATGTCAGATTCTGATTGGTACCATGTCTAGAGAGTCGAAACAATGACCTTGTCAGATTCTGATTGGTACCATGTCTAGAGAGTTGACACAGTGACCATGTCAGATACCGATAGGTACCATGTCTAGAGGGTCAACACAATGACCATGTCAGATTCTGATAGGTACCTTGTCTAGAGAGTTGACACAATGACCATGTTATATACTGATAGGTACGATGTCTAGAGAGTCAACACAATGACCGTGTCAGATTCTGATTGGTATCTTGTCTAGAGAGTTGACACAATGACCATGTCAGATTCTGATAGGTACCATGTCTAGAGGTTTGGCACAATGACCATGTCAGATTCTGATAGTTACCATGTCTAGAGGGTTGACACAATGACCATGTCAGATACTGACTGTTACCATGTCTAGAGAGTCAACATGATGGCCATTTCTGATACTGATTGATACCATGTCTAGAGAGTCAGCATGATGATCATTTAAGATACTGATTGATACCATGTCTAGAGAGTCAACATGATGATCGTTTAAGATACTGATTGATACCATGTCTAGAGAGTCAGCATGATGATCATTTAAGATACTGATTGATACCATGTCTAGAGAGTCAACATGATGATCATTTAAGATACTGATTGATACCATGTCTAGAGAGTCAGCATGATGATCATTTAAGATACTGATTGATACCATGTCTAGAGAGTCATATGCATTGACCATGTCAGATACAGGTCTTGAATGAGGATTTTTATTTACTAACCCACAGGATCACCAAAATAAAGTTCTTATTGATCCTGATCAAATCAAGCAGAAGCTTATTTAGTTTGTAATTCAACATTTATTATTCATTATCATCAACTTAAAAATCAGTAACTGTATTTCACCGACAAGACTCATGAATGAAGCTCTCCATGCACTTTTGTATTTTTTTGTATTTTCAGTGGGTCATTTTTCAGTCAGTTATGTTTATTTTTCCAACATTTATGCTACTTTCTTAATCTCTTCTCTTGATGATATTTGTAATTGTGCTTTCTCTTATCATCATTTCAATTCTGCCTTTTCATTAATAGCTTTATACCTTGCCAATACTTCCTCATGTTTAAACAACTGTTTGTCTTCCCATACATAACTATAATGTTCAACATCCTGTACATATCATTATCGTATGACTTTCCATACACAGCTGTTACATATGACTTCCTGTTCATGACTATAATGTTAGACTTCCTGTACATAATACTAATGTTGGACTTCCTGTTCTGCATGATCATCTAAGTTACTCTCAGTTACTATATTCTACTTATTCTCTTCAAGTCTATTAAACTTAGCAAGGCTATTCTCTGATGATTTAATATATTTCTTTGTATGCAACATGTAACAATGTTAAATGCAAACAAATTCTATTTTTTCAGAGAGCCAGTTTCATGTACAAACTTGTACAATAGCTGTGGACTTTACGGCAGGCCGGGAGATATACAGCAAGATATGGGAAAAAATTAAAGACAAGGAAATAGGAATATTAGGTAGCACAACTCTCCCTTATTATAAAACCATTCATTATAGCACAATTCTGGATACTGTCATATTATATCCTTACTGTGATCCATTTCTTTTGTTTAAATTTTCCCCATAAAATTCATTCTTAAATTAGTAAGCAGAGAATGCTTTATAAACTAGTATACAGAGAGTGCTTTATATCATTAGTATGCACAGAGTGCTTTATATAGTTACTATGATGAGGGTGCTTTATGTAATTAGTGTACAGAGAGTGCTTTATGTAATTAGTATCCAGAGAGTGCTTTATATAATTAGTATCCATAGAGTGCTTTATATAATTAGTATCCAGAGAGTGCTTTATATAATTAGTATCCAGAGAGTGCTTTATATAATTAGTATCCAGAGAGTGCTTTATATAGTTACTGTGATGAGGGTGCTTTATATAATTGGTGTACAGAGAGTGCTTTATATAATTAGTATCCAGAGAGTACTTTATATAGTTACCATGATGAGGGTGCTTTATGTAATTAGTGTACAGAGAGTGCTTTATATAATAAGTATGCAGGGAGTGCTTTATATGCAGAGTGCCTTATATAATTAGTATGCAGAGAGAGCTTTATAATTAGTATGCATGGTGTTTTATATGCTGTGTGCTTTATAATTAATATACAGAGAGTGCTTTATATGTAGAGTCCCTTGTATAATTAGTATGCTGAGAAAGAGCTTTATAGAATTAGTATGCAGGGTGCTTTATATGTAGAGTGCTTTATTATAATTAGTATGTAGAGAGTGCTTTATATAATTAGCATGTAGAGAGAACTTTATAGAATTAATATGCAGGGTGCTTCATATGCAGTGTGCTTTATACAATTAGTGTGCAGAGAGTGCTTATATAGTTAGTATACTGAGAGTGCTTTATATAATTAGTATGCAGGGAGTGCTTAATATAGTTACCATGATGAGGTTGCTCTATATGCAAAGAGTGTTTACATGCTGATTTTTTTATATATGCAGAGTGCTTTATATAATTAGTGTACAGAGAGTGCTTTATATAATTAGTATCCAGAGAGTACTTTATATAGTTACCATGATGAGGGTGCTTTATGTAATTAGTGTACAGAGAGTGCTTTATATAATAAGTATGCAGAGAGCGCTTTATATGCAGAGTGCCTTATATAATTAGTATGCAGAGAGAGCTTTATGATTAGTATGCATGGTGCTTTATATGCAGTGTGCTTTATAATCAATATACAGAGAGTGATTTATATGTAGAGTCACTTGTATAATTAGTATGCTGAGAAAGAGCTTTATAGAATTAGTATGCAGGGTGCTTTATATGCAGAGTGCTTTATTATAATTAGTATGTAGAGAGTGCTTTATATAATTAGCATGCAGAGAGAACTTTATAGAATTAATATGCAGGGTGCTTCATATGCAGTGTGCTTTATACAATTAGTGTGCAGAGAGTGCTTATATAGTTAGTATACTGAGAGTGCTTTATATAATTAGTATGCAGGGAGTGCCTAATATAGTTACCATGATGAGGTTGCTCTATATGCAAAGAGTGTTTACATGCTGATTTTTTTTATATATGCAGAGTGCTTTATATAATTAGTATGCAGAGTGCTTTATATAATTAGTATGCAGAGGGTGCTTTATACAAATAGTGTGCATATTTGGATGATCTAATTTGATTTTCAGACTGTTAAAATAATTTTCAAGTTTTTTAACACGTTTTTGAACTCGACAGAATCTTTGTTAGCATGTTCAACCACTTGAGATAGACAAACAAAATTTGGTGTGCATGTTTTATGAATATGTAATTGACCCGATTAATTTTTCATGCCATTTTAACAAGTGTTTTAATTTTTCAAATTTGTTATCTTTTGAACTTTTTGGTCTTTTGTTGGCAAACAAAATCTAGTATCAATTCTGCAGATAAAGGATAATCAATGATCCTTTATAATTTTCAAGAATGTAGTCATTATGATTTAAAATGGTCAGTTTGCACTATTTATTGAATGTAGCTTCACTGATATCAGATGCATGTATATTTTGGTTCCATTTAACATTAGACTGAGGTTCTGTTTAACATTAGATTGAGGTTCCATTTAACATTAGATTGAGGTTCCATTTAACATTAGATTGAGGTTCCATTTAACATTAGATTGAGGTTCTGTTTAACATTAGATTGAGGTTCTGTTTAACATTAGATTGAGGTTCATTTAACATTAAATTGAGGTTCCATTTAACATTAAATTGAGGTTCCATTTAACATTAGATTGAGGTTCTGTTTAACATTAGATTGAGGTTCCATTTAACATTAGATTGAGATTCCATTTAACATTAGATTGAGGTTCTGTTTAACATTAGATTAAGGTTCCATTTAACATTAGATTGAAGTTCCGTTTAACATTAGACTCCTTTTCCATTTAACATTAGATATGAGGTTTTATTTTAAATTATTTTCATATATTACCGTTGATTCATGTTAGCTGTAGCATTTGTATTTTACATGCCGATTGAAGACATTACCGTTCTCCGATCGTTTAAAAGCTAAGATCTGTTTATGATGTTAGATAAAATAAAATGTAATGAGAAATGCTTCTACTGTAGAGACAGATCATGTCATTTCCATACTCTTGAGCCTGCTGAGCAGAAGGACAGTTTTTCTGGTATCAGTAACACCTCCTGTCCCTACTGTCAATATTTCAAAACTCATTCTTCAGTTTAAAAAGCACAGACTGTTGCCATACACTATACCTGTCTGCACAGATAATGCTGTTTTGGTAATTAGTATGGTCTGATAGTCAGATGCTTGCATGCCACATATACAGCATCAGGAAGAAGTTTGTTCAAAGCACTTTAGAGATCTGATAATTCCCCCCAAAATGACAGGTGCAAGGCACTTCTTCAATAAGCAACAACAATTCTCATTGAACACTTCAAAACTTAACAAAATCTAGAAAACAGAAATGGCAGGAATGATGAGATGCTACAATTTGGTTGGATGCGGGACAATTCAGCAAATTCATCTTAATATCAATTTATTAATGCATTGATGATTGTTGAAATTACTTGCGCCAACTTGATGCATCTCATTTTTGAGACATGGGAGGGTAGGTATAACTTAATTTCTATCATTCTCTGTTATTGTTTGCCATCATTATTAATCTTGTTTCAGATTTGATTATACATTTAATCTTTTCCTGCAACTTGCAGTGCAGGATGAAACTAAATCACTAATTTGTCAGCATTTTCTGTTTATGTGATATGAAATGCATTTTTAAAATTTTTATTTTAGACACTAATTTAGCTAAATTTCTAGTCCTAAAATTTATCAGCATCATAAAATCTTATTTTACCGTATTTCTTGCATTTTTTGTACCCTTTAATTTTTCATACACAATCCAGTTATCAAAATAATAATTATTGAAATGTATCATAATTTTTTGGTAGATATCACTTTGTATTTTTTCAAAAAAATCCATTAAATTATCAGACATAAAATTTCTACTAAGAAGATTTACATTTGCAAAAAAGATTGAAAATATCATATTGCCATTTTGTTTTTACAAAAATTAATAATTAATTTCTGGTGAGAATATACAATGATTGGTGCATAAGCATTAGCGCCTGCAGCATAGGTAAAGGTGGTCACATGACACCCCCCCAAAATCATACTGCAAATATATATTGATATATATATCTAAATTACGACAAGTTTAATCATGGAAATGAAGCTGAAAATATATCACAAGATTCAGTTCAAAACGCCGAGTAAATATCAGCTTTAGTTTCAGACTGCTTACTATAGTAACTCTCCCCGCCATGACTGCCTCCCCACTCCCCCTGCAAAAAATCCTGTGGGTACCCATGTGCATAAGCTCTCTTATTGTCATTACAATATCTACTGCTGTTTATTAACAAGTAGACAAAGGACTTCACAGACCATACCTTTAAGTATTATTGTTAATTTGTTCTTATTAAGTTCGTCACCGTAACAAAACACCACGTGCATTTTAAAATGAGTTTGGAAGCCCCTTGATGTTTTCTTATCCAACAAAAATTACATCTCAGTACATGCTAAAGTGAAGACCACAGACCATTGGTCAAGTAGTCTTATTGTTTCATTATAGTCATACAAACATAAAATATAAAAACCTTGTCATTTTCCATCATAAATTTGAAAGTCATGGACTCAGTTAAATTGATTCGTATATATACATATACTGTCTTTAAGTGCTTGTTCTGTTTTGACTTGGATATAATTAACATTTTATTACAAATCTATTCTACGATATACCCCACTATTATCTTTATTGGCGAGTTCGAATAACAAGTATTGCACATGATCGCTTGTCCTTATAACATCTGCTGTATAGACAACAGCTTGAATAGCACATTAACAGATTTTCATTTCCTTAAAGAGAGCTTCATTTCCCTACTGGCAGCCTTGCTGATTTGACCTCTTCTGTCCATGCTTGCCCTCAGTCTGGTTTCAAATGGATAACCAAAGCACTAAGCATGTTTAATTACCATGTAAATAACACTGCATAGCCATATGGTTGTTGTGACAATGTACATTGTAATTAATACAGGAATGAATTGTTGATTTAGTGGTGTTTATTGATAATGGAATATAGTAGGGGCGTAATACATGAGGATTATCACAATCGTCAGGTAATTGAAAATAGTCTTTTTTTTCTCCTCGCAAAAGCTACAAATAAAAACCACCCTAAATAAATATGGTCTTGTACACTGACAAAGTATTGTTTCATCTCTGTCTCACACACGTGTGCACATGTGCTCACAGGCATTAACTAAAACGTGATTTAAAGTTTTTTATTTTTTATTGCAATTGGATAATGAGATTATTGTAACTATAAAAATAGAAGTTGCACTTAATTTCTTGACAATGTGGACTCATATTGTTGCGTAAAATTTACTAATAAATAATACCCATAACTAATACATGTTCAAAGCATTTTAATCATTTTGCCAACATTACACAATTATATGTAAAAGAAAAGTTATCATTTGGTGGTACTGACTACCACCAAACGATAACTATTTTTTTACATATAATTTTTATACACTGAAATTAATAATTATTTTTTTCATGTACAAAAAATTACATGAAATATGGTAAAATATAAATAAGCATTCATGCAGACCCAGTCCTAAATCATATATGACAGTTAGGAAGGGAAATGAAACAATATTTCACCATAAAAGCTTGAGACAGACTGGATATAATATATACCTTTTAAGTTTTCCATCTTTAAAGATTTTTTTATTTGAAAGGTTTTATACTTATACATCGTTCTGTAGAAGATGTATTGTGTATCAATAGGTAGTGTTGTAATCCAGGTCATGGCCCAGTATTTTATATTATTATCCCACTTAGCCTTCCACTCTGTAAATGTTTAAGTTATTCAGAATTAAGGTTTGAAACTTTGCATACTTGTACGTCATCTCTAGAAGGTGTGTCATGTGACATATTGGGGATCATATTGTCATGGCTCAATGTTTTATTTTCTCCATCACACTTTCCCATGAGGGTCATGACTTAGTCTTCTTATTTTCCATATTTTTAATTTTAAAGTCATTTGTGTGTGTATGTGTGTAATTTGGATTTTTAATGTAGCATTAATATTTTTTCAGTCATATCGCTACAATGTCTGCAGTGTGGCAGTTTATAATGATGTCTAACACTGGGGCATCATGCTGCAGACATGTAGCATGATGTCCCACCCAGTCACATTATCTTGACACCAGGCCTACCAGTCCTAACACTAACCTCTTAATGCTAAGTGCCTAGCGAGGCAGCTGTTAGTACCATTTTTTAATAAGTCTTTGGTATGACTTGGCTGGGTTTAGAAGCTGCAACTTCCTGCATCCAAGGTAGACACTGTAACCGCTATGCCATTAAGCAGTGTCATTTGAGATCATGGTCTGTGACTCTTGTACATCTTCATTAGAAGAAATATCAAATACCACATTGGGGTTCTGTCCTAAAGGTCAAAGGTGCAGTTCAGTGCATGCTAAATTTGCTGTCTTACTTTCAATTTTGCTTTTAATTTTAGAGCCTTTTGAAATCATTTATATGTGGTAACTAGTTCAGTTGCAGACCCATTTTTGAAGCAGAAGTCATAGTATGCGTTTACTGTCAGAGGATAGTGTTTATATATATATATATATATATATATACTTTATGTGTCAATCCTGATACACCACTCCCTCGATAACTCGCGCACATCGGGGTCCAGAAACATCAACCGCACTATAAGTGAGGCGCGAGTTATCAAGGGACCTATAAAATAAGCCCAAAACCAATAAAGTGATTGAAGACATAACGGAGAAATAAGGGGGGGGGGGTAGGCAGATTATACTGTTGAATACTCACTTTATAATCATTCTGAGATTAACTGTTAATAAATATCTCTTCATAACGGTGTACTTTATTATTTCCTCATAGGACAACATTAATTTCAGGATAAATTACAGTATATTGAGGCGATCATCGAAAACATTATTCCACGTGGTTTCCGTTCGCTTAACATGTGTACCACTTCACACATTGTGTACTACGTCACTAATTTTTATGTTGAATTGGATACATTCTAGTTTTATTGTTTGATCCAAATTAGACGGTTTTTTTTTATATACAAAAGATCGACTCTTTTTGAGAAACAGTGTCGATCAAATGATAGATAAATAGATTTGAATGTGATAGAAGTAAAATGGAAAACAAAAAAAAAAAACCAAGGGTTAATCAGTACTAACATTGGTCTACAAATTTAAAACAACGTAAATTAGAACAAGTTAATACCTGCCGTTTGTGCCACGCTTGACAAATATCAATTCACTTTTTGAAAAGATCAGTTATTTTGTGTGTGTGTGTGTGTTACTCCTTGGTTTCTCTGCCGCCGATCAAAATCCCTCAGATTTCTCAACT
The DNA here is from genome assembly GCA_028554795.2 of Sinohyriopsis cumingii. Taxonomy (NCBI): domain Eukaryota; kingdom Metazoa; phylum Mollusca; class Bivalvia; order Unionida; family Unionidae; genus Sinohyriopsis; species Sinohyriopsis cumingii. The sequence continues at coordinate 56,994,371 of CM068836.1, forward strand.
GCACGAGCTTTACATAGTCAACATTTTGGGTCTCCAGCCACATTATGGCAATATCAAAATATTTGATTGCTTCCTGTGCAGAGGGGTGGGTTAGTGCAACATCTGCGTCTGTATCACTTTCAACACTTGTGTTACTCCAGTTAGAATCGTCTTCTGCTGCAAATTTGTTCGCTATAGAAATAATTATAGTTTCCTCTGACATGTATTCAGCTGTGGGGCAATCATTGTCAGCACAAATCCACTCCTCCATATCATCAAGAGAAACGCCCATCTCAGGACCATGAGTCTGTACGAATTTCTCCCAAACAGCCTCGGCATTAACGACATAAGTTTCACTGAAACATTCAAAGTCACTATCATCAACGTTGTCTCTGTTAGTGTTTTGCTTTACGTCAAAGGCAGCTCCAAGACCCTTAATCCAGCACCCGAGGTCTCTTGTAATTGATTTTTTTTTTAATGCAACAAACACTTCCCCAAGTTGTTGATCAAAACAAAGCTGGCATGTACATGTAATTAGGTTCTCACAGAAGTACTCACGGGTTTCGATGTGACGGTCGATTGACTCTTGGTGTTTATTTCATTCTCTGTTGCCACCTGTTAGCATTTACCAGAAGTTTTCATTGATCGCTATTTCACCAGACTGTTTATTTACAGTATACTGACAACTATTTATCATAAAAACTTACATAATATATGATATCTTTAAACAGAGGTCTCGCTAGGATTTTAAAACTGGGTCTCTCTGCCTCTGAATTCAATCACTAAATATCAGTACATTTTCTCACTCGGCCACTAGTCAGAGCCTTTGAACTAGCCGCCTAGCTGTTGCATCATGTTCTTTTTTTTTTTTTTAATGTACTCTTATAAAATGGCAACAGTACTTCAAAGAGTCTTTCAGTCACTGAATTCTGTCATTGTAAATATCAGCACATTTAACTGATCAACACATTTTCCCACAAAGCAGGTGGCTGAAACAGGACCAGCAAATCTTTGAATTTTCCCGTGCACCTATTACATGCGAACGGAGGACTCCCGCTTCAGTGACTTTCTGCGTCCCAGATCAAAAATTGGCATCCAAATACGCGTAATTAAGCGTTTTCGAGACCTCTGAAATTAATTCTTCTTTAGAACTTGCAAATTTCAAAATATGGATTATATTTTTACGGGCATTAATCACCATTTTCGATGATAAAACGAGCAATGTATCAAGGTTTAATTTATCAATTCTTATCGTAATTTTTTCATGTTCAGCATATTTTAAAGATATTTTAAATACATTTTCTCTGGAAAAAATCGGGAGCCAAGACGGACACCGCGTTATAAGCGGGATCGTGAGTTATCCGGGGGCGAGTTATTGAGGGAGCAGTGTATGTCTAAATAGAAACTGGGATAAAGATTACATGGCTACTCTTAAGTCCAGATGGTGTGATGATATGTGCTTACTATGCCCAGACACTTGCGCTGAATGATGATTGTTTAAAAATGCTTTTTCAGTTATGCACAGACCTGTTTTAAATTAGCTTGCTATATTTCATATGTCAGAACCATTTATCATTATTTTTTTTGTTTTGTCCATGTTACATACTAAAATCTGAGTTGATGGAAGTCCTCATGGTTGACTTTAAATCTCAAAATGAAATTTTAAAAAGTTTACCTGATTTACCTTTCTGGGATGTCACATATGTATCACATGTATGCACTGAGGTACAAATAGTTTAATCAAGATGAAAATATCTTATGTGGTGGCTGTATAGCATCAAAAGTCAATATGCATGCATGCAACTCTTATTGTTATCATTTCATCAGTTGTGAACATGAATCATCAAGTTTTCTGCTAAACACTGTACTCAAGCGGTGTTCAGTAAGGGTCACCTGGAGTTGTCATTTTCATATGGAAAAAGGGGGAGCCTCTGCTATGCTCAAATCCAAAACAGTAGTAAGCCTGAAAAAAACCCAAAAACAATTTCATCAATTTATAACTGAAACTTTGCTTTATTTGTTGAAAACCTAAGGACACGCAAGTTTGAATTTTGATGAAACTGTGGTTACCAGTTCATTAATTCATGCATGTTTTTGCAAGAAAATGTTAGACTGTTCCACCTTTTGTGTATTTCATGGGATGAATTTTTGAGTTATATGTGTGATTTTTGTCTTTTTTCAGTAAACAATGTTGGAGTTATGTATGAATATCCACAATACTTCCTTGATGTGCCAGAAGAGGTAATGTAAATGGAGCTATGAAAGCAGTAATTTAAAAAAAAAACTTCTTTACCAACTAACTTTCAATATTTCTCATTTCCCTGATGCAGTCCCTGTATTTGTTTATTCTTCCATGAGTTTCTTCCAGCATTTAAACACTAGGGGTGCACAATAATATTGAATACTGTTATATTGTGGTATTAAACCGACGATAAAATAATCGCGATATAACTTTCTTATATCGATATAGTGTGACATCGACGTAAATTTTGATAACAAGTAGCAAACAAACTCTATTATTATTATACATTAAAATTAGCCATATTTCACTACTACTACTAATTTCTGATTGACAGTGACCTATTGAATTCCATACCTTTACCTCCGGTAATCAGCATCAGTAACATTTCTATTTCGTTTCCTTAGTAGTTGCAGCATGGGTAATTGGAAGTTACTTGTCAGTAAATCTTTATCTTTTTGAAGCTTTAACATCTCTTTGTCAACAAATAAGCACCTTGCTGACATTGATGACTGACATTGACCTTGAGCTACATTTCAAGCATGGCTGAGTATGACCTGGTGCAAAATTCAAAAGCGCAGTCTGCCATATGGACTCATTTTGCATTAAGAAAGAGTAAAAGGGATGGGAAAATTGATGAAACAATTGCTGTGTGCCGACTATATGACGCTGTTGTTAAGTTTTCTGGTGGACGACTAATCTAGCATATCACATGAACAAGCACCATCTCAGGAAATGTGGTAATTACAAGATGACAGACAATAGATCGTCAATCCCTGCTAATACGAGTTTGTCATGTGAAGATGCTTCCGATCTTTCTAAAGCTAAAACATCGCAGCCAATCCAGAGAACCTTACTAGGGCTCATTGGGGTGAAATACCCCTCACATTCTTCTCGTGCTTTACATATAACTGACAAGGTGTGCAGATTTATAATAATGGACATGCATCCATACTGAATAGTGGATTCACCAGAGTTTAGAGACTTTTTACATACACTTGAACCCCGATATAATGTTCCAGGTAGAAAGAAGTTTGCAGAGGTGATTTTTCCTCAAAAATATGCCCAAGTCAAGGCACTGGTAACAGAAGACCTTCAGAATGCTGAGAAGGTTGCATTGACAACAGATAGTTGTATGTCGAGGTAAAATGAATCATATCTGACAGTCCCGTCAACTCACATTGATAAAAATTGGAAGCTGATAAACTATGTTCTTCAAACTTGGCCCATGTATGAAGGGCACACAGGTGAGAATATAGCTGCTGTGATTCTTGAGGCCCTCAAAGAATGGGAAATACAGTCTATCCCCATACCACCTATTGTATCAGATAATGCATCAAACATGGACAAGGCAGGGACTCTTTTAGGATACAACTTTCACGTCAAGTGTTATGCACATACAATTAATTTAGCTGCACAAAGGTGTCTCAAGATCAGACGCAGTGAAATTCTCCTCAGCAGGATTTGTCAAATAGTTGAGTTCTTCCACCGAAGTACAACTGCAGCAGCTATAGTGAGAAGCCAGGCTGAATTGCTGGGCCTACTGGATCATAAGCTTATAGCTGATGTTCCCACTAGATGGAACAGAACTTATGATTTCAAAGTTTGTTGAAATACAGTGTGCAGTAATTGCCGTTTTAAGATCCAAAGACCTTGCTAAAATAAAAGAGGAAGATTTGTCAGATGATGGCATTTGCCTGGCAGATGATGTAATGGTTTGTCTAAAACCTCTTAAAGCGGTGACAACCACTCTTTGTGCTGAGTCATTTCCAACCATTTCTGTTATCATGCCTCTTCATCACAAACTTATTGACAGCATTTTCCAACATAGCGATGATGATTCTCTAGTAAAAGCTCAGATGAAGAGGGCCGTGGTTGATGATCTTCAGGATAGATACACTCATCAAGAAGAAACTCTCACCATTGCTGCTGCCTTGGATCCACCTTTTAAGGCTTTACCTTTCCTCAGCGATGCATGAAGAAATGAAATCTTTACCAAAATTTTGCAGAATGCATCAGAAATCATTGTTAGAGTTATGGCTGAACATGACACTGATCACTCGCCTGTGGGTGATAGTGGGCGGTCAGAACTGCCACCTTTACTACAGTTAACCAAACAGTTATGTGTCTGCCAATTCTGCTATTAAGGATGCTCAACCAGTTTGCAAGAAGCTCAAGTCTGACATTGGTCAGAGTGATATGATACATAAAGGTACATGTTGTTCTGGCATGCACGAACGTCTTGGCGATGTCTACATAACTGGTGTTGAGACTTTAAAAACACAAATGGAAGAACTAAAAGAAGAGCTTAAGAACTGTAGAGTGTTTCTGTCGATTCCCTTGGATTCAAATCATCTTCAATGGTGGAAAAACATGAGCAGAGATTTCCTAGATTAGCCAAGCTTGCTAAATCCTTATTGTGCATCCCAGCAACAAGTGTCCCTTCTGAGAGGGTGTTCTTTACTGCTGGAGATATAGTAAATGCACAATGTTCAGCCCTAAAACCAAATCATGTTAATGCTCTTATCTTCTTAAACAAATATGAAGTAAGTTCCATCGTGTGATTTTCAAGGCAGTTCAGTTTGAACTACATGGGGTAGAGTGACAACAAAGAGACCAATCTGCCGTTTCCTGCATTTTATGTTTATCAAGAAGTAAATCACAAACTGTGAACTGACAAAAGACTTAAATTGTAACTCTTTATTTCTGTGTTAGATTGCAACTACTTTACTGCATTTTATTGATTTTCTCTACTGTATTTTAATTATGTAATTAAATAATTTTAAGTAATTTTTTGCAGTTTGTTTTCATTTTTTTTCAATAAATTAACAGTGATCTGTAATTCTTTCTTAAATCAGTATATTGCAGTATTTTGCTTAATATTGCAATATGATTTTTAATTCAGTACCCACCCCTATTAAACACCGTTAACAAGCAACCTCACCTACACTGTAAATTTGTTTCATTTCATGTTTGGTTGTTCTAGAGAAGCAGCAATTGAGTGTACTTTATAGTAAAACATGAAATGGCTTCTGTGACGTGAATGCTGCAGTATAACACAATATATATTCACTGGTATGGAATACAAAGAGTCGTACCAAGGTAGGTTATTCCATTTGCGTCTAAATTAGACCAGAAATAATACTTTTGAGCTTGAGTTTTAGTGTCATTCTCAGTAAAATAGCAAATACTGTTATGAAAGTGAAGTCTTTTTGCTGGATGATCATAAAATGTTATGTCTTAATTCAAGTAAATTTTATTCTTTCCAGACCTTAACTTTTGGAAAAGTTACCTCCCATGACCCAGGGAATGCTAAGTGACAGAAGCATGTCAAGATGCATTTGTATTTCCCCCAAAGTGACTAGGGTTCTTTGTGACATAAATGTTGATCAACTTGGAAATGCATGCATTTCTCAAGTCCTTGGCAACAATCACAGCCTTCTTTTATACTCTAGGGTAGTCCCAGTCTCAGTGAGTACAAGTTTGCTCACACGAAAAATAAATTTATTTTTCTAAGATATTTATTACTTGCTTAATGGTGTAGGTTAATTGATTGATATACAGTGTATTAATCAAAGGGCTGTTCCATTTAAACATACATTGTACCCATGGAAGGCAGTTTAAAAAAAAATACATGCCAAGGTACTCCAATTACTCCAATAATAGTTCAAATGAAAAGGAAACAAAATTATAAAAAGCATCAGTGGGTGACTATTTTATACTGAAAGTGCCTTCACTGGATCTCATGTATATTTTACTGGAACAGCCCTAAAACATGTGACCATGCCTTGTATTTTCAGGGCAACCATTCTTTATTGGCTCGGGCCCAAAACAGATAAAATGTTATCGTCACAGGCTAGACTAGTGCCTGGTAAATACCATAAACATGACACATGGAACACTTCATAAACTAGTGCCTGGTAAATACCATAAACATGACACATGGAACACTTCATAAACTAGTGTCTGGTAAATACCATAAACATGACACATGGAACACTTCATAAACTAGTGTCTGGTAAATACCATAAACATGACACTTGGAACACTTTATAAACTAGTGTCTGGTAAATACCATAAACATGACACATGGAACACTTCATAAACTAGTGCCTGGTAAATACCATAAACATGACACATGGAACACTTCATAAACTAGTGTCTGGTAAATGCCACAGGTATGCCATGTGGAAAGCTTCACAAACTGCTATTGATAATTGTATCTGGCTAAAAGTAACTGGTTTTAAAATTTGTAACCAGGGAAAAATGGTTAATTTTGACTTGTAATGTTTTTCTTTGTTTCAGAGATTGTGGCAGATAATTCTAGTCAATGTTTCAGCAGCCACTATGGTAAGGATTTGCAGTAGATATAAAACATAACCTTGTTGGAAAACTTAAAGTGCTGAAGATATTAATTTGTGTGCATCACCCGTTCCCCTTCCCCTCCCTAAAGAAGGGAGACAAATTGTTTGTGCTGTCTATTTGTCCATTACACACATATAATAAGTAGAATGTTTTAAACCATCGAGACAAACTAGATGAAATTTGATATATTGATCTCTAGTCGGTCCTGACGTCTCGTTAAGTTGACCATAATTGCATTTTCAAAGTCACAGGATGATTCTTGGGGTTCAGTGTAGGGCATCACCTGGTAAACAAGGTATCTCCTTTATGGTTTGGCAAAACTGGACCAACTTTAATATGTAGATGCTTTAGGAGAATTCCATAATCTATTTGACTTTAAACTTTCAATTTCATACAGTAACATTCCATTTATTTGGGTGGGTGGATGGGTGAGCACTCGCATTGGCCTTGTAAACAAGACAGGTAAAAATCTATTGAATAAAACCATTCCACTTTGGATATTTAGATGTTTTGAGAAGCTGTCAAGACCTGATTAGGTTCTGGTGACTGACAAAATTTGTAAGGTCACATGTGGATACTTTGAGTGTAGTGAAAGAATCTGACTGAAAACAAGTAAAGGACATAAGTATAGAGTGACTTTTTTAGTTTTTGTGTGACCTTAACAAATTATCAATGATACAGGATGATATTCTGTATGTATTTTGAGTGGGTGAGGGAGGCCTCTTTACATACATGCCAACCATTACACTTTTGGCATAATCATTACGCTTTTTGTCACTAAATTATGCCTTACGTGTAACTGTATTCGGATTACACGTTTTTTGTATATCCCCCTCAAAAAAAAATGAATAATTTGTTTTCTCATTTTTATTACCATCCCATTAATCCCACAGACCGTATTCTAGAAAAGACGGCTTCTATGTAACTACGACATAAGAGTACGCTTGTCCGAAGACTTGCATGCACTTTCCTAACAGTTTTATGTTCTATTCATAGCAATTGCCCTACTTCAAGAAACATGCTGGTTTCTACTTTCAACTTTTGACTGGTTTTCTAACTTTTGATCTTTACTCGCAGATTCTTTGTTCTAATTCAGAGCAGAACCAGTTTGTATGTATTTGGCGCTAAAAGTCAAGTCAGATTTATTTTAGTTGATGCATGTTAGAACAAAAATATTTTCATATAATTTCACAGCAGATTTTGGAAAAGATGAAAAACCGATTCAGAGATGAATACATGAATTACACAATACAGCGTTCCATTCTAGGGATCTTCATGCCCCTTGCAGGCTGCATGGAAAGGATTTTAATATTGGTCATGGTGGTAAAACAAAGAAACCTTGAATTAGCTCATTTATTAATTCCAATACTAAGGTAACTTCTTTTTTACAGCAACTAAATTGTGGACACAAATTTTATAAATTCAGATGCGTTATCTACCGAGTTCTTAATAAAACACAGACAACCTATAGTGGTAGAAGACTACATTGGTCCTTTGTTCAGACGGATGTTTCCTGATTCCAAAATTGCAGAAAATATGCATGTACAAGAACTTAATCATCTAATATTGTTAGGTGTTTAGCAGAAGATACATCACTTAAAATTGCAGAAGCCATGAAAATTGGGCCATTTAGTATTGCAACAGACAGGAGTAGTGATTGTGACAAAAAGTTGTACCCAGTCTGTGTAAGAGACTTTGACAACGAAAAGGGCAAAGTTAGAGTGCTCTTCTTTCATTACCAGAACTAACAGTAGATTCCACTGGAGAAAACATTTTATTTATTTGCTTGATAATACTTTGAATAAACTTAAGTTGGCATAATTGTATGGGGTTTTAAGCTGATGACTCAAATTCATAAAGGAGTTGCATTCTGTATTTTGAAAAATGTCTCCATCGTTGTACATATCAGGTTGTCTCTGTCATATGATGCACCATGTTGCAGGAAAAGCTGCTGATAAATTAGAAGAACTCCTGAAGTATCAAGTGGGCACTCTACCTGACAATGTACTTCATGCGGATAGAGTTGATTTTTTTCATCTTATTTCCAAGCTAAAAGACCCAATAACTGTTAGATAAATATTTCCTCTTCTTTGTCAGGTTATGAAAGGAATATTGGTTCTTTACCATTCTAATGCTGACTGTGAGAGATTGTTCAGTATTGCTCACAAAAGTAAAACTGAATTCAGATCCAGGCTCTGTAACCCAGCACTTAGTACTCTACTGGTGTGCAAAACATTCATAATCTCAGCTGGTAACAAAGTGTTTTGAAATGTAATATGAGAGTCTGTTGCTTTTTAAAGCTCAAAGTGTTCAGTATGAAAACTTGAAGTAGTAATTGATGTTAAATTCCAGAGGGATCAATAAATCATTTGTACATATGCTCATTTAATTTTTATCATGTTGTATGTGGATTACTCTTTTTCTGCTCGGATCACTCTTTTTGTCCACTTGGATTACACTTTTTCCTTGCCAGGGGTTGGCATGTATGTCCTTAGCAGGTAAGCATGATTTTGCAAGAACAATGCAACTAAACCAGACCTAACTGGACTTTAAATGACCACAAGACCATGTGCGGCGGATGAGACATGCTTTTGTTTTTAGACCAAATCTGTTATAGTTTTTTTTATGCTGTTGTGTGAAGTCATGACTCTTGCTGTCATCTGAAATATATTTTCTGGAAATTTTAAACAAAAGTTAGAATGGGCACAACATTACTGTGTTTTAGGATTTGAGGATGTTAATGGTAGTTGACTTTTGTAAGATGACACTCAAAATACAAGAGTTGCAGGAAGCCATTGAATAGATATTTCCTGAAGGATTGTCATATAAAACACATCTGCTTTTAGGAGCATTATTTGCTTACCATATATACTTGCTTCTAAATCCTGTCCAGTTGCTAACACCATAGACAGTGATATGCTGTTGCATAATGCATTGGCAGATCAGGGTCTGTGTTATTTGTTCTGCTGATTCATTTTGCATCTTTTCATTTCAAGAGTATTAATTGTTTGGAGACACTGGAAATTGGCCTGTTGATATCCACACTTTCATGCAAATGTCTTTTTCTGTATTGATAATTTAGGCCTGCAAGTAAAGACATGTATTGTAAGATAAATTCAGTATTAAAAAATTGGTTTCTTTTCTTTTCTTTTAGATGACACACATGATTCTTCCTCAGATGGTTGCAAGGTAATTTAAATTGTCACTTGTATGAGCAGAAAGATATGGGAAACTAAAATGACATGATAATGTTGTTGTTTTTGTAGTGTTTAACGCCATTTTTCAGCACAAGATAGGATATACATGGTGGCCAGTATAACTAGTGGAGGAAGAACCCTGGAAAACCCTGGGAAGAACCACCGACCCACAAGAAGCTACTGGCAGGCTTTCTCACATACCCTTTGTTAGCTGGGCCTGAGACTCGAACCCACGCAGACAGAGGTGAGATGGCAGTGATCCGGAACGGTGAGCGCTTTAGACCAATCGGCCACTTGGGGCCCCTAACATGATAAGATTTTAGTATATCACCAGTGAAGTAACTATTGACTAGAGTAATTTGGAAATAGTTACTTATCATTATCATGATGCAAAACATGTGGAAGGTATAAACCATTTTCCATTTATGCCTGTTGTGTGGGTGTAGGGTATGATAAAGTGAACTTGTCGACCCATACATCCATCTGGCTGTCCTTCACACTTTTGTTTACTTGATATCTCATGAAGCCTGTAAGACAACTTCATCAGCCTTTGCATACTTTTGTATCATAAATTTTGGGACCCATCAAAATGGTGTCTGTCGGATTGGCATTTTAAGAGTTATCCACATTTTTAATAATTTGTGTCCATCCATCCTCTTAACCAGTGAATGTCTTCAGAACCTGCTGGGATATCTTACGAAACTTGTCGCACATTTATATTATGACAGGACTGCTCTGGTGGCCTAGTGGTTAGAGTGTCTGCCTCGAATGCAGGAGGTCGAGGGTTCGATCCCTGGCCAAGTCATACCAAAGACTTACAAAAATGGTACTAACAGCTGCCTTGCTTGGCGCTCAGCATTAGGAGGCTAGTTTTAGGGCTGGTCGGCCTGGTGTCAGGATAATGTGACTTGGTGGGACATTATGCTACATGTCTGTGGCATGATGCCCCAGTGCAAGACATCAATATAAACTGCCACATTGCAGTCATCGTAGCGATATGACTGAAAAATTGTTAAAGCTACGTTAAAAATCCAAATCCCATCACAACACATATCACTGATGTTAATATGTTTAGAGTTATCTTCTCATTTTTTGAAACTTGTGTTTACATATAATATCATGAGAGGTGGTATTCCTTCAGCACTTGCTTACTGACAGACCTTGTTTGCTACATGAAGAATTTTTCATGTTTGATAGCTATAAAATGTCTTGTCCATTCTACACTATACTGGAAGGAGTTATGATATTGTCTGTATGTTTCTGTACATCTTCTCCCCCATGTACCAATCATTTTAGTAAAATTATTAGTTGTAATTGTCACTTCAGTTAAGTATGGAAATTTTCACATTTGTAATGAAAATTGTCTAAACAAGCTCTGTACACACTTTGTAATGTTTCTTATACAGGTACAGTACTACATTTATTGGTGTTGTAGCATGCATTAGCTGGAACAAATGATTGGCTTGATTTGGTGTTCTTGAGCAAAGCACCAGTAGCTATTTAGTGCCAAGGCCAAGGATACAGCACTGTAACTGACCTGGGTTGATCCGATGGTAGGATTCAAACATGCTTCATTTTGGTTGTGAGTCCAGTACACTAACCACTGATCCACTGTGGCTCCTTCCTCAACTTTTGAGTCACATATTGTAACTATTACAGTGCAATACGATTGACAGTAACTTCTGAAATAGTTTCATCCTTGTGTTTGATATTTCCATTAACTTTGGAATATACAAGTTTTGAGGGTTTTAAAAAGAAAACCATTAATATTACATTAGTATTCTTCATTTGGGCTTTTCTATTTTAATTTTTTTTGTCTGAATTTTTGTTACCACCATTTTTGATACCTAATAAATCCATTAAAAAAATTATTATTATTTTTAGCTCTTTAATTTATTTATGGAGAACAATTCTCTTTAAAAGTTAAAAAAATTCTTACTGATGAGCATTTTGATTGATAATTTGATCTTTATTTGTTTGTGTACCTCTAAAATTATATAAAATGTATGAAAAATTACAGCTGTTATAGGGGCCTTGGGTGGCCGAGTGGTATATGACAAATGCCTAAACAACATTTAACCTGTGTCCACGTGGGTTCAGGGCTGAGGCTCAGCCAGCATGGATATGTGAGAAAGCTTACCATTAGCTGGGTTGTTGGTTCTTTCTGAGATTTTTATGGGTTCTTCGTCTGCCAGATATACTGGCTGCCATGTGTAGCTTATCATGTGCTGAAAAATTTTGTTAAACCCAAAACCACAACAACAGAGAATATAATACTGTACCTGGAAGAGTTATTTCCCTTTCTAACCTGCAGTGGAATGCAGCTTATGTCAAAATTTTGTGAACACGACAAAATAGCATAAATTTTATAGGTTTACTATGACACTTGGTATATATTATTTGAATATGTGCTTGTTGAGAAATTATTTTGCTCCTTTAATTTTCTACTATCCAACCACACAAATAAAGGAAGATAGGGTACAGTGTTTTTTTCTTTCTTGAATCTTAATTCATTCCAACTGTCATTAGCAAAATAAAGGCACTCATGTTCCACCCCCCTTTCTGATATTTTTAAGTGGAATAGTCTTTTATATAATTATACCATTTATTCTTTTTACTTATGTAAACTTAACATTTCAGAAAGCGGGGTGCTGTTGTTATGGTTTCATCTGGAGCTTGCACCAAAATTACACCACAGATGACAGTCTATGCAGCAACCAAGGTACACCATTATCAGGGATTTTCTTTTCTTTTAATGCAGAACATTTTGTTCTTTCCAGAAATAATAATAATTCCTGCAGTTAGCTTTACTTTTTATTCATTTCTTTAACAGCTACTTTCTGGTATGACCGCTCCATTGGCCTAGTGGTTAGTGCCCCAATGCTTGACATCATTATAAACTGCCACACTGCAGACATCGTAGCGATATGACTGAAAAATTATTAAAGCTATGTTAAAAATCCAAATCACACACACACTTTCTGGTATGTTGGACCAGGTTATCACAACAGTTTATTGTGAAGGCTGTTTTTAAATAAACCCAGTAAGAGAGTGATATAAATCTGATTAGAATGATTGCTGTCATTCATTTGAAAATTATTTACATTGGAAAAGTATGTTACTGGTCCTGGGTTTTTTTTGTCTGTTAAAAATAGACTTTAGAGTATCTTTAGTTATTTCTAAGAATATTTTTAAAACAAGAATTTCCTTGACTTGTGAACCATAACAAACAAAATACTATCAAAACCATCTTAATTCAGATGATTAGAAAGAGGTCCTGTCAGGTCAGGGCTGTTCCATTAAAACATACATGGGACCCCAGGGAAGGCACTTTTTAAGTGGGGTACTCACCCATTGATGCAATTTAGAATTTTCTTGTCATTTTAATATGAACTCTGTGAATCAAAGTACCCTGTCATATATACTTTAAAAGCTGCCTTCCCTGGGTACCATGCATGTTTAAATGGAACAGTCCCCAGTTGCCTGTTAAGGAAAATCAATGTTGTTAAGAGCTCTTTGTATCAAGTGATACTTTGTTGCCATGACCAGCTTCCTATTCCCTTTGACTGCCAGAACTCACCTTGCATCTCTCCCTCTGACTGTCAGAACCACCTTGCCCCTCTCCCTTTGACTGCTAGAATCACCTTGCCCCTCTCCCTTTGACTGCCAGAGTTACCTTGCCTCTCTCCTTTTGACTGCCAGAACCACCTTGCTTCTCTCCTTTTGACTACCAGAGGCACCTTGCTTCTCGCCTTTTGACTGCCAGAGGCACCTTGCTTCTCTCCTTTTGACTACCAGAATCACTTTGCCCATCTTTCACTGACTGCCAGAAGTTCCTTGCCCCTCTTTTTTGACTGGTCCTTGATATTTGTTTTAAAAATCATGTTTACACTGAGCATCCTTCTCTTTAAATATGTTACCTAATCATAATACCTTAGGAGAACTACTACTGTCTTGCAAATCCAGCCCTCCCAGATACTACTTTTAGCTAAAGGGAGCTAGAAGTTGTCTGGTGACCTATGTGATGGTTGGGCAGAGTGATCTTCCCTTAGGTATAAGACCTGGCGACAAATTCTAAAAATGTGCCATTTGCTACTTCTGCCTGTGTCAAGAAGCACTCACTTGTCATAAAAGACCTCGCAAAAGCCAGAATCTATGGGGAAGACATGCCATTACAAGTTGGAGGAGTTTTTCACTTCTAAGGAAAGTATACTCCATCTATATTTCCAACTTTTTCTCTACCAACATAATTCTGCCTTTATAATTTGCTAACACTTTGTCATCATCACACATTGAATTGCTTGCATAGGAAGCCTAAGTGACTTCACATTCAGTTTGGGCTATACGTGCAAGTCTGTTACACTTATAAGAACTCCTGATATATGTTTAATTCCATTACGAATGGTTACATATCAGTGAGCTTCTATTACAAGGCATTCGTAGCATCTGGACACCAACTTCGGTGTACAGGCAGTCTGTGGGCTTTTTTCCCTTCAGGTCATTGCTTCATAATGGATATTGTCACACCCACCTTGTATGTATCTATACCTGTGACTCACTTCCCTTTTATGTAAAGTTTTTTTGTGTAATGCAGACACTTGTGTACATTTCTGTATTGCTTCCATTCAGACCTCAGAGTTTTGTAATCCTCCTTCCACTCCATAAACAACTTGGACCAGAGCTCCAGCATCTGTTGATCTTAAGACGGAATGGAAGAGCCCACCTTTAATTACTTCTGCAGTCTGGAAGAGTTAACAGACATTTTGACACGCCTTCATCATCAATTTGTCTGCAGTTTGTTCCTTTGCCACACACCAGTCCTTCATCTGGAAACCCCAGCAATTGACAGTTTTATCAAGACTTTGGGGATGACAGAGCCACACTCTGGACCAGATTGGTAACACTCAGCTGTTGGTACATAACATCATTGCCGTGGCATTGATGTTGGACTTTCATCTCCATGGCTATCTTCCAACAGACTGAACATAGCTTATCTTCTCCCACTAAAAATACCTCAAGGCATGCATAGGATTCAGTCTCAAGAATAGCCAGAGTACTGGTTAGAGGCACTCTACACACTCTGGCCAATTCCATAACCACAGCTACAAATTAACAATTGGAAGAACATGACTTATTGCTCTCTGCCTATACATTTGTTTTTAGGACCTCCATAAAACCAAGCTTAGAGCGCAGCCTTTATCCTCTAAACTTTTGTTAGATTGAAGAAGTCTGCAAACGCACCACCCAGGAGACCAATTACCCTCCCTAACACAACCACAATGTTGGTACAGGGATAGTATATGAAATTACAATTCATAGGGCACGAACCTCTGAAAACTGTCCTATTGAAGCTCCACCCAGTGAAAGCCACTGTTCTTGCACACCAGAGCAGATATATTACCGAGAAGGTATTATCATTTGTTCCAGACTTTTCTTGGTCCCAAATGGCACTCTGCATCTGGTTATTAACCTAAGCACTCTCAGTTCATTTACACCCTCTGGTTCTCAGTGAAAACCCCACAGCACATATGAATCCCATCCATCAGGGAAACTTCACCATCATTGTGGATTTAAATGGCGCATACCTTTATGTCCCTATTCACAAGGCTTCCAGGACATTCCTGCAATTCACCTACAACATTGTATACCAATTCAGGCCACTCCCATTGGGGCTCAACATCAGCCCCTGGGTCTTCACTTGTCTGATGAATCAACTAATGGCGAATGTCCAGATATTTTTATATGGCAGCAACATCAAGTTACCTGGATGACATCCTGCAGAAACATCAGTGAGTTAGATCTATCAAACATGCTAACCTGTTTTTCCAATCTGGACTTCTTTTTAACAAGGAAACATCCGACCTAGTACCATCTCAACAATTTGTTCACCTAGGCATGGAGTTCAATACAAGGCAACATAATTCATCTCCGGGGCATGGAAATCTGAACCATGGTTAGCACCTTTACTTTCGAGGAATTCTATCTGCATGGAAATTCCTTCGCCTACTTGGCTTGCTCAATGCGGTGGTGGACCTCATGGTCCTAGGTCACCTTTTTATTAGCCCACTGCAATGATTCTTTGGCACAAATGGAGCCCTAAGTCTGCCCACTGTACCATCCTCTCACCATCTGCACATAATTGAGGCAACATCTGCGGAATTGTGGCAACCTAACTTGGCTCATGGTGGGTTTACATCTATCAGTACAACCTCCCAAGATCACAGTCTGTACCAATGCAAGTACAGAAGGCTGGGGAGGCCACCTATACTACCTTCCTTTTGGGAAACAAGTGGTACATACTCTCCCCAGGAACGTCATCTTCATATTAGTAAACTCTGGAGATGACAGCCATTGTGAAAGCCTTTCACTGGTGACAGGAATAATCATTCTTTTCACAACAGGGGTCGCTTATCTCAAAATGGAGGAATCAGTTTCTACAGTGGTGACTTATCTCATACGACAAGGAGGAACCAAGTCCCAAGACCTTTGCGTCCTGGTGTGGGACTTTCTAAAGTAGTATTGTCCTCAACAAATCCACATACAAGTTTACTATATCCCAGGACTCCTAATAGACTAGCCAAACCTTTGTCCCAAAACAATCAACTAATACAGATGGAATGGTCTCTTCATCCCTTGGTTTTCATTCAGATATGTTGCTGATGGGTCTGACCGGTGGTGGACCTGTTTGCAACAAGGTGAAATGCCAACTCCCAACCTTGGTATCTCCAGTCCTGGACTCAAAGCCTGGGCAGTCGACACTCTGTTGATAGATTGGAAATGGCCTGGATGCATATGCCTATTCTCCATCACCTCTGATTCGAAAAGTGATACAGAGGGCAAGAGAATCAGGTGTCGTCTTATCTTCATTGCACCATTCGGATGTGATAAGTTGTGGATCAACTACCTCATCAATCTTGCAATGGGAACTCCTCAGATAATTCATATTTTCCCTCATCTCCTCACACAACCAGTTGTTTCATTCCTATTCAGAGCTATGGAACCTGCATGTCTGGAGCATATGAAACAGGTCCTCAGAAATAAACAATTCTCAGAACCAGTCATGGAGAGAATCACTTTAGCAAGAAGGCCCTCTACTCTGAAAGCATATGAAGGCAAATGGCATATTTTCAATGGGGAACAAGTGAACACATACCTCTCTAGGCATCTATACTGCAAATAGCTAACTTCCTCTGGCTCTTCATGGAGAGAAAGTTGGAACAGAGTACGATAAAAGGCTCCATGATTGCTGACACCTTTCGTCATTATGGAAGAGAGGATATCAGACAAAACAAGGATTTATCCAACCCACTCTCCAATTTTGATTATACATGGCTTCAGATGTTAGCCTTATGCCCAATGCAGAAACTATTTTGGGGTATTAAGAGGCAGAATTAGAAATATTTGAATCACTTTCAATGGCATCTGTGGTGCACCTTTCCTACAAGACCTGCTTCCTCATGGTGTTAGTGACTGCAGGCAGAAATAGCAAAATACATGCCCTATTGGCAGATCCGAATTACATGCAGTTCCGACAAGATGGGTCAGTCTTACTTATGATGGCATCCTCTTTCATTTGCCAGGAAGTGCCTTACTTCCATGGGTAACCAGACTTTTGTCATGAAACCTCTATCTCATCTGGACACATCAGCTGAAGGCCACCTACAAGACCCAGTTCAGTCTTTGAAGTGGTACCTTAATAGAACAGAGCCATTGTGTCAAAGGAGATCATTCCTCTTTCTATTTTGACGCAGACTATGTCATCCTGGATTAAGTGGGTTATTTGCTCAGCATATAGAGAAATAACTCCAGCTCAGATGAACGTATTAGGCATTTCAGCTCACAAGGTTAGAGCAGTTGCCACCAGCCTATCATTCAGCTGGAATTGTTTGCTAATTGACATCATTCAGGCTCTGGGATGGAGATCAGAATCCACTTTCGATAGCTTTTATCTCCAAGAAAGATCTGTCATCCCAGAGGGCTTAATTCAGTCATGTAAGACCTATATCTGCATCTCAACAGACCACCCTTCCAGGTCAGTCAACAGCTTCTTAAGATGCGGCTTCATGACTTCACTGGATAATTGCAGGGGGAAATGTTTTCCCTATTTGAAGCCATGCCCGACAGTTGGAGTCCCCTCCAATCTGGTTACCTAGAAGCTGTCTCACATACTTTAGGGGGCCAGAGGTGGTATCTCTGGGGTAAAGGGATGTACCTCCCTCCACCTCTTACCTATTCTCCTAAGGTACTATGGGTAACATATTCAAAGAAGAAACCAATTTTTCTTGGTAAAATATGTTTCTTTGAGAATACTTACCCAACCATAATATACATAACCCTCCTGGCCTCCCAGTTAATCCATAGAGAGTGTGCCTTCCACTCTAGTAGTAACTGACATTTTCTTAGACTTTGCCACCAAGTCTTATATCTAAAAGGAGATCACATTGCCCAATTGTTACGTAGGTCGGCAGATGACCTTTAGCTCCCTTTAGCTAAAAGTAGGAGTGCTGAAATTGGGAGGTAGTAGTTCTCCTAAGATATTATGATTGGGTTAGTATTCTCCAAAAAATGTATTTTAACTAGGAAATATTGGTTTTTCAAATCTACAGAGAACTCTGTGACCATCACAGCTGAAAACTGCAAAAATAAAACCCTGTTTGATCAGTGGTTTTAAATGCCACTTTTAACACATTGATAGCTATATCATGCCAAGGAAGTACAAGCTAAGTACCTTTGTCAAGGACAAAGAGAGACAGCCAACTTGGACTGGCCTGTGTGGGTATTGTACCCATAGTCTTGGATTACAAATCCAGTGCTCTACCAAGTGAACTGCTGCTGCTCATTCTTGAGTTAGATTTAATCATACTGTATAAAAATTTCCTTAACTGTACAACTTTTGAGTTTTCTTGATTACTTTTAATATTCACTTATAAGTTGAATCCGTCTGCAAACGGCATAGACCCAGATATACCATCTCATAACACAATGGTAGGTCTGTGTCTGTGCAGTTTATTTGGAGTAATATGTATAACAAACAACATAGATAGTGATCTGCCAGTGCATTATGCATTATGCGACATATATTCCATCTCATAACACAGTAGCAGGTCTGTATTTAAGTAGTTTACGTGGAGTAATCAGTAAAACAAACAACACAGACTGTGATCTGCCAACACTTTATGCAACATAAGATCAGGGTCAGTGTTTGTAGTTGGACTTAGACATGACTGTATATGTTATTCTTGCCAGGTTCTGATCATACTGTATAAAATTCTTGTAAAATTTATTGTTTCAGAGTTTTCTTGATTACTTTGCCAAAGCCTTGCAGTATGAATACCGGAATAGTGGAATAATTATCCAGTCCTTAAGACCATTTTATGTGGCCACGAAAATGACAAGCTACAGCGAAACCCTTTCAAGTCACTCCTTCCTTGTTCCACCAGCTACTGCTTATGCTCGCCAAGCTGTTGCCACCCTTGGCTTCACAAGTAGGACCACAGGATACTGGCCACATACATTACAGGTAATTTGAACACCACAGGATACTGGCCACATACATTACAGGTAATTTGAACACCACAGGATACTGGCCACATACATTACAGGTAATTTGAACACCACAGGATACTGGCCACATACATTACAGGTAATTTGAACACAATCCCGATATACTGGCCACATGCACTACTGGTAATTTAAACATATGATATTGGCCACATACAATGCAGGTAATTTGAACATGACCATGAGATACTGGCCTCATGCAGTACAGGTAATTTGAACACAACCATGGGAGACTGGTCACATGCAGCACAGGTAATTTGAACACAGTCATGGGATACTGGCCACATACAATTCATGTAATTTGAACATAACTGATACTGGTCACATATAATAAAGGTAATCTGAACACAACCGTGAGATACTGGCCACATCTAATACAGGTAATTTGAAAAGAAAGAATAGAATATATTTCCTGATGTTTTGGAATTAAAAACTCAAATTGAGGTCTCCATCATAAAGGGGAAAATATGTCAAATTTTGTGCGTCTTTGGTCATATAGATGACCATTTGCAAGGCTGACAGTGTTCTCAGTTTCTGTTTCATGACCATGAGACATGACCATGAGACTTTACCCAGTATTCTAGAATCAAAGTCAATAACTGTTCCATAATATAATTCTGCCAGGAGAAAGTTAGAATGACAGAAATTTCAGAATTTTCTCAACTTCTATGTATGTTCTAAAGATAGTGATGCAAGTGCAGTCCCCATATCAAGTCATTTGCATTGTTGAGATTAAGGGGTTTTGTGTACAGTTAGTATCAAGAATATGATTCCTGGGTATTCGTATGTGGTTTCTTTGCTTGCTGATGTCAGTTATGCTTTGAAGGCTTTTTTAGCTTTGGTCATTTTAAGAACATCACGATTTATTGGTCATATCGGTTAGTATGTGTTATAACAGCGATCTATTAGCTGAGTAATATTTCAGAACAATATAAGTGTCAGATTTTGAGAATTCAGTCTCTTATAGGCAACCATTTTAGAATCTTAAGCACAATGTGTTAGTAAATATATTGCCTAAAATTCAAACACTAAAACTTTACTCAAAACTTCATAATTTTAAATCATGGTTTAACCTAAATGGAAGCTTCCAATCTTTGCAGATTTAGAGACCTAATCTGATCTTGAAGATTTGAGTGAAATTCTGTCTCTGTCTAATTTAAGGCCAACCCCTCCATCTGGAAAACTTTACTTGACTCCAGATCCTAACTGAAAAAATTCTGACCAACCAAGAGGTATAATTTGTAACTTTTAGTGTATTTCAAAGTCTAGGGTAACATGTTATTTAAAATGCAGAAGTGAAGTTTTATATCAAAGGTTTTGGACATTATACATGCAAATTAGAATGTGTAGGTGTGAAGCATTAGATCATGTATTTACTTAATCTGGTATGCATCAAGATCATAACAATATAATATTTCATTACACCCTATTTTTATAATCCTGTATGTCACTGTTGCAAATTTAAACAGGACATTCAACATGTTGATTTCCTGAAGAAAGAAAATTTCCTCTCAGATGTCTTCATATTACTCTCAAGGTCACATTGTACTGCACATTCCATTGTCACATGACCATTATATTCACTCTCACATGACCATTATGTTATATGACCATTATATTACTCTTTGTTTTTTCATATGTTTGGACTACTCTTTAATTTTTTTCTAAATTAGGACCAATTTGTATGCAGGTAATATCACTTTCCTTAAGTATGATAGAACAATTATTGACCTTGTTTAAAGACTGAAAACAAATAATCCATCCTTGTCACAACTCCAACATAAAGGTAATAGCTGTATAATACTTGACTTCAGCAGCTTTCCAATATAAATTACTTTTTGACTTTTTCATTGCAAAATTTGTTGTAAATGTTTGCACCTTATCCAATATTGGTTTCATTATTAACTATCATCAATACCAAAAAGTCACAATTTAATTATATTGATGGATCAGTTTAAAACAGCCAAAACTTTTAATACCAATCCTTGTTTCATTTGTAAATCCCTTTAAGAGAAAGAGAGATAGGGAGATATCAATGAAAGCGTATTCATTCTATTTATGTTTCCATAGGCCTGGTTGTGTAACATGATCCCTGAAGGGCTTTGGATGTGGGGAGCCTCAGTGTTGAACACAGCTTTACGTAAACAAGCTGAAAAAAGACTCAAGCCTAAAGCTGACATTAAAAGTGACGATTCCATGGAAAATCTACAGCTTAAAGCCGACATTAAAAGTGTGGATTCCATGGAAAATCTACAGCTGTGACAATTTTTAGTGCTGTAATGAAGTGCTGCATTGAAATGCTTTAATTTTTGTCAAAATTTCTGAGATTTCATATAGTATCTTATTGCTTGATTGTTCAGAGTATGGAATATATATTGTACCTTATTCAATGTATGTAATGTATTGTACCCTATTTAATGTATGTAATGTATTGTACCTTATACAATGTATGTAATGTATTGTACCTTATTCAATGTACGTAATGTATTGTACCCTATTTAAAGTACGGAATATATACTACTTTCTTAATTTAAAAAATTTGCATTCATAATGGTCATAGAGTCATAGGATATAAATTATAGTAGAATTGCTTCTTTGTCACCTATAAAAATGAATGTTATAAGAATAAATGGAACTTCTATTCATTAATCCAAGTAGGAAATGGAGGGGCCCTGAGTGGCCGAGTGGTCTAAAGCACTCTCCATTATGGATCACTGCCATCTCACTTTTGTCAGTGTGGGTTTGAGTCTTGAATTTGACCGATGTAGGTATGTGAGAAAGCTTGCCAGTAGCTTCTCATGGGTCGGTGGATCTTTCCGGGGTTTTCCTGGGTATTTTCCTCCACCATTAATACTGGTCACAATGTATAGCCTATTGTGTGCTGAAAAATGGCGTCAAACCCTATAACAGCAACAACAGTTGAGTTCAGGATAAGGACATAAAGTCAAATTCTCTAAAAGTAGATAATTGTTCGATGTTAATTTGCTACTAGTAATGTTATAATTATTAACAGTTAGTATCACCTGACCACAATTATTTAGATTAATATATCTACATAAATTTTGTTCTAATGTAAGAAAATTTCAAGGTGGGTTGATAAAAACTTGAGGACTCTGTATAAAAGCTTAAGAATCATGTAGCGTGATGTCCCACCAAGTCACATTATCCTGATACCAGGTTGACCAGTCCTAACACTAACCTCTTAATGCTGAGAGCCTAGTGAGGCAGCTGTTAGTACCATTTTTGTAAGTCTTTGGGATGACTCGGCCGGGGTTCGAACCCACGACCTTCCACTTCCGAGGCAGACACTCTAACCACTAGGCCACTGGAGTGGTCCTATTTTATTGCTGTTTTAAACAGAGTAAATAATGTTATATAGTGAAGACTGTTGAAGCATTGTATTAATGGAAAGACAAACATATCCACAAATAATACTAACTATACAGTTATGTAAAAAAATTTATTATTTTTAACATTTTGAAAGAGTGGTTCCTTTATTTTTCTTGCAGTAAGTTTTTAGTTTGTAGGAACATTAATGTAAATAGAAACTCTCTGGTGCAAAATTTTAATGCTCATTGTAAAAGTTTGGACAGTTCATGAAATAGTGATATACTTCATTAAAGTTATCACAATTGACATTGTCTGTTATTAACACAGATACCATAAAATCTATCACTCGGTGGTACTCTGTGATTTCCAGGTCTTAATTTACAATAGTAATGTCTTACAGGCCAATAATGACATACATTATTTACATGTAAATTAAATTTATATTTAAAAATTCTTTAGTGATCATGTTTAGAACTGTTGCTTATGGAATCATGTCAGTAAAAAAATAATTTTTTGTTTAACCTCTCCTGCTGATTTTCACCATCTGTGAAACGTTTGATAATATCGTATGTTCATCTACACACATTTAAACATATTCCAATGCAAATTAGGACCGCTTCAGTAGCCTAGTGCTTAGAGCATCCACATTGTATACAGGAGGTTGCAGGTTTGAACCCCGGCCGAGTCATACCAAATACTTACAAAAATGTGCAAACATCTGCCTCGCTAGGCGCTCAGCATTAAGAGGTTAGTGTTAGGGCTGGTCAGCTTGGTGTCAGGATAATGTGACTTGGTGGGACATCGTTGCTACATGTTTGCAGCATGATGCCCCAGTGCTAGACATCATTGTAAACTGCCACACTGCAGACATCATAGTGATATGACTGAAAAATTGTTAAAGCTACATTGAAAATCCAAATCACACACACATACACACACACACACACACACACACACACACA
Source organism: Sinohyriopsis cumingii (assembly GCA_028554795.2). NCBI lineage: Eukaryota > Metazoa > Mollusca > Bivalvia > Unionida > Unionidae > Sinohyriopsis > Sinohyriopsis cumingii. The sequence goes on from CM068836.1 coordinate 57,018,004, forward strand.
TACACACAGTCCAACACAAATTAACCTTGGAAACTGATAAGTGTTATTTACATAATCAATATGCTGGATATTTTATTGGTTTTTTTTCAAAATCACTAGCCTAGTCTCAGTTTACAAAAGTTTGTTTCACAGTGACTGAAATAGGAAATCAACTGTCCAAGCATTATGCACATATACACAGACATGATTTTTCTCCATTTTTAAGCGGAAATCCACTTTTTTCCTGACTTGAATCTAGAGTTTTCTTGATATAGTCTGCGTTTTATATCACCTCCAATCCGGTTTTGTAAAAACGGTCTGTCCAGTCCGATTCTGCAACAACCATTGTAAATTATTCGTTCCATGTTGTAGTTAGCACACAGCTTTTGTTGTTGTTGTAGGGTTTAATGCCATTTTTCAGCACACGATAGGCTATACATGGCAGCCAGTATTAATAGTGGAGGATTAACCCGGGAAAACCCCGGAAAGAACCTCCGACCCATGAGAAGCTACTGGCAAGTTTCTCAAATACCCCCATTGGCTGAATCCAAGACTCAAACCCACACAGACAGAGATGAGATGGCAGTGATCCATAATGGAGAGTGCTTTAGACCACTCAGTCACTTGGGGCCCCCACAACTTTTGTAAAGATTATTCTGATTGGTCAAAGGTTTAAATTCATCCAGTGAATCTTCATGTAATGGAAACTGATAGGACTGGAAAGAAGAAGCATGCTTGTAAAACATGGCGTCCTGAGTTGTTGAGAGAGAGCATGACACAAAACATTTAGATAAAGGTTTAAAAAACATATGGAAGTAGGAATGGCTTTAGCAAAAAGTTGACGGAAATTTAGTTGGTCAGTTTATAAGAAATCTGATTGCTAGAGGACTGGCATTTTGTGACCTCTGCAAGAAAGATCTGAATTACAGTCATCGCGGTAGTAAGAGTTTGGAACAGCACCTTCAACAGAAGCTTCATAAGGAAAAATCAAAGCTCAGAAGGCATCTGGAAATTACTATAAGAATAAAGATTTCTTGCATGAGAGAACAGATGTAGCCCCCTGTCTGAATATGCACACTGAGTGTCACCAATACAAGCACCAGCTTGAAAGGAAAAAGGCTCTCACTGAAAAGGAAAAGAAATGATTGTACATTGAACCAAAAACGTCAGTGGTATCACAAAGGAAGGCTAAAGAAATCTTTGCCAAAGCCGCAAAAAGAGCTCCACTGACATATCAACAGGTTGTGTCCAGTGGAAAAAAAGACAATTGAATGTATGGGATTATTTGTATATAGTTGATGTACTTGTTGTAAAGTGCTTAGAGCTTCTAAAGATTAGGTGTTATACAAAGTCCTCATTATTATTATTATTATTATTACTTGGGTGTTTATTTTACAGATTTGTTATGAGAAGAGAGAAGTATAATATCTTTGCTGCAAAAATTGACAAATTATTGTGACTTAATTACGATGTGAACACTGACATGCACATAAAATAACTTCAGTATCAATAGTATTGGAGAACAAATTCATGTGACTATAAATATTGGGAAATTACTTAAGTAAAGTTGAAAATTTTTGGTAAGTTTATTAGTTTTTCAAATGATTATTTTGGTTTATTTTATGATCACAAGTTGCACCAGGAGCAGTTTTTTATGAGTGTAAAATACTGGATCAGGGGTGCTGCCCCTTGAGACCCTGTTGGCGAAGGACCCCCAACCCCCCATAATATTTTTTTCAGCTTTTTTTTATGGAAGACTGAAATCATGTCTGTATTCAGTAATTCCTTAATTTTGAAATCCTCATAACTCCCTATTTCTGAACCAGTTTAGACAAAACTAATACATCACAGGGCTTTAATAGTTTTTAATAAAAGTCAGCTTGACCTTGGGATTTTGAGCTTCTATCAAAATATGAGAACATAATATCCCACCTTAAGAAAAAACTTAAAAGAAACATTGATGTTTTAAGAAAATTGTGATCTATTTATGATTACAAATAAATAAAATTTTAGTTTAATTTTGTTTTTGCACCTTGAATTATATGTTCATATATATGTAGTGTATGTAGATAGATATATAGATGACACAGAAGATACATCTAAATATTATATGTAGATATGTAGGTGGGCAAACGGGCACTCATGGAGTACAGATACAGTAGAAGAGCAGTAAAAGACGTGTCTTGATAGACAGCTAGATTGATTGATAGGTTCTTGGAAAATCTAATGTTAAGAGAGAGTGTGTATGATTTGGATTTTTAACGTAGCGTTAACAATTTTTCAGTCATATTGCTACGATATCTGCAGTGTGACAGTTTATAGTGATGTCTGGCACTGGGGCATCATGCCGCAGACATGTAGCATGATGCCCTACCCAGTGACATTATCCTGACACCAGGCCGACCAGTCCTAACACAAACCTCTTAATGCTGAGCGCCATGCGAGGCAGCTGTTAGTACCATTTTTGTAAGTCTTTGGTATGACTCGGCCGGGGATCAAACCCACAACCCTCTGCTTCCGAGGCGGATGCTCTAACCACTAGGCCACCGGAGTTAAGAGAGAGAGAGAGAGAGCTAGAGATGCTTCGGTGAAAGACCTTGAAGTGAAAAATTAAATAACCAGGAATATAACTATGTTAAATTAATTTTAATTACATTTTATTACATCATAAGTTGTTCTTTATCTAATTTTCCACTTGAAGATTTAAGTATTCATCCAGTAAGAAGACCAAGTCCGTCACAGAAATATTCCAATTTCAACGATTTCACTCTTTGCTTTTTTCTAAGGAATGTTGGGTCCATGTACGTATCAGATTCCATGTGTAACCTTGAAATCAGCAGCGTACATACAATCAGATGCTTAAGTTTGATTCAAGACCACTTATTTTTATTCATTTCATTATTTGCCAAACATTTATATGTATTGGTTTGATGTAATTATCACTTAAAAAGTAGATGATAAACACCACTTGTGGGTACTAAATACTTAGTACATTGATTAGGCTTTTAATGAAATCCAGCAAGCTAACCATTAGATAAGAGTAGTTTTTATTTTCCAAACACACCTGTCATAGAAATCTGACTGGTTGAATTATTAATGGTTATCACCTAGTCACCTTGATATCAATGACATGTATAAAGCAAGTTGTTTAATGTCCGTACGTTTAGTGCATTTAGAAGCTCACAAACAGCTCATGGCTTGGTTAGAACTTAAAAATGGGCAAATCCTGTAATGGTCCATAAATTACAATTAAAATGTAAACGAGAAATTAAAATATAAGTTTATTTCCCATTTGTCAAAACTGGCTTTAGTTACTAAATAATCACTTTATCATGTCTGCATGAGAAAACGTGAGACTGACCTGGATAGAAACTGGGGGTAGGTGTGTAATAGAAGAATGAGGTGCATGTAACTGCTAATAGAATGATGATATACGTACTGTTGTGAGATTGCATAGCATAAAACTTGACAAAAATAAAGTATTATGCACCGCACGTGACTCCTCTCTCTTACTCAGTTTTGTAAACCTGCCAGCAAGAAAGAAATGTTGCAAACTTTAGTGTGCTCTGCAGAATTTGAGCTTGTTCTTGGCATTGGGCAGTGGATTTGTAAAACCCAGCATCAGATAAATTGATTGTTGATATTGATGACGAGTTGTTTGGCAAACACTGGCTGTTGATATTGATGACAAGTTGTTTGCAAACAATGGCTGTTGATATTGATGATGATGATGATTTGTTTAGAACTTTGAAGATTATTGGAGCTGGGAAAGTGTTACTGGAAATACCAGTGAGAGATGATTTGTTTAGAACTTTGAAGATTATTGGAGCTGGGAAAGTGTTACTGGAAATACCAGTGAGAGATCTGAACATCAACATAAAACTTGGGATATGGGTTTATAGCATCTAGAGCTTGGATGATTGCAATAATGACCTATATCCAAGCATATTAAGAAGTGATCTTGCATCCGATTGGCTGAATGTGTTTCCACTCTTGAGACTGTATTTCCTGTTTACTTTGGAATAAAGTTTGTAAATAGACATGAATCACAAGGATCTTACATGCGTACAGTTATGATGAAGTGATCTTGCATCCAATTGGTTGAATGTGTTTCCACTCTTGAAACTGTATTTCCTGTTTACTTTTGAATAAAGTTTGTAAATAGACATGAATCACAAGGATCTTACATGCGTACAGTTATGATGAAGTGATCTTGCATCCGATTGGCTGAATGTGTTTCCACTCTTGAAACTGTATTTCCTGTTTCCTTTTGAATAAAGTTTGTAAATAGACATGAACCACAAGGATCTTACATGCATACAGTTATGATGAAGTGATCTTGCATCCGATTGGCTGAATGTGTTTCCACTCTTGAGACTGTATTTCCTGTTTCCTTTTGAATAAAGTTTGTAAATAGACATGAACCACAAGGATCTTACATGCGTACAGTTATGATGAAGTGATCTTGCATCTGACTTGCTGAGCTTATCAACACTAGTGGCTATTTTGTTATCAGACTTAATCAAACTTGGTAAATAGTGAGTTTAATTATGAGCAAGATCAGGGGTTAATAATGAAATTCAGCACAGTTAGAGTTCTCAATTCAACAGTTTGTTTTCACTTTTAACATACCTTTGTTCTATGGCTAGCATAATGCATGGGAAGTAACCCACTATATTGATTATTAATAATCACAGGTTTTGACTTAAAAAAAAGAGTTATTCTCCAAACAAAATAAAACAATTATTTTTCTAGATTACAAAATGCTGACATTTCAGTAGAACAATAAAAAAGCAAAGTAATGCACCTTAGGGATTAAAATGAATTAATTGTAATTTATAACAGAAAAAGTATAAAATTGAAATGTAACAAGTAACACTTAAGTTAGATACAATAATTGGCTATGAGATGAGTTTGTAAAACCAATAAATCATTTTAGTATTGAGTCACTATTCTAATTATGTCTTGTGAGTGGACAAGGAAACAGAACTGAGACATTTGAGAAATGAGGAAACATATGAGTAGATGCATTGATTTTAGAGGCAATGTACAATAATTGCAGGCTAGCTTAAACTGTATGCATTGTTAAAACTATATCAAAGTCTTGGAGGAGTTATTTACACAATTCTGTATATTTGTTTTTGCTACTAATTATGCTTTCCTCTGAGATTGAATTTTCTCCATTAAGAACATATTTCTTATGAAAGCAATGTTTAAGTTTATACATTCATTTACAGAGGATTATTGCGTATCAAATTCATGAATATTTGGAGGCATGTTTTACATGTTGGATGAAATAGAGTTTGACAGTTACTAATATAGCTATGTTTTATGCATTGTTTTAATGGCATTTATTATATCCAGTGCCATTGCTCACACATTATTTTGTAATTTAAATTGTTTACGTTTAGCTTTTAATAAAATATATCAAATGCCCCAAACTGCTTTTTTCCATATTTAACTATGATCACGAGATGAGAAATCCACGGTCATAAAAAATCAATTGTAATTAGTGTGAAAGTCATATGACTTTATAGATCACAGATTAAAGAATGTAACTTTTAAAGCTCTTGGATGACTTTGATTTTGAGCAAGAGACTATGCATATTAATTACGATTTTATCCTTGGAATGAATTTTTATCAATCTAGACTAAACTTGGTAAAACCAACTTGACATAAAGTCTAATAAAAATTTATATTTTAGGTTGTGTTCCTACAATGCTACATAAGTTTGTTTAGCAAATTGGTCAACTGCAAGTCAGGTGAATAATATCAGGCCATGACCCTGTTTTTGTATTCTGTATTTATTAATAATTTTTATACTTTGCAATATTCAGACAAACTAAGGCTATTTGGAATTGATTTGCAGTTTTTGCAAATATAACATTTTTCAGCATTTAGCAGTAAAAAATAATTTAAAGGAAATCTCAGCTTTATTATTGTCATGCACATTAAGTAAATTGTTACTAATATTTGGTAAACCAGTGTTATGTTTTGACATATTGTCACTCAAAGGATTGAGGAATACTGCACTCAGTAAAGGTTTTTTTCCCATTTGTCTGATACCTACATTACAAAAGAAAATGTTGAAGTATTGTGACTTTTTGTGTACACAGGATTTTGCTTTAATTTTTATTGTACATATTGAAAATTAAATGTAAAATTTTTTCTACTAATATTGCAAGACAAAATCTTTTGCCAGAATGTACATCTACCGTATTTCATGTACTCTACAACCTAATGGTACAGATGTACAAAGTAAACATATTTTCTGTCTCATTCTGCTCTCAACTCAAGAATCTAATTACAATGAAAATAAAAGTACTCAAAAGATTTTTGTTGTTATTAGTGAACAAGAGAGAGAGAGAGAGAGAATTATGTCTCAGTGTGCAAGCTTGTCTGCATTTAGAGCATATGTAGCTGTTATGTTGTGTAATGTTGGCAAAATGATTAAGATGGTTTGAACATGTATTAGTTATGGGTATTATTTATTAGTAAATTGTATGCAATGATATGAGACCACATTATCAATAAATTAAGTGCAACTTGTATTTTTACAGTTACAATAATCTCATTATCAAATTGCAATAACAAAAAAGAACTTGAAATCACATTTTAGTTAATGCCTGTGAGCATGTGCGCACATGTGTGTGTTTGAGAGGGAGATGAAACCAACTTTTGTCCGTGTACAAGACTGTATTTATTCAGGGTGGTTTTTATTTGTAGCTTTTGCGAGGAGAAAAAAGACTATTTTCAGTTACCTGATGATTGTGATAATCCTCATGTATTACGACCCTACTTTATTCCATTATCAATAAGCACCGCTAAATCAACAATTCATTTTTATTTTTAATTATGATGTACATTGTCGCAACAACCACATGGCTATGCAGTGTTATTTACACAGTAATTAAACATGCTTAGTGCTTTGGTTATCCAGTTGAAACCAGAATGAGGGCAAGCATGGACAGAAGAGGTCAAATCAGCAAGGCTGCCAGTAGGGAAATGAAGCTCTCTTTAGGAAAATGAAAATCTGTCAATGTGCTATTGAAACCATTGTCCATACAGTAGATGTTATAAGGAAAAGCAATTATACACATTACTTGTTATTCGAACTTGCCAATAAAGATGATAGTGGGGTATATTGTAGAATAGATTTGCAATAAAATGTTAATTATATCCAAGTCAAAACAGAACAAGCACTTAAAAGATATATACAAATTGATTTAATGGAGTCCGTGACTTTCAACTTTATGATGGAAAATGACAAGGTTTTTACATTTTATGTTTGTATGACTATAATGAAACAATAAGACTAGTGGTCTTCACTTTAGCATGTACTGAGATGTAATTTTTGTTGGATAAAAAAACATCAAAGGGCTTCCAAACTCATTTGAAAATGCACGTGGTGTTTTGTTACGGTGACAGACTTAATAAGGAGAACTAATTAATGATAATATTTAAGGTATGGTCTGTTAAGTCCTTTGTCCATTTGTTAATGAACACCAGTAGATATTGTAATGACAATAAGAGAGCTTATACACATGGGCACTCACAGGATTTTTTGCTGGTGGGGGGTGGGCAGTCAGTCATGGCCGGGAGAGTTAGTATAGTAAGCAGTCTGGAAATAAAGCTGATATTTACTAAGTGCACCGCTCCCTCGATAACTCGCGCCCAGATAACTCGCGATCCCGCTTATAACGCGGTGTCCGTCTTGGCTCCCGATTTTTTCCAGAGAAAATGTATTAAAAATATCTTTAAAATATGCTGAACATGAAAAAATGACGATAAGAATTGATAAATTAAACCTTGATACATTGCTCGTTTTATCATCGAAAATGGTGATTAATGCCCGTAAAAATATAATCCATATTTTGAAATTTGCAAGTTCTAAAGAAGAATTAATTTCAGAGATCTCGAAAACGCTTAATTACGCGTATTTGGATGCCAATTTTTGATCTGGGACGCGGAAAATCACTGAGGCGGGAGTCCTCCGTACGCATGTAATAGGTGCGCGGGAAAATTCAAAGATTTGCCGGTCCTGTTTCAGCCACCTGATTTGTGGGAAAATGTGTTGATCAGTTAACTGTGCTGATATTTACAATGACAGAATTCATTGACTGAAAGACTCTTTGATGTACTGTTGCCTTTTTATAAGAGTACATTAAAAAAAAGAACATGATGCAACAGCTAGGCGGCTAGTTCAAAGGCTTTGACTAGCGGCCGAGTGAGAAAATGTACTGATATTTAGTGATTGAATTCAGAGGCAGAAAGACCCAGTTTTAAAATCCTAGCGAGACCTCTGTTTAAAGATATCATATATTATGTAAGTTTTTATGATAAATAGTTGTCAGTATACTGTAAATAAACAGTCTGGTGAAATAGCAATCAATGAAAACTTCTGGTAAATGCTAACAGGTGGCAACAGAGAATGAAATAAACACCACTTGAACGTCTTCCTGTGTGAAAGTCACGTTCTAATCCTTTAATTCCGTTTCAGTGTAAACATTATAATCACAACATATTCTGTTCATTGAAAACATGAAAAGAGTCAATCGACCGTCACATCGAAACCCGTGAGTACTTCTGTGAGAACCTAATTACATGTACATGCCGGCTTTGTTTTGATCAACAACTTGGGGAAAGTGTTTGTTGCATTAAAAAAAAAATCGATTACAAGAGACCTCGGGTGCTGGATTAAGGGTCTTGGAGCTGCCTTTAACGTAAAGCAAAACAGTAACAGAGACAACGACGATGACAGTGACTACTGACTTAGAATGTTTCAGTGAAACTGATGTCATTAATGCAGAGGCTGTTTGGGAGAAATTCGTACAGACTCATGGTCCTGAGATGGGCGTTTCTCTTGATGATATGGAGGAGTGGATTTGTGCTGACAATGATTGCCTCACAGCCGAATACATGTCAGATGAAACTATAATTATTTCTATAGCGAACAAATTTGCAGCAGAAGACGTTTCTAACTGGAGTAACACAAGTGTTGAAAGTGATGAAGACGCAGATGTTGCACCCCCCCCCCCCAGCCCTCTGCACAGGAAGCAATCAAATATTTTGATATTGCCATAAGGTGGCTGGAGACCCAAAATGTTGACTACGTAAAGCTCATGCAGTTGAGAAATCTGAGGGATTTTGCTCGGCGGCAGAGAAACCAAGAGTAACACACACACACACACAAAAATAACTGATTTTTTCAAAAAGTGAATTGATATTTGTCAAGCGTGGCACAAACGGCAAGTATTAACTTGTTCTAATTTACGTTGTTTTAAATTTGTAGATCAATTAAATATGTTAGTACTGATTAACCCTTGTTTTTTGTTTTCCATTTTACTTCTATCACATTCAAATCTATTTATCTATTGTTCGATCGACACTGTTTCTCGAAAAGAGTCGATCTTTTGTATATAAAAAAACGTCTAATTTGGAACAAACAATAAAACTAGAATGTATCCAATTCAGCATAAAAGTTAGTGACGTAGTACACAATGTGTGAAGTGGTACACATGTTAAGCGAACGGAAACCACGTGGAATAATGTTTTAGATGATCGCCTCAATATACTGTAATTTATCCTGAAATTAATGTTGTCCTATGAGGAAATAATAAAGTACACCGTTATGAAGAGATATTTATTAACAGTTAATCTCAGAACGATTATAAAGTGAGTATTCAACAATAAAATCTGCCTACCCCCCCCCCCCTTATTTCTCCGTTATGTCGTCAATCACTTTATTGGTTTTGGGCTTATTGTATAGGTCCCTCGATAACTCGCGCCTCACTTATAGTGCGGTCGATGTTTCTGGACCCCGATGTGCACGAGTTATCGAGGGAGTGGTGTGTTTGGAACTGAATCTTCTGACATATTTTCTGCTTCATTTGCGTGATTAAACTTGTCAGAATTTACATATATAGATCTATATATATATTTGCAGTATGATTGTGGGGGGTGTCATGTGACCCTTCTAATCCTATGCTGCGGGCACCCATACTTATGCATCAATCATTGTATTTTCTCACCAGCAACTAATTATATTTTTTTGTAAAAACACAATGGCAATATGGTATTTTTAATCTATTTTGCAAACAAATCCTCTTAGTGAAAATTTTATGTCTGGTAATTTAATGGATTTTTTTGAAAAATACAAAATGATATGTACACAAAATTATGATACTTTAAATAATTATTATTTTGATAACTTGATTGTGTAAGAAGAATTAAAGGGTATGAAAAATACATGAAATACAGTATTAACAGAATCATATGCTCTTTTATAGTCAATTATAAATTCATACCTTTAGTAATAAATAAGTCAATGAGACCCTTTAATGTGGAAATATAATCTGCTGTAGAACAGTCACTTCTAAAGCCAGCTTGAATCTCACTAAGAATACCTAGATCATAGAAATATTCCTAAAGTCGCCGATTTACATCTGCCATGTAAAGTTTTCAAAACCAGCTCAGTAAGGTAATCTCCCTTGCAAGTGTCATTGACATGACCTATTTTTCTCATAAATAGGATTAGTTCTTATACTTCATCAAGTGCTTGGAACAAACTCCACCATTAATTGATGTTAAATGATTTAACAATTGCAGGTAAAAGTATATATACAGCATGTTTTATGTTTTTTTTTTAAAACCCTAATGTTTATATAAGTGAAATTGTTGGTTTATATCCTGTGAAAAACAACAATTTTAATAAAATTCAACAGATACTTTATTTCCCTTGAATTCAAAGTGTGTGTGTGTGTGTGTGTGTGTGTGTGTGTGATTTGGATTTTTAGCATAGCTTTAACAATTTGAGTCATATTGCTATGATGTCTACAGTGTGGTAGTTTATTGTGTTGTTTAGCACCCATTCACATTAACTTGACACCAAGCTGACCTGCAGTCCCAACACCAAACTCTTAATGCTGAGCAGCAAGCAAGGCAGCTGCTATAACTTTTATTAGTCTTAGCTATGACTCAGCTGGGGTTCAAACCCATGACCTCCTGCATCCAAGTTAGATGCTCTAACCACATAGGCCACCAGAGTGGTTCAGATTAAAAAGTGAAAATTTAAAAAGAACTTGCAGCATTGTGAATTAGATCCCAAATAGTCTTAGAAGTTCTAATCTTGATATTGCTGATGTACCAATAGCATGGAACAGTGTTGATGTGCTTACAGTCTTGATGTATCACAATGATATAATCAAAAATGTCTCTAAATCGATTCACAATATTACTGAGCAGATTGTAATTCCAAACAATATAGAAATAAACACTGTGTCAAATTAAAACTGAATTCAACTAAAAGACTGGTTCCACTTCAGATGTTAAGATATAAATAAATAATTCTGATGCAAACAACTGTAATATAAAAACATAAGACACAATAAGAGGACCAGAACATTCTAAGTTGTAAATAATATAAAGTCAATTAATAAAACCTTAGTAAAGAACATGGCAAAGATCAGGTAGAACATGAATTCCTAAGTGGATAACCAATGTCCTGAACTCAAATCTAAGCAAACATGGTTACCGGCAAATAATAAATATCTTAAAATAAAATCTGCAAACATAGACAAAAATTAGCTATGTAATATGTTGTTTACAAAAAAGACATTAGTCAGGTAGGCCCAGACTCCTACCATCAAGTAAGGACAAAGGTCAATCACACAATACAAATTAAATATACATGGTACTATTGATTGTGATAAGTTCCATGAAAATGATGATATTTTAAGCATGTTTAAGCCACTTTTCTACCACAAGATATGTTGAGACTGAGACACATGAAGATGTAGCCTGAAAATAGCGATTTTGCCAGGTTATAGCTGTGACTGTCCACCCACAAGACATGTTGAGATTGGAACTTCTTTAGATGCTGACAAGTTTTATGAAAATAATTTGGACAGTTTTCAGCAGTCACTTTCCTCCTACAAGATCAGTTGAGAACGAGACATTTCTATAGCTGGTGACAAGTTGCATGAAAAAAATGTTCTAGACATGTGTTAACAGCCACATTCCTTCCACAAGAAATATTCAGAGCCAGATATTTTTATTGCTGATGACAAGTTCCATGAAAATAATGATATTCTAGGCAGGCAATGGCACATCGGGTTCTATACTCTTCGTGATAGTTTGCGTTTCATGCACATATAATAACAGTCTTCTCTGATCTTTCTTAGTATGGTTGAAAATATCTATATTTGTCTCGGTCACGTGACTCGAGCGACTGTGGATTGCCATGTGACTAGTATCATGGTTAAAACACGCCGGAGCCGTTTTAGCTCAGTTGGTAGAGCGTCAGACAGGTAATTCATGGGTCATGGGTTCGATATCGGCAGGGCATATTTCAAGAAGTTCCTGTAGTTGGCGTACCGTAGACCTAAAACTTGGAAGGGTCATCTGGTATATACCGAGGTAACTTCAAAAACACTACCACATATTCAGTCACACATTCCTGCAAAGACAAGCGTTTCCTAATTTGCAAACTTGTAGCCGGGTAATAAATCTATCTACAGCACGACGACAGGAGTTAGCTTCACTGTCGATCAGAATTTAGGGCGTCGAACAAAAATTTTATTTTTCTTCTAACGTGCGAGATCTGTACTATTCGACATGTTGACGAAGCCGTTGTTTTAAGAAAACAATTGAATAACCATAAGATCCACATTCACAACAAACTCAACGTAAAATTCGCGAACCACTACAGCTCGACTGGGCATTCAGTAGAGTCTCTCGAGATGCTAGTAGTAATAGGGGATACCCTAGGGACAATGAACTTTAATGTTAAACTTGGGGGTTTGTACCCTAGGGACAATGGGAATTTAGCATGGGGAATTTTAACAAGGGTGGGACTATAGAGGGACAAAAATGTATTGGGACTGTCTAGGGACAATATGAATGCAACAGGGAAGGTGACGTCACGGTACTGACGATTAGCATCAATGATGCAAGGAGCTGACCTCAATCGGACCAAACAGCAGGGGAACAGGACTAGTGGGACAGAGACAGAGATAACACAAACAATAGACATTATACAAACAACTATACAACACACTAAAAAGTTTTCAGTCAGGAAAGCAAATCTTTTCGAGGCATATGAGTGGCCCTGAAAAGGGCCCATGGGTTTTTGTTAACATCATTCCGTTAACATAGAAAGCAGCGCATAGGTCTTCTTCTCTTCCTCAAACTTATTCTGACTTCTGGTCCGTAGATAAGGACTTTCTTAAAACAGCATTGTCTCTCCACATAAATCCTTCTTTTTCAAACACTCGTATGCGTGATCCTGACAATTGTCCATGATGATTTCACATACATGGGTAAGTCCGTATCGAACAGCATTGACCATACGAGAGTAGCTGATTCTACATCTGTCCACATCTTGTGACGAGAATAGGTGAAGGGAATGCAGAGAACTGCGGTTATTTATAGGGGAAGGGCGGATCGAAACGGATTGAGTTTATTCACCACTCCAATCACGCGTTACAAAATTAAGTCACAACACGGAGCCAGTCTTCCAATCCGAAGAGAGCGGACTGTGACGTCACATTTTCTATATAGATGCGCTAGCGTTTGTGCGCAGTCAATCCATGCGACACAGTTTCAAACATGACGGAAACTAAGAAGACAATGAATTGGGGTGCACCGGCCGTGGAGACGAGAAGCGATGGTGTAGCAGGGGCTACCAAAGTCAACACAGGCTTACTTCCAGAAGAGGTCGATTTTAATTGGAATTTAGTCCATTTTCTTTCTTTGCAAGAATTTGTTCCGGTACCAGTACTTTCGCTAAATTCTCTTTCTTTACCACACGTCGAGGATTTTAAACAGAGACAGAAAGAAGAACTGGATAATTTTTGTACAACAGCAGAAAGAATCACAACAAGTTTTTCTCCTTCAAAGCAACAGCGAGAAGGCAAGAAGGAAACGACAGGAAGAAGCTGAAGAGAAGAAACAAGGCATAGGAGAGAAGGAGAATAGTGAAAGCAAAACGGTAACAGTACTTTTAGATATTTTAGCAGAGTTAAGGACTCTGAAACAAATGTATCAGACTTTTTTTAATACAACCCAAGAGAAAAAGACCTTCCCGAGCCAAACAACCCAACCCTGTTACTACGTCTGCGATACCACCTCTATTGATTTCTACCAAATCATTATCGACAGGAGCCAGTCCAGAAGTAGGCCTTGGCCGTGGCAATGGTTTAAGGGAGTTAAAGATGATTATGTCCCGTTCCTGAGTTTGATTTTTAAACAAACAAATACCCAACGGTCCTTTTCAGGGCCACCCATTTCTCTCGAAAAGAGATATTATTTCAATTGCCAAAATCAATTAAAACTCAAAAGCCCTTTTTAAGCTTGATGTACGTGTGATTGAGCGAGAGCGTGAATGTAGGTTCTTATTCTAAAAATCAAAACCAATAGACACGTTTTCTGTCTGGTCTATTCTGGTACAAATTTTACAACACAACACTTTAAAAAGTTCATAGACTTCTTCTGTGTCTTTGTTCACTCTCTGTTTTTTTAAAAATTTTCTTCACTTTCATAGGTTTTTCCTCCTCTTCTTCCTCATTATCTCCTCGGCTTCTTTTCTTCTCATTTTTCTCTTTCTGCACGTGTCTGGGTTCTTCCTTTGGGGAGGGTACTTCTTCTTGTTCCTGTTCGCAACCCCTCTCTTCTTCTTGTTCCTGTTGTTTCTTAGGGCATTCTGAAGACCAATGTCCTTTTCTTGACAGTGATAACCGGTATCTTGACTTTTGTCTCTTCTAGCACCTGTCTTGCTTTTTGACGGTCTGAACACTCTGTAGTCCAACGCCTTTTCTTCTTACAGATATAGCAAGTATCTTGACTTTTATCTCGAAAGGAGTGTGAGAAGTCCGTCGGTTTGTCTGAAGAAATTTTCTTATGACACCTCGCAAAGCTCTGATCAGAAGTTCGAACTGTATGGGATCTTCCATCGTTCTGCTCGGATTGAGAGTGAAATGAATATTGGAAGGGAAGACACACGCCCTTTATATATACGCTGGTCTGACATGGATATAAAGTTACCCATGGCGTTTAAAATGTAGTAATTTGACCTTTCGCATTCAAGATCACATCATGTCGTGGATAAAGGAGAAGAAAGTAAGAGTCAGAAACGTGATTTATTTCCTCGTACAGTAGCTGAAGTTTGGCAGAAATTCATGCCAGTGATTTTGAAGATGACATGAGTGAGCCAGAATCCAGACCCAGAGAGTCTAAGCCCAGCCAAAGTTCACCACCATTAGTAAACCCTGAAAAGTACTATCACATTCGAGAGACGGAAAATCGCTCCTCTAGAAAATTTAGAACAACAGCTTACACGTACACATTGAAGTTTAAAGATTTCAATTCCAACTTACCGCTAGAGAAAGCAGAGGGCTTCATCACCGAGGTTTGGGATTCTTTGTTAACCACTCTGAAACGACAATGTCAAGCCAAAGAAGACGACCGCTTGAGACATTCCATTCATCACGACAATTTAAGGTCCCCCGTTTGGATCGAGTTTAGCAGCACAGCAGAATTGACACCTTCCAATGTCATCGAAAAGATTCACATCACCGATGGAAAAGCCACACTGTTCATGACCCACGTGTCTCTTCCCCAACTGACAGGACGCAAAATGGTGTTATTGATCGACGACCTTCGTAGCACCAAAACGAGTCTCGTCCGAATTAACAACCCGCAAGACCAATTTGTGTTTAGCCCGTGCCATCGTGGTGGGACGAACGTATGCCAACAAGAACGGCACGGTAGAATGGAAAAGAGCCTGGGAGAACATTCGAAAATCGAACCGAGCCAAACAACGAAGTCAAGCAGAACCCCTGTTACAGCAAGTGGAGCTATCCAAAGAGACACCTTGTGGCATTCCTGAAATGCAAAAATTACAAGACGTCTTGACTCCACGCTACACCTTGAAAGTACACCCTCAAGAAGTGCGCGGACCTCTATTGTTTTGTATATCGCTACGATGTCAGCAGTGTCGCAGTTTATAGTGATGTCTAGCATTGGGGCATCATGCCGCAGACATGTAGCATGATGACCCACCCAGTCACATTATCCTGACACCAAGTCGACCAGTCCTAACACTAACCTCTTAATGCTGAGCACCAAGCGAGGCAGCTGTTAGTACCATTTTTGTAAGTCTTTGGTATGACTCGACCGGGGATCGAACCCACGAGCTTGCGCATCTCAAATAAAGTGTTACGATGTTTTACGGTGACAGCACACCAATTACTGCAAAGTATCATTCACATTCCTCGTCAAGCCAAATGCTTTTTTGAGAGAAACAAAGTAGCCTTGAAGCAACTGGCCGATCCCCACTTTGACACACAAACCCAAAAGCAAATTATTTTGAAACCTGGAGGGAGTGGTTCTTTAGGAGGTGTCATCATTCGTTCCCTCTTAAAATCGGATCATAATGCCCCCAAAGTTCTCCTCAAGAAAAAAACCACTCCCAAAAAAGCCAAACGAAGCCCAAAGAAAAAAAGAGCAACGGTGTCAAGACCAGGTCACATCCCCAGAAAAAAGTCCACAGAAAATGAAAAAGTCCCCAGAAAAATAAAAGTCCTCAGAAAACAGCTTCTACCCGCAAGAGAGACTCTTCGGCCAGGACGCAACTTTACATTCGCAAACCACGACCTGCAGCGACGGTGACCACGTCTCCAGTATCCTCAGGTTCTTCCACTTCTCCGTTGTTGGTGATGCCAGCCAAACCCAATTTGACACCCGTTCTTCCTCATTTGATAAAACAACGGAAACCCGCGTCTCCAAATTCTTCTCCTCCAGCGGTGACAACCTCATCCTCTTTAGCTGCCGAGGCAGCTGCTCACAAAGTACCTGCTCACAAAATCAAAGTCCAAGAGAGATCGGGCAAGTTACAGAGTTTACTGGATTTGTCCAAGCAAGAACTGTCCTGATGTAGTCCTTTGCGAACCCCTCCACGACGCGTGCTGCATGTCATCAAGTTGATACCACGTAAAGACAATCAGTGGCGACGAGTTCCAGTATAAAAAAGGCCTGAGACAAAGAATGGGTATTAGTATTTTTGTGTTCCTGAACACCCAAAGATGTCACCCCCCAGAAACCATTCCTCTTCTAAACCGAAAGGAAAGAAAAGGAAAGGACTGCCTCCTCGTTTAGTCAGACATAGGGACATTTGTCCGTCCTGTCGAAAGCTTCTCTATCCATGCGAAAAAAACTCATTCAGACTGCCTCCAACGATGTCATCGATACCGTGTGCGAATGTTGTTTGAATGTCTTGAAAGGTACGATAATTTTGTCTAAACACCAGAAAAATTGCTTAGCCAAACATCGTCACGTTCTTAGCCAAATAGTTCAAAAGAAAATACACATTCGTCAAAAGAAGAAGATGTTGGTACAACGCGGAGGAATTTTGCCTCTGTTGTTAGGACACTTGATGAAAGGAGTATTGGGAACCATGGTGGGAAGACTCGTGGAAGAAAGATAAAAGGGACCTCTGACACTTGAAATCGAATGGAAGGACGAAAACTGGCTTTAGTGCTTCACAAATGATGGATGGAATACCATCGTTGGCAAGAACAACGAACCCCACATTTGCCTCCCAATCTGAATGTGACCGATATGTCCCAGTTACAACACGAATTGCAGTCGTTGATGGATCGCAACAATTGGTCCGAAACAGAAAAATCGCAAAAGTACGGTCAATTCTGGCAACGACTGCAACTCTTTCACCAGAAAGCTTTAGACGAAATAGCTCTACCCACTCTGAAAGATTTTAAGGCCTTGATGAAAAGTCCACCACCATCACTGCCACAAGCACCCCAGTGGCCAAGGCATACGTAACCCCCACAAATGCATGAGAAAGAAGAGGTGCGAGAAGTTTTTCAAACACCATCAGCAGCTCCCATTCATAGAAAGATTACAGCGTCCTTGTTGACCCCTTCCCCCACACCCCAACGAGAAGAACTGAAAGCTTGGGTTAAAAAGATGATTTCCACTCCTCCTTCGACGGAAGTGAAAAAGAAAGAAGGGAAACCAGAAGTGAAAAAAGAAAAGAAGACCATTCCATCACCACCTCCAGCACTACCTTCCACTTCTACTTCCGTGGCACATCGGACCCGTAAAGCCGTTTCCAAACCACCCTCTCGCCCCGTCGAAAGTAGCATCAGCGAAGAGTGGGTGACTTATTAAAAATGGAGAAGGTGTTAGCCAGCATTTACTACGATCCATCCCATCCTGGAGGTTACGGTGGAGTTTTGAAACTGTATTGTGCTGCCAAAACTCGACTGAAAAGTCTCCGTTTACCTCAAGTGCAACGAAGGTTACAAGAACAAGCCACCTACACTTTACACAAACCCATTCGGCGAAAATTTTCCAGAAGTCGTACCAAAGTGGAGGACATCGATCATCAATGGCAAGCCGATTTAGCCGATGACTCTGATTTGGCCACCTACAATCGTGGCTACAAATATTTATTTTGTGTCATCGACGTTATTCCAAATTTACCTGGGTCGTGCCATTGACTTCCAAATCGAGCAGTGAATTAGTGCGAGTCCTCCAACTGGTGTTGAAACAAAGTAGGCGTCACCCTCTTCGTTGGCAAACTGACAAAGGCACAGAATTTATGAACCAAGCTTTTCAAAAAGAACGAAAGAAACGTGACATTTATTTTTTTCACCAACGAGAATCCCGAAACGAAAGCCAGCATCGTGGAACGTTTTCAACGCACGTTGAAAGAACACATGTGGAAATATTTTAGGCATTACCACACTCTCAAGTACATTGACGTCTTACCCCACCTGGTTCAAGCGTAGAGCCAATCTTACCGTCCAAGCATCGGACGTGCCCCCCAAGAAGTGACACCCGACAACGAAGTGCTCTTTTTCGAGCGCCTGTTCGGTACGTCCCTGACAGTGGCTGTCCCCAAGAGAAGTGGAATGTTGACAGTATTAGATTGTGTGCGCATTTGCAAAACCAAACACACTTTCGACAAAGCTTACTTACCCAACTGGACCACCCAATTGTTTCGTGTCACTGGAAGAGTGCGCGGCCGTCATCCTACTGTCTATAAATTGGAAGACATGAACGGGGAAGTGTTAAAAGGAACGTTTTACTTGCCCGAGTTACAACGTGTCACCAAAAAAGAAGACGTCGTGTACAACATCGAAAACATTCTCGAAAGAAGAACCCGTAAAGTGGGAAAACGACGTGTCAAAGAAGTCAAAGTGCGTTGGAAAGGATATCCACCCAGTTTTGATTCTTGGATCGCCGCTTCGCAAGTCATAGACTATAAAAAGAAGTGTCCATCATGCCCTTCCACACAGCTTCATCTATCGCTAATACCGCAGTGACTACTCCTTTACCCAGTTCTTCTCTGCAGGAAATACAAAAGCTACCCTTGTGGGTGTGGTGTGGAAAACGTGTGCATAAAACGCAAATCGTCTTTTTCTGTCAAATGTTTGTGGTGTATTATGCCATCGGTGAGGCCATTGCCAATTTGAGTTTGCGACAAGGAGACAAACAATTGTGGACCATTTTATTGAGCAGTTGCATCGGTTACCTCCTTCCCAATCCTTCCCTGAAATACTCATCGAACGGGAACAAAGGGAGTCATGCGTCCAGCGTAAGTCCCCCCCCCCAAAAAAAAAAGAAAACCCCACAACGACAATGATCCTCTGTTAGATACTCCTCTGACTTAGAGTGACCCCTCGGACAACAACATAATTCTGGAATTATGAACCACAGCAACCAATTTTACTTAACCTTACCCAGTGACAGTTCCATGGAGGTGTTTCCCCGCAACACTTTATGCTGTTACATAGCCAAATTACCTCAGGCCATGCAATTGGATCACGAAGCCCATTGGGAAGTGGCTTTGGTGGAAATCATTCACCCGACACAAATAAAAAATATCGTTGAAAATCAAAATATTTTACGGTCGAAGTTCATGTGCAAAAGTACTTGAAAAACAATGTAAAAATATGATGATAAAGAATATGACTCACAAACTCAAAAGTGGACCTATACCATCATAATTATCTCAGGCTATTATTTTAGTGGTCAACATTTGGTGAGCACAATTGCTACCAGGTTTAATGTCGTGTGTCTTAAAGATTTGGACAGTGCCATGAAAAGTGTCACTATTGAGTACCATAAAGTGTCTCGTCGCCTACTGATGAAACTTCCTGAACGGAATAAATTGTTGTCCATTTTATTTTGTCCTGAATTGTTTGACATTTTGGGTGGGGACATGGAGATGAGGATGGCAATGATCAAGAAAAAAGAATTATCAGTCATCTCAGACAACGATTCTTTAACCACGTTTTTTCGTTCCCCTGAACGAAGGACCGAATTTGATCTTTGTTTACTCCGATGTAGTGGAGTACAACGTGGTGGGACACACCTCCGTACCATTACTGCGTGTCATTCCTTTCAAAGTGGAATTGCCACGAATGCTGACGAGGAAGGTGGAAATACCTATCATGTTCACCGCGAATTTGTACATCCTCGCTATTTGCCCGTCAGTAAATCGTATTTTGACACTGTCAACATTGCTATAAAAGGAGATGTAGGACAAAATATTCCATTCACCAAAGGGAAAGTTACGGTGAAACTCCATTTTCGAAAATGATTCTCTAACGATTCGTACGTCATCTATCCAGTGTACCGTGGCGTCGCTCGACAGAAAGGATATGGGTTAGGATATATTTTGAAATTGGCCTTTTGTTCGGTGGCTCCTGTTTTGAAACCGATGGTGACACGAGTATTGCATGCCTTGAAAGATGCCGCGTTGACGCAAGGCAAAGAATTTCTCCAAAACGTCATCATCGACAAACAAAACCCCCAAAAAGCATTCTTGAGAGCAGGCAGAAATGTCTTGCTGCAAACGGGCAATAACATTTTGGGCCGACGAGAAACACCTATAAATGCCCTGGACGCTGCCGAGTCAGGCATTCCTGCTTCCCTGATGCGACATCAACGACAAGGCAGAAATAGACGACGAAGAAAGCACCCATTTAGAAACCTTCATACTCATAAAGCTAGAAAGACTAAGAAAAGAAGCGTCCGAGACTTAGACGTTTTAGGTTATTAAATCAAAAAGACAAAAAAAAAATGATGCTGCGAGAGTCCTGCGCCTGTTCCAAGTCGGAACTGGATCTGTTTGCCATTTCACCCACTATGATGATGATGATGCAAGAATCCCAATGGGTCGAATTTCATCCCGTTTCTTCTGTCAGGGACTCACTTTGTGGGATTTTGATTTCACTCCAGATCAAGGCAGTGACAAGGGACATTTCCACCCTATAAAATCCGGTCAGATTTGTGTGGAACTTCAGTTTGCTAAACCTCTACTCCACACAGTGAACGTCCTCTTGTACACCGGATTCGACAATACCATAGAAATCAACAGTTTGAGAGAAATCATTCTAGACTATCAGAAGCAATGGAAGAATGTTATCCTTCTTTGAATAGTGGATAATCATTGGATTGGGAGGAGACCGTGGAAGTTGAACCCCAAGATAAAGACGAAAAGGACATAGTCATGAAGTCCCGATGGCCAGAACAAGAACAAAATTTAGTCTCCTGTTTTGCCAAACACATGGCAGAATACATTACGGAATTGATCAAGAAAGAATGCAATGGATGTCAAAACGATCCTCCCAGTCAAATTCAACATGCAAATGTCTGATGCTGAGTCAACAAGAAAAATTGGACGAATATCTGGAAGAAGCTTGGAGTCACATCTCGGAAGAAGCCGTGTTACATCAGTGGTATACAGACTTGCGTGATTCCATTCCTCCATTGATGACTCTAGAGATCCATCGCATCGAAGCTCTCTTGGCTCAGAGCGCGGAGACGAAGCGAAGAAACGGTTACTTGTCAGACACTTTAAAAGAGAAAGTCAGGATTGAATTGATCACTTATCATTACCTGTGAAGAAAAACAACGCAAAAATGGATATATGAGAACGTTATTACCTTTTGAACCACAGTTCGTACACTGCTTCTTGGAATCCTGTCGTGTGTGCTAAAGGTGAACTACCTCATCGCAAACCTCAAGACCATCAAGCTTATGTCATCAACACGGACGACAGTCATCTCCCAGGAACCCACTGGCTAGCGGTCTACTTTCCTAAAGAAGGATGTGTGGAGTATTTCGATTCGTATGGATTGCCCCCTTTGGAAGACGACATCATTGACTTTATGAGAAGAAATGCTCAGACACCATGATTCAATAATGTGAAATTACAAGGCACAGATTCCATGGTGTGTGGACAATATTGTGTGTATTTTCTTCATCAACGCAGTCTTGGATATTCTTTAGAACATTTAGTGACTTATTTCGATCTTCACTGATCTAGAAACGATGACAAAGTAGATCGATGGTTTTGTGACCATTATGGTTATCTTTTGTCTTTAGCTAGGGAACGTAGTTTACATCGATGGTCCAATGACTTCCAACAGTGGAAATGTAACTTCGGTTCACAACGTTGTTATCCTTGTCCAAAATAGATTGTTATTTGAAGAAAATATTTGATTGTTTATTGAACTGTTAATTTATAAATTTGTTGGTTGTTAGTTATTTTAATAAAAATGTTGTGTTTTGAAAAAATGCGTCTGTCGTTTGTTTGCCATTTGTATCATGAACCATGCTCTTTGACTTCTCAATATCCCTCTCCCTCAAATCAAACTATTCTAGCATTCCGACTCTAAACAGTGTAAGGATGTTTTCTATCGCGTCCGCGCTAGAACCATATAAAGCGGTAGAGTCTTCAGTCCGCCAGACACCGAACAATACACACCAGGATTTAGGCGATCTTAAGAAATGGCAAATCCAAAATATACAAGGTTGCTTTTTGCATTGATGCAGCATGACCACAACCACCAAACATTACCGCAACCTACAACTATAACAAAAACAATTATATCCAGAGGATTTACAGACTGCAGAAGTGGAGCAGCAGCCCGCTATCCTGCCCGCCAAGCTGTTTTGACCTGCAAAAGAGGCCAAGTTGCCCGCCCCGCCGTTTCGACCTGCAGATGAGGTCTAGCTGCCCGCCTAGCAGAACCAAATAATATGTTCACACCATCTTCTATCATCAAATTAAGTCAGGGATCCTAAAGGTAATTAAATATTGGCATTAAACCTTCGGGTATATATCTATTTGTGCTGTTTAAAATTCTCTACCCTCCCTATTTTCTCATTTCTCATTCTACCTAACAATTCACATTATTTACAATATTTACATTTTTTCAATCAGGCAGAAATCGTAGTATACGCATAGATAATTCTGACCCCCATATAACTCAATACCACAAATTACTCCCTCAAAATGTCTAGAGTTACTAGATCTCAAGTTAAAATGAATACAAATAGATATGCAGTTAGGAAAACGAACAATCTGTTAAACAAAATCAGCAAACTGAATAACTCAGTTGGGAACAACTCAACAAGTCCAGATACATCTGGCAAGAATGGCAAGATCAGAGAAAATATGGAAAGCAATGGCACTAGTAACAGGTCCATTTCAAACACTAGACCGGACAGCCCCCTCAACTTCCATACCATTCTTGGACATTTTACTTCCAGCTCTACCTCAAGTCTAGTCATTCAGCGCCCAACACAGGAAACGCAATAAAGGAAACCAGACCTATGGAATTGGGCGGAAAGACCGTACAGTTCCAAATGCCCTCGCACATCATATGTAGCCCGATATTGATATATCGGCCAGCATTAACAAAGGCAGCATCGTCGACAACTCTGCCTGCCCCGACCGGACTGGAAGTGCTAAACCTCTCTCCAAACAAGAAAAATCCAATTAAGATTGGCTCTGATTACAGTATCATGGCAACCGTGACCGGATCGCCAAACAAAATAGGAGAGGGCGCGGTGCTCCCGGATTTGTCGGGGCTGCCGGACTTGTCGGATTTGTTGCTGGATTTACGCATAATACACCTGACCCCAGAACGCCCCTCCCACGCAGTTGATCCTCCCACACTTACCCCCTACTCAACAACCAAGCCACAACTGCCAGACTTACCAAAGTTATCATCACCTACCATCCCATCTCCAATCAATTACCCACCTAAGTGTTTGTCTCCAATATAACCCTCACCAACCCAACACCATTCTCCTAACCATAAATGTCCACAGGACAATCTGATGACAGATGCTCCAAAACCCACTACCACCAGAAACAAGAGTAAGATCACCAAACTGGGTAAATTGGTTCAAATTCCACTATTGTCACAAGGCAAAACAAAAAGGGACTGACCAATTCAAATAAAACAAATGATCCGAACCACCAAAAGGCAAAAGAGGTCTTACACTCCAGCCAAACCCCAGGTCCTTCCATGGAAACAACCTTATCAAACCTAGCTGACCCAAATATGTACGACTCCTTACCATCAGAAGAAGACGATTTCCACATGCTATCACCGGAGAAAAGAAGAGCAAGGTCATCAGAAGAAATATTGAATTCCCAAAAGGGTAAAACCCCATCGAACGGAATATCCAAGGCCAGAAATACAACCAAGGTAATTATTAAGACGACAACAATCAAAACAAGACCCCAATCGAATCAACAAAGGAAATAACCTCAATCGCACAAACAACAGTGGGTAACACCAAGGCAAGGACTAAACAACAAATAAGAATGAACAACGAAACAACAATGGGAAACAAACAAGGAAAAAATAAATAGCATAGCATCAATCTTACTCTATTCATCGCCAGCAACAGTGCCAAACAACTCAATATAAACAATACTAGTCTAGCGTCCATACTAACTAAAACCCATGCTGGAACATTTGAAATCATCCGACCAAGATCGAATTATATCATAGTCAGATGTAGCACCTCAAGGCAATTGGCCAAATATATGGAGATTCAACAAATACGCCGAGCCAAAGTGAACATAACAAGGCATAAAGCACTCTCTAAAAACACCACAAGCAAAATACAACAGGACCAAACAATGAAGAAAAAAAAGGAAGAAAACTCAGATATCGTCCAAAAAAAAAACAATACCCAACAAACACGGACGAATGGGCCCAAATCAACTACAACATACTAAAAGGTCATTAACCTTCATCCAAACTTTAATCACCTCAGTAACGACCACATAGCCTTGGAGCTAATAAACCAGGGAGCTGATATATCAAGAGCTTCCAGGTTTAAGACGAGCCAAGGACAACCGATCAACATCATCCTACTAGATTTCTATCCAATTCCACCAATTCTTGTTTACTTTGATGGCCACTCATACCCACTACTGGAATACAACATCAAACCTAGCTTCTACAGTCTTTGCAAATCATGGGGACACCAAGCTAGCAGCTGCAAAATTTTTTTTAAAAAAAATGCGACACCTGCGGCGGAAATCACAGCAGCAAATGTACATACCAAGGACGAAAATGTGCCAACTGCAACGGCCCCCAACATCCTATCTCCAAAGACTGTCAGTACACCAGAAGAGAAGAAGAAATTATACAAGCAATGAAAAAACAAAAGCTGCCCTATGCAAGCGCCAAATCAACTCACCTATTAAAACGACCCGTTCAGGAAAAGGAACAAAAATTACAAACACCTGCTATAACAGTGCCAAACCCCAAACAAAACCCCAAACCCACCCCTATCCAAGCCCGTCCTAATCCGAAAATTCAACTGACAACAGGAACCACTCTTGCCCTCTAGCTCCAATACAAAAAAGGTGGATCCTAAAGCCAAACAAATAATTGAATAATAATTATATTCACCAAGCCAACCAAATCAGACATATCGACCTTAGTACAGGAAGTTCGAAACCATGCAAAAACCGAAATTGCAGACCCACTACTACCAAGCAATGCAAGTAGCAAGGGTGAAAGCAATGCAGGTAACACAAGTGCGCTCTCACATGACACCATTATCCATTACTTGAAGGACCTCATGGTGGGGATCACGAATATCTCTTAAAATTACCGTATACCATGTATCCCATTCTTCAGTCTATTACATGATTTATTGGAATAACACCTCCAAACGAAACACTGATTTGACCCCATAATTTACTACTATAATTAATTATAACAACGAAAATGGATACAACTAGGAAAAAAATAAAGTAATCTGGCAATGGAATAGCCGGGAATTAAACATTAATAAACCGGAACTAATGAGTAAACTCAAACAATCTAACAATAAACCTGATTTGTTAGTCATACAAGAAACACTTATCCATCAAAAAACTAAAAATAAACCAAAAAATCTCATTATCTCTGATCTTCGCGATCAGTGACAATGAGCTAAGAGGGGGTGGTTTAGCCATCTTTGTCAGTGATTCACTCCCAAATACATCATTTCAACAACACCCTGTTGGCATAAACGACCCCATTATCCCCACACACCCCGAGTATCAATCGATACTCATCCATAGCGGGCAGATTTTTAAAAAAAATCTTTAATATTTATGATCCTGGCAAACCTCATGCCGTCTCCCTTCTCAGCTATGCCCAACTCATCAGCACAACAACGGAATATATGATATGCGGTGACTTCAACGCACATATCAAACGATGGGAAGGAACGCATCAAAACAAGAGAGGCAAACTAATCGAAGATAGGACCACCAACAATAATCTGGTTATACTTAATGATGGTACTAAAACCAGAATTTCACCAGAGGATGGATCACTATCTGCAATTGACCCAACAATTTGCATACCCAGATTAGCATCTATATCTAACTGGGAAGTAGATAGATATACCACCATTTCCTCATTATTACTACCATCAATTTTACCAATCTTGTTGCCACTTCCTCCAAAGTCTCCAAATGGAGACTGGACGAAGCCAACTGGCACACATTCAATTCTTTGCTCACCGGAGTGACTATAGCCAGCCCACGGGACGACGACATCAACAAATGTAACAAAAAAAATCATCGAAACGATCAATGCAGCCGCCACTCAATCTATCCCCACTACTGGAACCAAAAACACCGCTAATGCTAAACAACCAATCCCGTGGTGGAACGACTTCTGCAAACATATAATCAAGGAAAAAAGAAAGCTATCAATACATTTCGCCATACAGGTCTCTCAACCGATTATACAGATTATAAAATAAAAGTAAAAAAAGCAAAGAATATCATTAAAAGAGCAAAGGAAAAATCTTGGCAAAAATATTGCTCCACCCTTGAAATTAACCAATGCAATTCAAAACAAATTTGGAATAAACTAAAAGCAATGCGAGGCGCAAATAGCAACAGTATTCCAAACATCAAGGGTGCAACAACTGATAAGGATAAATTAGAACAATTAGCAATACACTTTGCTGGAATGAGCAAAAATGACAATCATACAGCTAAATTCCAAGTACACAGTAAACCAATAGAGTATAAATACCCATACCTATTTACTGACTTAGATCAAAGGTTTTCTCCATTAAACGAACTATTCAGCCTAGACGAATGGAAAACAGCACTTAGAGATAAGAAGCCCCCCAGGGGAAGATAACCTAGGATACGAAATATATAAGAAAATACCACCTAATATGGAAGAAATCATACTAGATTTGGTTAATCAATCATGGCAGACAGGACAAATTCCCCATAAATGGAACCAGGTTATATTCATCCCGGCATGGACTCCACATAAATATCCTCTTACAGACCGATCTCTCTTATTGATACCATATGCAAGAGGATGGAGACGATGATAAACAGCAGACTCAAACATCACCTTGAAAGTAACAATCTTCTCTCACAAAACCAAAGTGGCTTCCGCAATAAAAGATCCACCCTAGATCAACTAATAAGGCTCGAGTCTCGTATCAAACTAGCTTTCAATGCTAAAAGAAAATGCGATAGACACCTCATAGCCATTTTCTTAGACCTTGAGGAAGCCTTCGTTTTAGTTTGGACTGATGGTCTTATTGCCAAACTGAACCATTATGGAATCAATGGCAAAATGCATAAATGGATTAAAACCTTTTTAAAAGACAGACACATCAAAACCAGAATAGAAGCGCATTATTCAGAAGAATATGTGCTAGAGAACGGCACCCAACAAGGAAGTGTCTTGAGTCCGACCCTATTTAACATTATGATAAACGATCTAGAACGCTGTGTCGATCTCTGCAAAATAGACCTATCGCAGTTTTCTGACGACAGCGGCTTATGGAAAGCGGGCAACCTACGAGCAAACAACTATTAACAGAACTGTAAGTCAGCCTAACTAACATCGGCAAATGGGCCGACAAATGGGGGGTTCAAACTGTCAAAAGGAAAAACAATGGGAATACTATTCTCCCCCCCCCCCCCCCATAAAAGATACAATATAGAGCCACCAACCCTACATATTCAAGGCGAACCAATCAAATTTGAAAGAGTGGCAAAATTCTTAGGCATGTATTACGATCAACATCTCACATGGAACCAACACATCACCAAATTAATTCGGAAATGTAGCGGAGTCCTTAATCTTCTGAAAAACATCAAAGGCTCACAATGGGGTGCAGACCAAGATACATTGGTAACACTCTAAAGAGCCCTAATTAGATCCAAAATGGATTATGGATGCCAGATCTATTCATCTGCCATCGGTACTCAAACGCCTTGACATAATCCAAGTAAACCTTAACACTAAGGAGAGAAGAATTGATATTAAGATATGCGGCCAGAATTTCAATACAAAATCCAAACCACCCAACAAGGAACATCATTAACAAATGCAACATCCCATTTAGCCGGAGACTAGTTCCCTTCCCGCCATCTGGGAAAATGATCCACACATTATGTAATGAACTACAACTCGACTGACTTCATGCAGAATCAATACGATATCCAGACCCTACCCCATGGTCAAGGAGAAAAACAATTATCAACACCCTAGCAACAACCTTCGGATCCAAAGAAGAACATCCTTTGGAAATAAGATCAAAGATCCTCACTATATTAGACAACTCTTACAAAGACTTTGTCAAAATATATACAGACGGGTCCAAATCAAATAACCCAGACAGAACTGCTGCAGCACTCACTATACCGGAACTGAAAAACGAAATAGGAAGTCGACTGCCGGACAAATGCGCAGTATACACAGCAGAATTCTGGGATATATTCGAAGCAGTAAAGATAGCATATCAACAGAAAATTCAGAAAATACTAATAGCAAACGATTCACTTAATATACTAAAAACACTGGAAACAGGCAACTCAAAGGGGCAGGGAAACCTCCTTAAAGAAACCTATTTGCTAATTAACAACATGGAGAAACATGGCCATATTGTAGAATTCATGTGGGTTCCATCACATATAAACATCCCAGGCAACGAGAAGGCCGATCAAGCAGCAAAGAACGCACTAAGCGAACTTGAACCAACCCACATCGAGTACAGCGTCCCAGAATTGTACAGCATGATAAGCACAAAAATTGTCTCTGAATGGCAAACAGAATGGGATACATGCCTCAAAGGACGTACGCTGTACTCGATTAAAAAAATACAGCGAGTCGCAATATCAAATCACCGAAAACCAATATCAAGCATCATCAAATGGATCATTAGCCGAATCAGTACAGGAAAAAAACTTACTTGCAAGCAGTATGGGGAAATATGTCCTGGCTAATCGTGGATTTGGAGCAAAGTGCCCCAATTGCGTTGATGATGAAGATCTCCGGTATGTTTTCAATATATGTCCGAAATATGACGAACAAAGGAAAAAATTGGTCGATAACTAAGGACAATTAATTTGTCATATACCTACCCCGAATTTCTTTATCAAACTAACCCAAACCCCAATCAAACAATTGATGCTATGTTGATTTTCCTTAAGGAAATTGACAAAATCAATAAATTATAAGCCAACCAAATCCATACTCAGACCGACCGGACACTAGGACGATTACATAAGCAATCTATTCTAAGGCATAATTTTAGAAATAGGACAAATTAATAAACATCCATACATCATTAGACTGTACACTAGCGGACACCCCACTTAGTGCGGCTGGGTGGGAAAGTGGGGGTGGGAGTAGCATACGGTTTACAGCCCGAATAGGGGCGAGTACCACCAGCGAGCGGGCTGATGCTACACTTGCACCTATCACGCACTTCGGCGCCACAAGCTTCCCAACTATATAGCGTATTAAGCAATATAACAAGTAATCGATAATTAGGGAACCATCATAGATACTAGCATATATATTCTATCATTACTTAAAGGATGATGAATCGACCTAAAAATACTAATTATGACTGGCCAACAATTATAAAAAATTATAAGGTGGCTTAAATCTCAGCCATCAGGGCCCGCTGGACAATGCGACAACAAATTGACCATAAACTAACCAGAAAAGTAGAGTAACAACCCCAAACTAGATCTATAAGGTGGATAAAAATCCAAAGCCATCAGGATCAGCCACACAAGGTAGCATCAAATTACATAATTAGGATTTATGTCCTTAAAAATATTGATCTATAAGGTGACTAAAAACCCAGTTATCTGGCACCCCACACGAGCCGGAAACATTTATTTTTTAGCATGGAAACACCAAATATCGATTGAGTACTTTTCTCCCTAAAATAGATTAGGAGATTCATCTTGCTATCTATATGTATATCTTTTCTACAAACAGCACAAATGATTTTCCAAAATTATAAATACGGCAAACGACGCCATGTACTATTCGGAAATTGGGGACGAAAATCGATACCGGATGTAGAGTGCATCCCTTCCGTTGAGCCCGATCCTCCTTTTACCGCATCCAGACATGTACCATCTAGGTGAGCGCCTGTGGACCATTCGCTCATCAGTCTGGTTACCCATTGTCATCGAGACAACTGTAAAGAATGAGTAGCAGGATAAGCAAATTGCTTGAACTCCAACTGCACATGGAGTATGCCATGTGTTTATTGGATGAGATGGTTATGGAGGCGATTGCAGATGAAGCCAGGATAGAGAAAGAGGAGAAGAGAAAAAAGAAAGAAGAGGAGGAAAAGAAAAAAACTCTCTTAACTCACTTCATCCTGAGGCAAAGTTGTGAGGTAAAGCATGTGGTGAGGACACCACCACCACTAACACGTCAGCCACAACAGATACCACCGGCGAGAGTCACTGTCCCCCAGACTGAGAACTGGGATGAGGAGTTGGAGAGACAGCGACAAGAGTGGGAGTTTCAGCAACCACGCAAATAAGGAGACCACAGCATCCGCAGGCAGGACGTAGAGTCGTGAGGGACAGAAACTTCACTATCCCTCAAAGTGAAAATTGGGATGATGAGGCCACTCATCAACCATCTGCGCTCCCAACAACAGCAATCAATTGGGATAATTATTGGAGTAGGCGCTGAGTGTGTGGTGCTCGGCCTGGAGGGTGCAGGCATTAACCAGGTACATTTGGAGTTTAAAAAACAGCCCTTCTCAGGGCTAACCAAATCTCTAGAAAAGAGACTATTCAATATTAAAGTTGCCAATTTGTGTGAGTGTGGAGTAGTGTGATTATAAACACTCACACCTTTAATGATGTGAGTGTGTGTGTGTTCTTAAGTTTGTGTGGATAGTAGAGTGTGTGGTTTTTTCCTTCCCTTCTGTGTGGATGGTATAATTGTGGTTAGTTTTTCTTCTTCGCGTGTGTGGATAGTATATTTGTGGTTTGTTTTTTCTTCTTCACGTGTGTGGATAGTATATTTGTAGTTAGTTTTTTGCCTCTTCGCGTGTGTAGATAGCTTATCTGTTGTTTGTTTTTCTTCTTCGCGTGTGTGGATAGCATATATGTGGTTAGCTTTGCTTCTTCGCGTGTGTGGATAGTATATTTTGTTTTGTCGATAGTATACAATAATTTTTGTCCTCTTTGCGTGTGTGGATAGTAGATAATGTGAGAAGTGACTGTAAGGGATGATTTCCTTCACGCCCGTCCTTGACAAATATAAAGTCAAAGCGTTCGTCGTTCGCGCCATTCTACGGAATAACAAAATAAGAAGATGACAATCGCTTTATTAAACAACTTGAAGGACAGTTGGTACTGGACGGTGGATGCCGCCTATGTAGTGGAAAGGCTTGGGAAGGAATGGAGGTATCCAATTACAAAAAGACTTTGTAACAAGACAAGTGACAAGCCTGAAAGCAGCCATGGATCTTGTGAAAGACATAATAGAGGAAGAAGTGAAGAGATTAAGAGGCTTCATTCACCCTGAGTATGTGAGAGTGGAATCATTGAAGCAGGCCATTGATAATGTGATGAAAGACAGTTTTTATTTTATTTTTACAAGATATATTTAATTACACAGAGTGGACTTTTGTAAGGTTGGGGCTGAACAAGCTAAAGAAATCAGAAGAACTAATGAGAAAAGTGATGGAAGAAGAAGTGAAGAAGATGAAAGAAAGGTGGTCAAAGGAAAGAAAGGAATGAGAAAACAGAAAGAAAAATAAGGAGTTTGAGAGACTAAATGAAAACTGGATGAAAGTGCAAGAGAAATTTAGAACGATGAGCCATCCTGACTGGATGCCAGAGACGGAAATGAAGAAGAAGAAGAAAGGAATAATTGAAAAAGTGAGGAAATGGTAGAAGACCTGGAGAAAATAGAAGAATCTAAAGGCCCTATTCAGGGCCACTCATATGCCTCGAAAAGATTTGCTTTTTGTCTTAATTTTATTTTAGTGTTGTGTATAGTTGTTTGTATAATGTCTATTGTCTGTGTTATCTCTGTCTCTGTCCCGCCAGTCCCGTTCCCGCCAAGCGTTCTAGATTTTTATTTTCCCTTGCTGTTTGGTCCGATTGAGGTCAGCTCTTTGCAACATTGATGCTAATCGTCAGTACCGTGAGGTCACCTCCCCTGTTCCATTCCTTTTGTCCCTAGACAGCCCCAATACCTTTTTGTCCCTCTATAGTCCCACCCATGTTAAAATTCCCCATGTTAAATTCCCATTGTCCTTAGGGTACAAACTCCCTAGTTTAACATTCAAGTCCCATAGTCCCTAGGGTATCCCCTATTACTACTGATGCTATTTATTGACTGTAACGCAGGGTGAACGGATATTGACCGCAAAACGCAATGAAAAATGTTGGATACAACAAATGAAATCTTGTGGAGAGTTTGGACCAAATGACAAAGTCCTAATGTAATCTTATCAAAACTACAGACATGCATCAGTTTATCAGACTTACGCAACTTTTGCAATACTATTTACCCAATTAATTATTATTATTATTATTATTATTATTATTATTATTGCTGTTATCGTTGTTTGAACTAATTATCCCGCTGCACCAGCTGTTTTATATACTTCCTTGCTACCTCCATGAATAATGTTACCAGGATATAATTTCTGTTGTGCAATTTGTAGATGGCGTTGATATTTCACCACGAATGGTATTCGTCCTTTGTTCCCAGCGTTCAATTAGAACAACAACAAAAATTGGTTTTCTGCTAGTCCTACATGTAAAACCTGACGCTGATATTTATGTTTTGGGCGTCAGGGTCTTACAGCCTAACTAACGCACGCTGTGTAGTGTGTTTTGATGTCAACTAACATCCTTACGAAAGCAACATTTTCAGGAATATTTCACACAACTGACAACTAAAATAACGACGCTTTTCTACAAAGTAAAGTTATAATGTTTTAGTCAGACTTTACTTACTCTGATGTCTTTTCTCTAATAAATCCAATTCTCACAAAAGAAATGGACCCGTTTTCAAGTTTCTTTGGCCTAATTTCAGTTAGCTGGAAAGCGATGAAAGCCGAGAATGCCGAAATCGGGTGAAGCTGAAATAAGATCTTTTAACGAAACGAATAAACAATATATTATGCCTATTAGAACTGTAAGCAACGGTTCGTTTCGTTCAAGAAACAGATTCCCAACATGAACCTACTTGAACTTACTTCGGCATACCTCGTCTACCGTCGCATTGCAACAAATTCAAATTTATGTCAACGGAACGTGAAAATGCATCCATTTGCTAGTGGTCATATTTTCATTCCACCAGGATAAAGACAACACAGTAAGTATATTAATTACACATAAATTAGTGGAAAAATGTCGATATAGGCTGCACGACATCGGAACACACTATACAAGCCCGTTATTTGGACTAGTTCTCTGCGTGATATGCACGATGATTACTTCTTCGAGATTTGATTTACAATTGTGTTGGTGTGATGCCAGCGTACCATAAATATATGGCTTGCCTGTTTTAAGACCATTTGTTAATTTTTTCTTTTTCTTTTTTATCCTTTATTTCCCCATTATTGCATCATGTAGGAGTCAAGAATGTGTTAGGCTTTTTTGTATATTGTTGTTGTCATTGTAGGGTATAACGCCATTTTTCAGCACACGATAGGCTATACATGGCGGCCATTATTAATGGTGGAGGAAGAACCCGGGAAAACCCCGGAAAGAACCATCGACCCACATTAGCCGATTCCGAGACTCGAACCCACATCAGACAGAGGTGAGATGGCAGTGATCCGTAACGGAGAACGCTTTAGACCACTCGGCCACTCTGGGCCCCTTTTTGTATATAATCCTATTTCTGTTAACTGGAAATTTACAACTCATCAAATACATATGCATTACAATTTTTCTCTTGAGCCGCCATGACGAATATTTTAGGTTAAATGTTTCCTGCAAGTTTTATTTGCAAATAGTCTATATTACTAAATCAGGTCTATTTACTATCTACTAAAGTTAATTTTAATGAAAAATTGATATTTTCCATCAAAAGTGTTATGATAATTTGTAAAACTTTTTTCCAACAAGGAACCGAGAAATGCAAATATATCCGTTTGACGTCGAGGGACTGTAGTGTATTCAACAAATATTGTCAATATGCGTTAAGCATTTTACATTTTTATTTTACCTTTATCTCTTACTTTATACATCTTTCACAATATTTTAACATCTTTACCTTTCAACTTTTATCGTTTAGTAACGCGTGTTTGCTTTCATTTTGAAAGCTTTATTCTTCTAGCATGTCGTTTTTGTTCAAAATACTTTATATTTATCATTTTGACATTTATCCCCAATCAGCACCATATATCCAGTATTGTACAGACATGCCATTAAACTCTACATGTATATATATTCTTTTGCTAAGCTAACATAAGAGTGATGCAATTCAAGTTCTTGACATGTTAAATAACTTGTTTTCATTTCTGTAAAGTGGCAGTCCACGACACATCTGTTTTAGTTCATTCAGAAACAAATTTAAACAACCACAACGTAAAGAGCCTTTTACGCGAGTGCACATGATTTGTGTACAAATCAAAAGTATTGGCGTCTGCGTCCATTGTTTGTTTACAATAGAAAGTAGTTCCTTTATGCACGTGAATGCTATATGTGTATTGCCGCGTGAGTTCAGTATCGGGTAATACTGAACGATTCTGACAATATAAAGTTAACGGGGGAAAAAATGAGCATACAATAATGACTAATTTATGATTTTTTTAGGTTTAATAAACTCAGAAAAAAGTAATGCTTATATTGGACGAGTACTTTGTTTACTCATTCTGACTATACGTAACGTGCTTTATGCCCTTAAAAACCCCATTGTACTTATGTGTATATCTGTATCCGTTGTTATTTTTTTCTTTGTCAAAGTTTAACCACTTAATGAAACTCTTCATGCATTATCTGTTTCTTCTATCACACTGGTTGTGTGGTCTCACCGGTACATCAGTATCGTGCATTGTGGTACCGTACACTATGTTTATCAGGTATATATACTTCACAGTATACCCATATATCTTTAAAACTGAACACCTTTAATTGTTTACCAGTACGGGCACAATGATATGTAGATATTACTCCTCTAGTAACAATGGTAGAGACCTCCTCATTAAGAGTATTCAAATTTTGCTTTAAACTTGTTTGAAGTCACGTTCAGGGCACGGACACAAATGAAACAACATGATCGGCCAAAGACTTTTAAAAACATGTCAATATTCTGTTATAATTTTATGTTTTATTTGGTATCGTTTACTCCACAGTTCACTCTATTTTATATCTTTTATTTCCTACATTGATTTGCTTCACTATTTGGTTACTTTAAAAGAGTACTTAATGTAAAGTTTTAAATTATATGATATGTAATAATATTACCAATGGTTAGGTGTTCACACTGTTTCCTGTAGTTCTATTCTCCACATTATAACTTGCAAACACGTCTGTCATAATCCCATA
This sequence comes from Sinohyriopsis cumingii, assembly GCA_028554795.2. Taxonomy (NCBI): domain Eukaryota; kingdom Metazoa; phylum Mollusca; class Bivalvia; order Unionida; family Unionidae; genus Sinohyriopsis; species Sinohyriopsis cumingii. The sequence continues at coordinate 57,054,141 of CM068836.1, forward strand.
TTGCAATGTTCTGAAAATAAACTCGGCTACCTCCCGAATCCAAACCTGAAAAAAGAAACTTTTGTCCACCTATATATCGTATGGACATAGAGAAAAAAAAACATTTACCCATTACCTCTCACCAATGCCTCCTTACCAACGCCTGGTGACTACAGTTTTAAGCGTTCGTTCTGCACAATAAAAATTCAGGGCTTCTCGGAATCCATCGAATATCTTTGTTATTGCACCCGAAATCCTGCGAATATCCGAGTGATTTCACCCGATCCATCCAGAAAGTTAGCATATTAGTGTGGAGTAAGGTATTTACAACGTGTGGCAATCAGTATTTGTCAAGTACTTTTGATCAATATTTATGAGAGTTTTATGCAGCGTTGAATTCGTTTATTTGGATCTTATACTGCGACGCATTGTCGTCGGTGTGTGTTGTTGGTTGTTTATTATCGCTCACTCCATAAATATATATTTCCGTTTGTTTAAGTGAAGATGGTTGTTGTGATTTGTAAACACTCGGGTTGTTATTGCAGTTTGCCCTGGGTAGAGGTATAATGGTAAGCATTCCCTCATCCTATTACCTATTCCCTTTACGGTGACACTTGAGATTGTTTTGTCTCAGATTCTTTTATTTGTTGAAAATATTTATTATTAGCTAGGCATGTGTTTTTTCTTGATAGGAAGATGTAAAATGCACGTAATACATATTTTTGGTCTCTATAACCTTGACCTCAAACATCTTGATCTCAAGTTCAATCCTTTTTTTTTTGCTTTGGTCACTGCAAGCAGTGCAAAACTTATCACTGGATGCTCTATGTGTTCTTAACATCAACGCTCTATCAATAGATTGCATTCATATTCGAAAATGCTCCATTAAGTTTGTGAATATCTGATGTACACGAGTAAGCAGTGTGTGCGTGTGTGTTTGAGAGAGAGAGAGAGAGAGAGAGAGAGAGAGAGAGAGGGAGGGAGAGAGAGAGATGATTAGCTTTTTAAATACGAAGCTGTAACAAAGTATAAGCGTGCAACTATTACGCCTTCATGTGTCACCACTTGATGGAATCATATTGTCGAGCTAAAACACTTATCTGGGTTTTGGTGTAGGTATATATTCTCACTGAAGGTTTCGTATGTTATGTCAAATGTTGCAGAGTTGCTATGGTTTCTATTGCAAAAACAACTTTATGCATAGGGACATTTTAAATTTTTATGCATGGACTTAATTCTAACAACGTGCAATTAACAGACACCAAAATAGTTTTTGTAGTACAATAAATCAACGTTGGAGGCTATTATTATCATTCTAGCGCAAGTGAAAACCCGTATGTTACTCTGGTTGTTGCCCAAGTAACATTATTTCCATTAAAACGGGCTGTTTGAAACAAAACTTTAAAACTGTCTTTAAGATTAAATCTCCACTCCACCCCCATCGTCTTTCTATAGCCTTAAATTTCTCCAACATAACACTGTTTTCACCCAGCTGTTTTAAGTCCAAGTTAAGGCAGTCAACTTCACCACAACTAAACCCGGTAATTTCTTTCAATATTTGAGTAAATTGATTCGTAATTACTTTTATATCGTTCGGTTAGTTGTGTGAAATATTGATCTACATCTTCACCTACGCGATCCACAGTATTCTTTAGAATTTCCCTACCACGTTTATAAAATTCATCCAACTGTTCTTTTGCTGCCTGAAATCTCTCAATCATTTTATGCCTGATGATTACAGAAGGATAGCGCATAACAGTACGGATGCCCCTTTCACAATATTTCCACAAAGTTTTAATTTTATCCAACATTTGGAAGAACAATTCTCTTGTACTCTGGTACACAGCCACTGCTGTTTCTTGCACAGCGGAACGTGCTTTCTGATATGACACCGCGGCATACTGGACGCATGTGCTAGCTATGGTTGCTACAGCTCGGAAGATGGTAACTTTAACCACTGGATGATGCAACACAAAACTGCCGTTTTTAATGAATTCTGTCTTGTTGATGTTTCCATATAAATAAACTTCTTTACGAATATAGGAATTGTTTATAGGAGCTAGGTCAATATGAAGTTGTTTATCCATTCCAGAAACTGTGGACAAAGGCCAGTATTTTGGTGATGTTGTAACCATTTCTTCCGAATCGTTTACTTTGATTGCTGCTGTTTGTCCAAGATCTCGAAAATATGATGGTCGAAGATCGTTGATGGTTGTTGAAGAGCCATTCCTTTCAGGCGAATCAGAAGTATTTGTTAGCAAGATATGATGTGGTGCTTGTTCTATGTTAGTGTTCTTCTTCACAGATTTTGATTCCATACTTGTTAGAGGAAGAACTGTGGTTCTCATGTCTGCCATGATTGAGGTAACAGACACGGTAAAATTATTATATACCTTAGTCATCCATTCAACTATATCTTGAAAGTGTATGGTAATTGGTTTCACAGTAGGGCGAGTATCAAGGTCAATCAACGTAGATGTTGTTTGAGGAACTTGATCTATAAGATGACCGTCGGTTGATGGAGTCTTAGCTGGGGTTAGTGTAGATGTCATCTCCATTGGTGGCATCCGAGGAGACTGCGAAGGTAGAGTAATCTCTTCTTTGGGCAACAGTTTCAAGGTCGTTGGTGCAGAAGACACTTTATCTCCAAATGTCGGTGAGGACCAATCAAGGGAGGCAGGTCTGGAGGTTTGTTCCCTCTCAGGAGAAATTGTAATAATTTTAGATTCTACAGGTGTATGTGTTGTAGCTGTTTCTTTCACATGTATTGCAGTTGTCTGAGATCCAATCGCAAGAGTTGGCGGTAGTATCTTTGTGCTAAACATCCACTTGCTTGTAGTACTAATACCTGATGGGGCAAAATCCTTTAAGGTTGTAGTTGGAGTCTTTTGTTTTGGTATTTTGGTAGACTTTGTTTTTTTCTTTCTCTTTGGAGTCACGAGATCTTTTATTCTTCGCCTTGGTGTAAGAGTGATTTGATGACTTGGTAATAAAACTTTTGTGGTCAGTAACGTTTGGTTTGGACTAGTACCTGTACTCTGTGTTTCAGATGCTTTGGTTGAAATAGCCATGGTCCGTGTTTCTGTAACCTTGGCATCAATCTTGTCCCTATAATGTGTTGTAGTTTTATTTAACATTTTTGTTTCACTATTTTCAGCTTCAGATGCTGGACTGATTGTGCTCTCATCAGTCTCTCTCCAAGACACTGAGCTGCTGTGTGCATGGTGAGTCTTAGTATCGTTCTCCAAAGCTGGCAGATCAGTAGTTTCATTTGATAAAAGAGTAGTAAGATCTATTTGCGGCAGCATTGTAGACTCTACCTCTACCACTGAGTGCTTTTCAGTCGCGACCGATGCGTACTCTTTATTCGTGATCAAATATGTTTCTGTTGAGTCTGTCCATTGTTTCGGTATTTTAGTAGGCTTTGGTTTTATTTTCCTCTCTGGAGTCACGAGATCTTCTGTTCTTTCTTTTGGTGTAAGTGTAATTTGATGACTCGGTAATAAAACTTTTGTGGTCAGTAACGTTTGGTTTGGACTAGTACCTGTACTCTGTGTTTCAGATGCTTTGGTTGAAATAGCCATGGTCCGTGTTTCTGTAACCTTGGCATCAATCTTGTCACTATAATGTGTTGTAGTTTTATTTAACATTTTTGTTTCACCTTTTTCAGCTTCAGATGCTGGACTGATTGTGCTCTCATCAGTCTCTCTCCAAGACACTGAGCTGCTGTGTGCATGGTGAGTCTTAGTATCGTTCTCCAAAGCTGGCAGATCAGTAGTTTCATTTGATAAAAGAGTAGTAAGATCTATTTGCGGCAGCATTGTAGACTCTACCTCTACCACTGAGTGCTTTTCAGTCGCGACCGATGCGTACTCTTTATTCGTGATCAAATATGTTTCTGTTGAGTCTGTCCATTGTTTCGGTATTTTAGTAGGCTTTGGTTTTATTTTCCTCTCTGGAGTCACGAGATCTTCTGTTCTTTCTTTTGGTGTAAGTGTAATTTGATGACTCGGTAATAAAACTTTTGTGGTCAGTAACGTTTGGTTTGGACTAGTACCTGTACTCTGTGTTTCAGATGCTTTGGTTGAAATAGCCATGGTCCGTGTTTCTGTAACCTTGGCATCAATCTTGTCCCTATAATGTGTTGTAGTTTTATTTAACATTTTTGTTTCACTTTTTTCAGCTTCAGATGCTGGACTGATTGTGCTCTCATCAGTCTCTCTCCAAGACACTGAGCTGCTGTGTGCATGGTGAGTCTTAGTATCGTTCTCCAAAGCTGGCAGATCAGTAGTTTCATTTGATAAAAGAGTAGTAAGATCTATTTGCGGCAGCATTGTAGACTCTACCTCTACCATTGAGTGCTTTTCAGTCGCGACCGATGCGTACTCTTTATTCGTGATCAAATATGTTTCTGTTGATTCTGTCCATTGTATTGGTATTTTAGTAGACTTTGGTTGTTTCTTCCTCTCTGGAGTTACGAGATCTTCTGTTCTTTCATTTGGTGTAAGTGTAATTTGATGACTCGGTAATAAAACTTTTGTGGTCAGTAACGTTTGGTTTGGCCTAGCACTTGTACTTTGTGTTTCATATGCTTTGGTTGATATAGCCATGGTTTGTGTTTCTGTAACCTTGGTATCAATCTTGTCACTATAATGTGTTGTAGTTGTATTGATCATTTTTGTTTCACTTTCTTCAGCTGCAGATGCTGGAGTCATTGTGCTCTCACCAGTCTCTCTCCAAGACACTGAGCTGCCGTGTCCATGCTTAGTTATAGTATCAAGCTCCAAAACTGGCAGAATGGTCGTTTCATTTGATAAAAGAGTAGTAAGGTCTATGTGCGGCAGCATTGTAGATTCTTCCTCAACCATTGAGTGCTTTTCAGTAGTATCCAGGGTGTACCCTTTATTCGTGATTAAATAGTCTCCTGTTGCTTCTGTCCTATGTTCATCCAATATACTTGCTTTCAGTTCACCAGGCAAATTTTGAGTGGCATTGCCAGATATATGTTTTATTACAACTTGTGTTTTCTCTGCACCATAAATGGAAGTAGTGGTATCTTCATTTGATGATGACATTGTTGTTATATCCCTAGATACAGTGACCGTTGGAATATCAGTGTAAGGGGATATGGTAACAGTAGTAGTGGGGATACCAGCTAGTGGATATGAAGTATCATTCAATGTTGCTGTAAACCCGTTCGTTAGTGTCGTTGTACTTGCTTTTTGCATATTAGTTAGGACATTTGGTTTCATGGTTTGTAGTTTAGATGTCTTAAAAGTTGCTAGTATGTCTGTAACTGATTTTTCAGATGCAACAATGTCTTCAGTAAGTAGTATTCCAGTGTGCGTTTCAGTAACTATGTCAGCTGCATCAGTCTGGACATTTTCGCTCGTCGACCATCTACTTTTACCGGGCACCGAAGTCTCACGCAATTCACTTGTTTTTTTCTTACTTGTTACAACAGTTGTATATGTTTCATTTAACATTCGTTGACCTGTCATTTTATGAAGCGCATCTTCTTGCAATTTAATTTCACGATCTTTACTTTCTATAAATTGTTGATCTGGAGTTTCAGGCTCCACTTTGGTAACCTTTCTAACCGATATTGTTTGTGTATGTTCGTACTTAGTTTCAGGCATTCTTGTAGTTTTCTTGTCGAGAGGTCTTGGTGTTGTATCTTTGCCATACTCTCCAGTCTCAACTTGATTAATTAATGTTCCTTCCTCTTTTCCGACAATAGGCGTGTATCCGCTTTTATCTGGCAATATTTTTATAGATGTCTCCGTCGTTTCTGTAGTTTTCCTGATGCATGTGATATTTGTATGCTCTGTACTTGCATTTTGGTCTGCAGATGGTACCAAAGTTTTAATACACGTTATATCGTACAATTTGCTTTGCTCATTTGTCACGTCTTTCCGTGTAGCCGGTACCACAGCTTCGTCAGGTCGTTTCAATTTTGTTACTATTGTTGTTGTTATTTTTGGCGACTTTGTGCTAGTTGCCCTCAAACTGGTGGTACTGGTGGTTGGTAAAACCACTGCCTTTAAAGTTGTGATCAGGGCTTTCTTTTTCGAAGTTGTGATAGGCTTCTTCCTAATCTGAGTCACAGTGACAGTTGTTACTTTCCTTGTTTCTTCCGTAATATCCTCCTTATATGTTGATTTTCCTATGGTGGTATTTGTCAACATGCCCAATTTCTGGGTTGATCTCTTAGTAGTCTTATCATCGTGTTGTATTGTTTGATTTTCCTTACCAGGCACCTCCGAATCATGTGGAAATATAGCAGTAAGCCTTTTCATATCCTGTCCAGTAGATCTGAAATCAATTTTAGTGCTTTGGTGTTCAGTGGAATCCTCAGATTGTTCGGTAGATGTCGTCTCCATCGTTGTTATAGATGTTTTTATCGGTTCTTGAGTTCCAGCTGTATCCAATTCTTCAGGTCGTTTTATAGTATATACATGTTTGAATGTTGAAGCTTGAGTACTTCGATGGGATATACTCACTTTGGGTACATCATTAGTCTGGGCATGGATTGACGTTTTATCAAAATATGGCGTGTGTGTACGTGTCTTTTCTTCTAAATTCTCATCAGTAATATTCTCATTTGCAGTTGTCCGTATTGTAGTTGTAAAAGATGTTGTTGCATCCATTGAATCCAATGATTCTGGCGAAGTTCTTTCAGCTCTAGTAATAACGTGCTTTGTTGTTAGACCTGGAGTTGTTTTATTTTCTTTCATTAATTCCTGCTTTAAGATTGTTTGTTCTTTATTAATTCCCTCAAATGTAGGTTCCTGAGGTTTTGATTCTAGATCTAGAAGCTCGTTTGGCTGATCTGTTATAGAGACCCAGTTTGGTTTTGAACTAGATATTGCTGTTTTTAGGATTCTATCAATCGATGAAAATTCCCGCTGTTTATCTGTTGTTACAGGCATTTTGTGCAGAATACCAGACGTGTCTCGTTCTGCTGGTGGTTTTGTAATATTTCTGATTTCAAGTATTTTCACATCATCTTCCATTTTAACATCAGCTTTTAGTGTTTCTTGTTTTATCTCTACGTGATCTGTAGATTTGACAGCAGATATTGTTATCTGCCCATCAGCTGCATTCTCCATCAGGTCATATTTTGTGGAGGATTCCGTCTTGTCCCTTGATGGTTCATTAATCGTTTCAGATATTGATGTTTCTTGCTGTCTTATGATTGGTTCAAAGATTTTATCAGCTATCGTGACTCGTGGCGATTCTTTGGTCTTTTCGGTAGATTCCGCAGAGAAAGCAATGTATTGTGCCTCGACTGGTCCAGTGGTAGTGTTATGAACAGCTGTAGTCGTCGGTATTTGAGTTGCTGCGCTTGTCGTTATTTCGGTAGCAGCCCCTATCGTGAAGCTCGTGCGTTTCTTAAATTCATCTTGTACATAAGTCTCCGTTCCTTGTTCTGTAATCTTATGGATAGTTCTAGTTTCATCCTTTCCGCTTTTTGCGTCATCAATATCCTTTGTTGACACTAAGGAAGCATACGTTTCTATTTCGTACTCTAAGACAGGGGACTGAACAGTCGGTGCTGATATGGTGCTGATGGAACCTACATCATCTACCGGAGACATGATTGAGAACATAGGAGGTGGCGGTGGAGGAGTAGGTGGAAGTAGGAATATACATTTTTCTTTAGGTACAAAAGAACTCGTACATTTATCATAAAGCGTAGTCTTTGCTTCATATGAATCTTCAGTAATTCCTGACTTAGAGTATGGCATGTTCAAATCACGATGACTGGTTGTTAAATTTGCTTTTGTCGCTTGAGTGCTCATCGTCTGTGGTTCTGAAAATTGTTTCAAAAATTTAGCATAAGTGTAATCAAATTTGTTTTGTTTTGTAGCAGTGTCTTGGACAGAATTTGAAGAGATTGCATGTGTGGACATTCGTGTCGTTGTAGTAGCTGTTTTGTTTTGAAGTACGCTTTCCAACGACTTAAATGATAAACCACCCGAAGCGCTTTTCTCAGTTTTAACATCAGTTTTATGAGATGTTGTTGATTTAATGATGTATGGAATATGATTCGTGCTTGAATACGCTTTAGAATATGAAACTGAACCCGTCTCCTCTGGAATGGTCATTGTGGTCAGTGTTAATGCATTAATTGGCGTATCTTTAACAGTGGATGGTAATGGTGTTTTGGTGTATAGTTTCTCCGCTAAATATGCATCAACCTCTTCAGTAGACATCGTGGGTTTTGCTGTAGATAGCTGAACCGATGGTGACATTTTCCTACCAACATCTTTGTCTGGAGGTATAATTTGAATAGGTATTAGTGGCAGATCAGATAGATCAAATGAAAGCATATCAAACTCAAAGTAATCTTGCGTTGTTAGAATATGTATTACGGATAGCACAGTAGGTTCATTAGTCGCAGTATCTGAAGCATTTAAACCAGTAGTAATAGTTTTGGGACTACTATCTACTGATTCCATAGAAAGGTCAATAGGGATTTCGGATATTTCTCCAGATCCTGACTCTGATAATTGATGAATTTCACCTCTCTGATCACCAGATGAATACATCTGACTTAAACCACCTATCGTCACATCGCCACTTCCATCACGGCTAAAGAAAACTGATGGTTCATCTTTTTTAGATTCTAGAATATCTTTGTCACTCGCGTGCGTTGTAGATGTCAAAGTACTAGTATCAATTCCATACTCACCAGACCATTGCGAATCTTCGATTCTTGCTCCCATTAATGTACTGTTTTCAAATGATTTATTCGAGAAAATTCTTATATCTCCACTACCTTCGCCACTACCAGAGGGTACATCAGAATATATGTGTATTACTTCTATCTCTCCACTACTTTCATCTCCAGATGAAACATGTAAGTCACTGGACTCGTTTGATGTCGGTGAAATTACTATCTCTGCATTTTTTTCACCACCATGAAGTGTTGCTGGGGAGAATGTGCCCAAAGAGGCTTTGAGATAATTAGTAAACTTTTCTTCTCGCGGTTCACCACTACTTTCCTTTTCTGAAAATGTTTGATATTCATATGAAAAGTGTGACGAGGACTCACTCACTCTACGGATATCAGCGCTTTCTGAGAATTCAGGAATAGGTTTGTTTGCAGTGTCTATAGGCTCAGCAGGTCCTTCACCAGATGTTCCAGTTACGTACATTACACTCACACCACTGCCTTCTCCAGACGAATCACGTGCCACATCAATAAACGGCGTGTCTCTCTTTATGCCTTCTTCACTGCTGTGAGATAATTCAGGTGAAAAAGTACTCGCAAAATCTGTTTTGAAGTCTGATCCTTTCCTCATGGCATCGTATATTGTTGTTTTATCTTCTAGCGTTTCCATTCTGTCAGATACAACAGACGAAGATTCTTCGCTACCAGGTAGTTTAGGATACATTGTGTCTGTGATCTCTTTAACATCTACAGACCCTTCGCCAGATGACATAGGTAGCATTTCGTCTCCAGATAAAATCGTTGTTTTATTTAAGTCACTTTTCGTACTTTCTGTACTACTTTCGTCTTTATATATTTTTGTTTCAGTTGTGCTAGCCATCACATTAGAATCTCCAGAGGATTCTTTAATATCTGTTACACTCCCACTAACATAATCTATGGATACTATCCTTTCCTTGAATATGCTAGACTCTGTCTCTCCGCTACCATCTTCCTTAAGAGATTTTTCTGTTGTACCTGCAACTTGCATAAAGTCGCTGAAATCTTCAGATGATACCCGTGCTTCTAGTAAGTCACCGGAAGAAGCTACTCTTTCAAATCCACTTGATTCAGTTTCTCCTGTTCCATTTTCGTTTGGAAATACATCTGATACTTGTGTCGTCATTACGTCCATAAATTCATCAGAATCTTGTCCAGATGACACATGTATTTCCTTCAATCCTTCACTTCCTTCTTCAAACCTTGATACGACTTTCCTCTCATCAGACGCAATTTCTGCATCTCCACTACCAAGTCTGCTATATACTAATTCGGGCAAAACTGTACTTAAAGTATCTTCAAACCCGGAAATTTCTTCACCGGATGACACATTTACTTCCTGTAAGTTTCCACTTCCTTTATCTTCTGATGGAATTTTCTTCTCGTCATATTCCCTGAGCTTTGATAACTCTTTTTCTTCATGATCCCCACTGAATAGGAGTCCAGAAGAGAATGTGTTTATTTCAACCTGAAGATCGCCTGAACTCTCACCTGATGAAAAGCCTGACTCTCCACTGCCACTTATTTCCCCACTATAGGGAATATGTACTTCAAAGTATCCACTTGAAAGAGTATGAGTTTCACCGCTACCCACTGTCTCATCAAAACCCTGACCAGATGATATATGTATTTCCTCTATATAACTACTACCTGAATATCCTTTCCGAATTTGAAAATCATCGGTGCTAACTGATGTAAGATATCCGCTACTTGCGAAATCACCAGAGTCGTCTCCTGAAGATACACGGATTTCCCCGAAATCAGCGCTTCCTCCATCAGCTAACCCGGCAGCCGTTATGTACAATCTCTCTACCAAAGTTTCAGTTTCTTCTCTACCTGAAAAATCATTCGATCCTTCGCCAGAAAATACATCCACGGCTCTCAATAGACCACTACTTTCTTCTCCAGAAAATGATGGTTCTTCGCCAGACCCACTAATTGACGGTCTAATATATAAAATATCTTGAATATCTCCGGATTCTTGTCCAGAAGATATAAGTATTTCTTCAATTCTTCCACCACTTTCATCGCCTGAAGAAAATTCTACTTCAGCCAACCCACTTGCAAGATCACCCGATCTCTCCTCAGAAATCACATATTTTTCTCGAAAGTCACTCCATCTTTCACCAGAAGACACATGTGCATCTCTCAATAGGCCACTACTTTCTTCTCCAGAAAATATTGGTTCTTCATCAGATTTACTGACTGATGGTCTTATATCTAAACTATCTTGAATATCTCCGGATTCTTGTCCAGAAGATATAAGTATTTCTTCAATTCTTCCACCACTTTCATCGCCTGAAGAAAATTCTACTTCAGCTAACCCACTTGCAAGATCACCAGAATTCTCCTCAGAAATCATATATTTGTGTCGGAAGCCACTCGATCTTTCACCAGAGGACACGTGTGCATCTCTCAAAAGGCCACTAATTTCTTCTCCAGAAAATATTGGATCTTCATCAGATTTACTGACTGATGGTCTTATATCTAAACTATCTTGAATATCTCCGGATCCTTCTCCAGAAAATATATGTATTTCTTCGATTCTTCCACGACTTTCATCGCCTGACGAAAATTCTACTTCAGCCAACCCACTTGCAAGATCACCAGAATTCTCAGAAATCACATATTTTCCTCGAAAGCCACTCGCTCTTTCACCAGAGGACACGTGTGCATCTCTCAAAAGGCCACTACTTTCTTCTCCAGAAAATATTGGTTCTTCATCAGATTTACTGATTGACGGTCTTATATCTAAACTATCTTGAATATCTCCGGATCCTTCTCCAGAAAATATATGTATTTCTTCGATTCTTCCACGACTTTCATCGCCTGACGAAAATTCTACTTCAGCCAACCCACTTGCAAGATCACCAGAATTCTCCTCAGAAATCACATCTTTTCCTCGAAAGCCACTCGCTCTTTCACCAGAGGACATGTGTTCATCTCTCAAAAGGCCACTACTTTCTTCTCCAGAAAATATTGGTTCTTCATCAGATTTACTGATTGACGGTCTTATATCTAAACTATCTTGAATATCTCCGGATCCTTCTCTAGAAGATATATGTATTTCTTTGATTCTTCCACTACTTTCGTCGCCTGAAGAAACCTGCATTTCAAATGGTTCAGTAGATGATTTATCTGGTTCAACTCTGTCACTGAAGTTACCAGTTTTCACTCCCGACGATATGTGAATTACAGGTAACTCACCACTACTTTCGTCTCCAGAAGGAAATTCTACTTCAGCCAGCCCACTGGACGAAGCTTCACCTTCCCCACTGCTATAAATATAACCAGATCCATCTACAAGGTTATATGTTTCTTGTAGGTAACCACTACCATCGTCTCCAGATGTAAAAATCCGTTCTTCAAAATATCCTCTTGATGAAATTTTAGATTCTTCACTACTTGCATGATCACCAGATCCTGCCTCAGCAGGTATATATTTTTCTCGAAAGTCACTGCTAACAATATCTTCAAAAAAAATTGTTTCTTCAACTAAACCACTTGATAAATTGTAATTTTCCTTGCTGCCCGCATCACCAGATCCCTCCTCCGATGGTATGTATTGGTCTCGAAAATCACCACTAATTTTGTCTCCAGATGAAATCTCAACTTTGAAAAATTCACTTGATAAAACACTGGTCTGCCCGCTACTCTCCAAAGTACGAGATATTTCAGATGTTACAACCATTTCCTGTAAATACTCACCTCTTTCCTCTCCAGACGAAACTGGGACTTTACCATATTCACTGGATAAATCATCAGACATATTTAATGAAATGGACGGTTCTTTGCTACTTGTAATAACACTTAACTCTTGTTCATTGACACGAGTTTTTTCTGGTATGTGACTAGTAATATTATCAAATGTGAGTAAATTATCAATTGTTGCCGATGAAGTGGAATGCTTTGTCTCAAGCAAGAATGACTGAGTCTTGTGTTGCGTCATAGTAAAAGGTTCAAAATCACCTACACGTTCAGTTTTGTTTGTTTCCGCGGTAGATGTTGGAACAGCTGAACTTTCAAAGATTCCTATTGTTGATAATGGAACAGTTCGTTGTGTTGTAAGATTCGTCGAAATCGATTCTGCTTCCTCTGCGTTCGGGGACGTATCTGGTTCTAATGATGGAGTGGCACTGTCACTTTTAAAATTAGATCCATAATCTGAAAGAAATGAGGTCAACTCATACATTGTACTTACTGATGAAATCGTCTTATCCGTTGATAAAGCTGGCGATCTTACAGAAGTAGTCGCAGTTGAGACAGATGTTGTTCCCACAGTTAAAATTAACGATTCGCAATTAACCCCAGTGAATCCTTCATAACAAACGCAACGATAGCCATCCAATTCATCCTCACACTTTCCATTCTGACACGGAGAACTTTTACATTCATCTATGTCAATTTCACAAAAGTATCCCATATATCCAGCAACGCAGTCACAAATAAATCCACCGATCAGATCAATACATACCCCGCCATTTATACAAGGATTTTCAAGACATTCATCGACTTCTAACTGGCAATAATTTCCCGTAAACCCCTCTGTGCATGTGCATAAGAATCCATCATCCTCATTATTGCATCTGCCACCATTTTGGCAAGGGGATTTGTAACAGAAATCTATATCTTGACATTGCCGCCCAGTGAATCCAGGATCACAGATGCATAGATAGGAATTCACACGATCCAGGCAAACTCCACTATTCATGCATGGAGAACTAGCACATTCATCCACGTCATTTTGGCATAATGGCCCACTAAATCCACTAGGACAAATACAAGAAAATCCAATAGCTAAATCGACACATTTTGCACTGTGTGCACAAGGAGACAACAAACATTCATTGACTAATTCAATTTCACAATTGTCTCCAATGAATCCATCACCGCACAAACACCTATATTCACCCAGCAAATTCAGACATTCGCCATCATTTTGGCATGGGGATATTTCACATTCGTCGATATCAACTTCACATGCATCTCCGCCAAAACCATTGGGACATTCGCATTTGAATTTGCCTACGAGGTCAATGCATTTACCATAGTTGTGGCATGGATTGCTTAAACATTCATTAAGTTCTATTTCACAGTTATTTCCAACAAAACCAGATGAACATCTGCAGGCGTATAGTCCATGTCCACTCACACAAGTTGCTCCATTTTGACATGGGGAACTTTCACAGTAGTTAATCATCTCGGTGCAAAACATTCCCGTGAATACGTCAGTACATTCACATTTGAATCCATCAATCAGATCTAAGCATCTTCCGCCGTTCAAGCACGGAAAACTGGCACACTCATTGATTTCAATTTCACACAACCTTCCTGAGTATCCAGGCGCACATTTGCAATTAATGCCACCGAGAACACTAATGCAGGTTCCGCTGTTTTTACAGGAGGTAGGTGTGCAAAAGTTTATCAATTCCTCACAATGTTTGCCTATAAAGCCTGGTTGGCAGATGCAGTCATATGAATTTATCTTGTCGTTACACCATCCGCCGTTTAAACAAGGAGAACTGCTACACTCATCAATGTTGAAGTTGCAGTCTTTGCCTAGGAAAATGGAAGAATTGTATAGATCAGCATGGGTTAGGGCTGCATAATAATTGGTATTTCATTCCTGAGAAAAGAAATGCCACGAACATGTTATTATGGAAGAAATATTGCTTCAAGATGCAAGAAAAAAACCTTTAAGCCCAAACAAAAATGGAATCATAACTTTGTGAAAATTTGAATTGATTTTTCTTGTATGATAGGACTCCAGACAATAGCATAGTTAAGTTTATTTTTGACAACAAAACACATCCCTCGTGGACAGGCAAACCTAACGATCTGGATGCATTTGGACTGCTAACACTGATACTTACTTTTCACTAAAACATCCTAAACTTGAAAGGTAAGGTAGCTAGACGAGAGAGAGAGAGAGAGAGAGAGAGAGAGAGAGAGAGAGAGAGAGAGAGAGAGAGAGATGAGTATACCTGTATAACCCGAAAGACAGACACACCTATAATCACCCCTGAGATCTATACATTCAGAGGCCTGTACACAATGGTTTCCGTCACACTCGTTCTCTTCAATTTCGCAGGTGTGGCCACTGAATCCAAGTGGACAGGTGCATCTAAATCCATTAATAGCATCTTCGCATCTACCCTAAGATAAAGAGTAGGTAAATTGGCAAGAGATATGAAAATATGGGAAACAAAAATATAGCAATCAAGTACGTGTACAATGTTTTAATCTCTATAAAGACCACGTTTTTCATGTACAAACGAATTAGCGTCTGTTGTGGGTAGAGTTTTTAAGTTTCCATAACATTTAAAATATTAAGACATACAAAAAGCTTCAAGAATTATACACATATGACACACTAGTAATTTCTAGTCACAATTACGTATAAAGATGCAGTTGTAGTAAAATGGAATTTAAGACCCTCCATATATGAAATTTTGCTAAGTCATGGAGCAGCATTGTTTTTGTTACACCTAGAGGATCTTGAGAGAGTTATCTTCCACAATCTGAGGAACTACGATGGACACATGCTGATGGCAGTTACTGGAACGGCCACCATGGTCAGACATCAGTGCCCTACCCACTAAGATGAAAAAATATATGACCTTTTCCTTGGATCAGCTTCAGTTTATAGACAGCTGCCAGTTTCCACCCTGCAGGCTGGCCAAAAAGCCTACCGATCATCCTAAGAAAGACTTCCACATCATCCATAGATATACAACACACGATGTCCCTCTTCTAACTGCCAAGGGTATATATCCGGACGAGTGTTTGGGTTTGGTGAGACTAGTTTGAGGAGTCTAAGCTCGCCCCGTTAAAAAATTCTTGAACACGATTAATCGTACGAGCATATACTCGAAGGAATACAGCACGCTCAGAAAGTTTCGGACGCATTTAGTTTTAAGTCGATGGGGAACTATCACAAAATTTAACTCAAGACAGACATGCTCCTTCTTGCCGATGTATTTGAAGCTTTTCGGGTAACCCCCTTAAAGTCGTATGGCACAGACTATCCTCATTACTTTACCACTCAGTTTATGATATGGGACACCATTCTCAAAACGATATGCGCATAGCTCGAGCTATTGACGAATATCGTTTTCACATCCTTGTTAAGAGATGACCCTACTCGAGAATCACCATTTGCGGATGAGGTACCATCTGCAACGCACGGCGAGGTGGCCGTTCATCCAGCCTGGTAGTGACTTATCGAACTGGTACATGATGGGCTGACCAGGAATTTCGCATCGGTCAGATTTAACGTAAGTATCCAACAACCATATCCTATCGGTGGCGCGGTGAGTCCCACCCTCAAGATCACAAAGCGCATACAAGCATCGAACCATTGCTATCCCGTTGAGAGACTAACACAGCGATTTTCACTGGCACGTCAAATGTGTCCAGAGAGGGGGTATATGACTTCTACTGTTCTTAGAAAAGTAAGATGGGTCACCTCTTCATTCAAAACCTACAGCCCGGCCGGCAGTCGCCGAACCTACTCCACGCTGCACACTGTCACCCATTTTTCAAAAAGCAAACAAAGCTATTGGGCCTACTGCCACAACAGTGGTTGTACCAGGGATCGGTTAAACCGCTCAAAGATGTCTGTACCGGCAGCTTACCTGACCAGGAGCTGAGACACAGCACCCATAAAATCTCACCAGGTTTCGACCTGCAGCAGTTTGTGCCACTTGAGTGGACCCCGCTTGTAGAAGAGAGTCAAAGCGACACAAACTTCAGCAGCCTCCATGTTCGTCAAGGACTCGGCTGCCTTGTATCAGCTGGCGGCGACGATCACCAAAGTCGACGCGTGCTAGCACGTGCCCCTATCACTTATCTCGTACGATAGAACAAAACATAGGCATGTGAACCTCTTTGGTGGTCGAGAAAACTCGGTCAGACAACTTTACTTGGCTCCGGTAGGTAGATTTGCCTATTTATTTAGCCACTCTTTAGCATGTGTTTATCGTAGAGTAAGGGCCATTGACATCTTTTTAGTCGCCGCCTTCAGGTAACTACTGTGGTTGTAGTAAACGGATGCAAGACGGGTCTCCATCGCTCCAGCCTACTGAACCAGTATTCATATTACATAGTGAGCATGCGCCTAAGCCGCTAGCCAATAGCGAACCCCGGATGGATTTTAGTGTAACCTTGTGCTGATATGGCATTTTGTTTCTGTAGGTGTACGCCAGTTCACGCCGGTAGCACAAGGTATCCACAGGGATTATTGGTGCCTCGCTTGACTTATCGATGCTGGCAGTGTCCAGATGGGCCCCAGGCCGACAGTAGTTGCAACTCGGAAGATGCTTTTCCCCGGGATACTTACTCCAGGGAAAGTCTGGTAAGTTCCCGAAGATGGTCCTATGTACCTGTTTCGCTTTTCTCTCCCTTGGCGGTCCCCACAAATGTGGCATTTCTGTGCCCTCAGAGGGTTTGCGAGTAGTTGGCCAGGACAACCACTGTTTCGGCCTATTGCAGACAGGGTGGGAGCATTTTGGAAGATTCTGTAAGCTTTCACTAAATATTGAGGTTGTTAATTTTGCTCTTCACGGGTTATTATAAAGCAGCGGAATCATCGGCTTCTACCACCAGAATGCGATCCGGTTCTGCTGATTGATCATTCTGGCAGTGGTAAGATTCAGTCGTTGTTTAAACTCCTGACGTGGTAGATGAAGTGGGGCCAACTTTACGTGGTCGGTGAAAATGGATCTTTGGCACAAAATGTGATTGAACTGCTTACACGCAACGAATCTTATTCGGTGAAAGAAATATCGTATGGTTGTATACTGATGGACCAATGAAAGTTTACCCCCGCTGATTACCAAGCAAAGGATTTCCCACGACGGTGTTAAAACTCACGTACTGAACCTCGGAGATGAGACGCTACATCCGCCACTGCCTCTTGCACGGCTAATGTATTAGAAGTGTTGACGCAAGAATAATTGTCATGAACGCACCAAGGCGCGAAGTCCGAGTACGGGAGGTGAACTCTCTGCGACTGACATACCAGCTAAAGGAAGTGCTTCCAGCTGTCGCAGTTAAAACGCAGTCCATACAGTCAGAAAACTGTACGTAGGCACGCGGGCGCAGCTTCAGATGAATATATAATCCGCTAAACTCCTTCAATAAGTGACACTGTTACGGTTAGAGAACAATACGTCGACTCCGCTGTCAAAGCACGGTCGCATCCTGAAAAGAGTACGTGAGTAGCCAAGGCGGTTGAAAGCATCAGTGGTCCTCTATATATAAATAAAAATAAAATTACTTCCAGGCCTGGTAACCTCCTCCTCCTCCTCCTACCCAAGACGTGGCGAACAAACCTACATTGACCATTCATCCAATAATCATGGCTCAACGGATTTATATGCTCCCAATTCAGAGTCTTTTTGACTTTCCATTGTCGTCCGAAGCTGCTAAGCCTCATCATTCTTACTCTTGATGGAACCTTAATAAGGCAACTGTTAATGGTCCCTATACTTCCTTTCCCGCGGAAAGCAGGTTGGTGGGTGGGGTGGATTGTGCTATATGCCGTTATTCGATCGTGGTGGGCTGCTTTAGGGCTGTTGGGAATGACTTTAACGTCTCATTTATGCGGTACGATATTCGGGTTATCCAGAGCACAACATTCATACTGAGTTATTATAAAGTAACTTTTATTAGAATGATGCAAACTGCGTCAAGATCTTTGTTTCTCGTCAAGAATAGACTTTTATCGAAACGGCAACGTAGACGATTAAACATGTCCAGCAATCTCTGAAAAGAATGTAAAGAGGCCATTAGACAACGCCGAGAAGCACTGAAAAATTTTAATAATCGCCCAACACCCGAAAATTTAACTAAGTACCGTATTGTTCGGGCCAATGCTCGCCGCACGATTAAACAAAGTAAAAGAACATCATGGAAAAAATATGTTTCAACTCTAAACTCTCGTTCCTCCATAAAGAAAGTTTGGGACACGATCCGCAAAATCAATGGAAATAGGAAATACAATTCCTTTCGACATCTCAAAGTAAACAACAAGAATATCAATTCCAAACATGACATTGTTAACATACTTGCTGATAGCTTCTCAAAAAATTCCTCATCCTCTAATTACTCAGAAGCATTCAGAAGATTAAAAACTCACAAAGAAAAGACACGGTTGAAATTCACATCGAATAACTCAGAAAGTTATAATCAACCGTTTACAATGTATGAGCTGAAGGAATCTCTGAATAAGGCCCACGATACATCCACTGGGCCTGACGAAATACATTACCAGTTTTTGAAACATCTCCCAGAACCTTCATTAACAGCCCTACTAGAAATTTTCAACAATTTATGGATTACTGGTAATGTACCTAAAATCTGGAAAGAGGCAACAGTAATACCAGTTCCCAAACCCGGTAAAGATAGCGCAGATCCTAACAGCTATCGACCAATTGCACTCACAAGCTGTGTGTGCAAAACAATGGAACGATTGATCAATTCTCGGCTTGTCTGGTACTTGGAAACTAATAATTTAATATCTCCTTTCCAAAGTGGCTTTCGATATGGCCGGAGCACCAACGATCATCTGGTTAGACTGGAAACATTTATTCGAGATGCATTTATCAAGAAAGAACACTTAGTAGCGGTTTTCTTTGATTTAGAAAAGGCTTATGACACGACATGGAAGTACGGGATACTAAATGACCTGCACGATCTAGGTCTAAAAGGCCGTCTGCCCTCTTTCATATCCAACTTTCTCTCCGACAGAGAATTCAAAGTACGAGTGGGCTCTACCCTCTCAGATCTGCACGAGCAAGAGATGGGTGTGCCCCAGGGCAGTATTTTATCTGTGACGCTCTTTAACATCAAAATTAATAGCATCACCAAGTGTTTGACTCCTGGTGTGGATTGCTCCTTATACGTTGATGACTTTCTAATATGTTATCGGTCAAAGCACATGCATACAATTGAAAGACAACTGCAGCAAAATATAAACAAAATTCAAAATTGGGCCAATGCAAACGGTTTCAAATTCTCGAAATCAAAAACGGTATGCATGCATTTCTGTCAGTTACGAAGACATCACGATGAACCGAACCTCACGCTGGATGGAACACCTATTCCAGTTGTTGAGGAAACCAAATTTTTAGGTATAATCTTTGACAGAAAACTGACCTTTATTCCACACCTAAAGAACTTAAAAGCTAAATGCTTAAAAGCACTTAATCTACTTAAAGTAGTAGCGCACACTGACTGGGGTGCTGATAGA
Organism: Sinohyriopsis cumingii; assembly: GCA_028554795.2. Taxonomy (NCBI): domain Eukaryota; kingdom Metazoa; phylum Mollusca; class Bivalvia; order Unionida; family Unionidae; genus Sinohyriopsis; species Sinohyriopsis cumingii. Next base: position 57,074,093 of record CM068836.1, read on the forward strand.
AAAGTCATCCTAAATTTATACAGAACGTTTATTCGCTCCAAACTAGACTATGGTTGCGTTGTGTATGGTTCAGCCAGAAAATCGTATCTTAAAATGCTTGATCCAATTCATCATCAGGGAATAAGACTGGCTCTGGGAGCATTTAAAACATCCCCGTGTGAAAGCCTTCTAGCTGAGGCGAATGAACCACCGTTATCGCATCGTACAGAAATGCTTTCCGCACAGTATGCTCTGAAATTAAAATCAAACCCTCAGAATCCTGCTTTTTCGGCTGTTTTTCAACCCAAATACAAAACTTTATACGAAAATAAACCAAACGCCATACGTTCCTTTGGCATTAGAATATCATCCAGCCTTGACACTACAAATATAGATCTTTCTAAAATTCAGAAAACATCCATCTCCGAAACACCACCCTGGCTAATTAAACAACCAAAAGTACGTTTTACGCTACACGATGGAAAAAAATCCGAAACAAACCCTTCTATCTTCCACAACTCTTACCATGAACTCCTCACCGAATTTAAAAACTACACCAGAATTTACACTGATGGATCAAAGGATGCGGAAAAGGCTGCTGCAGCCTTTGTTTGTGGAAATCACACAACGCAAGTTCGCTTACCAAATGGAGCATCAATTTTTACAGCCGAAATCAGAGCAATAGACCTTGCTCTGCAACATATAGAAAAGAACCGTATTTCAAACTGTATCATCTTCTCCGACTCGCTATCAGTACTCCAGTCACTACACAATAGAAAACTGGAGAACCCATTATTGAAAAACATACTTGTAAAAAATACCGAGTTGAGTGTCTCCCACAATATAATATACTGTTGGTTACCTAGCCACATTGGTATTAAAGGTAACGAAAAAGCAGATCGCGCTGCTAAAATGGCCCTTTCTCAAGAACCATCTGATTTTAAAATACCATATACTGATTTTAAACCTTGTATCAGAAAGTTCTTACGTCAGAAGTGGCAGGCATCATGGAATGATGCTGTAAATAACAAACTTCATGCAATCAAACCAACTCTAGGAGAATGGACTCCTTCCTACAGAACCATTCGTAGGGAGGAGGTAGTCATTGCAAGAATCCGAATTGGTCATACTTATATCACCCACACCCACATACTAAAAGGTGAAGACCCACCAGAGTGCGTTTCTTGCAATGAACCATTCACTGTCAAGCACTTTATGATAGAGTGCTTTGACCTACAACCTACGCGCGATCGTTATTACGTTGTGCATGACATGAAAGAACTTTTTGATAATATAAACATCACTCGTATTATCGAGTTCTTGAAAGCCGTAAATATTTACTCTAAACTCTGACTTTTATGCCATCACCTTGTGTAGTTTTATGCAATATACATACCGTCCCATTTTAATACCTATTCATCTTTTTTACATCTCCCGTTGATCGGGAAGCTTTATTTTGCACCGTTACCATCTTACCGTTTTTAATTTCAACCATTTGTTCTTTTATATCGCTGGTCGATATAGAACCTTTTATAAGTTTTAAAAGATTATACAAGTAACACTTTGTTTGGCGCTAAATAGCCTAAAAGTGCTGATGCGCCGTTAAAAAACAAACAATCAATCAACCAGCAATCTCTGATCGCGATGTATCCTACTGTTCCTGTTGTAACCCATGAGGAGTTCCCCATTACTACCGGGATGTAGAAGCTCAGCTCAAGGCCGAGATTAAGCAGCGATGCTTCCTCTGAAAAAGGTATGGACGGGCTGTCAAGATTGTGGACGGTATGACGGAGGTGTCTAACCCTATTTCTATATGCGTCGGAATCGCCTCAGTGGGGGTGCTCGCTATTTTGTCGGCTGCCCCTCTCGCTATGCCCCTGGCAGACACATCAGTCGTGTGCGGCCTCTTTTCACTCGCTGAACAGTTTACTCTTCGACGCCTCTGAGTCAAGGTTCAAAGTTATGGTCAGATTAGGATCCTGACAGAGGTAAGCTCAAAACCATAGAAAAGTTAGTCTCGCGAGTCCTCGTAATACCTTTATGTCTATGGATGAGCTTTACGCTGATATTGGACGGGGTTAACAATTATAAGAAACTCAAGAACGACATACTGGCGACTGCCAGAAAAGTCCTGTGTCGTTGTAGCTATCAGCAATTCCAAAAAAGGCGCTCTTGGCCCAGGGTCGATAAGAGGATTGCGCCGACGTTCTAAAAAATTAGGCAAGGGTGCAGCCTAAGCTGTGTCATCTATTTTTATAGCCTACCCGACCTCCCAGAGGTCATTCCGAGTGATCCTCTTGCCTACGAGCCTTAGATGACCAAGCCGACGACCCTTCTGAGCTGGCTAATTTCCTATGAGTTCTCGAGACTATCTACAATTATATCAATTATATATGCTCCATCAATTCGCCTTCCGAGGTGTAAAGAAAAGTTAATTCAGATTAACTATGGATAGAACAGGGATGGTATATCCCCCCCGGTCGTACAAGGCAAAAGCCTTAGGTCCAATCGTGTCGGGTATGATCAATGATTCCTAGATGAGTTAAATAAATGTTCACGGTTACTGAAAATAAGGTCTTGATGGTTTCTAGTGGTTCTATGTGCACCTGAACCTAGTCTTCAAGATAGTCACCTGATTATTCACAATCAAGGTAATGCCTTCATCGATACAGAACTCCACACGGTCTTCTCGTTTACACTACAGGCTGTCCATGATGATATACCACAGACCCCTCGCGTCCCTAACTAATATGTTGGTTATGGATGTCCATCTGATGTTATGCTACGATGACCGTCAGAGACCTGCATAGACCTTAAACGCTAACGAGGTATGGTAAAAACGTTACTGCTCCGTGACATAGCAAAATGTCATGTACGTGGATCTCAAAATCTCACTTTACTTCTGTTAGATGCATTCACCTCACAGACGCTCGGACATGATCTAAATGGAAATCTTTACACAATGGGAGTACAAATTGAAAGTGGGGTACCAAATGTCTGATAAATATGTTCCGGGGGACTCTTTCTTTATGCAGCGTACGTATCACTAATATAGAGAAGGTAATGATATATATTAATGTGTATTACGTTGGACAAGCATAAACTAATGGCTGTGCTTGAAAGGTGAGTAATATACACTCAATCAGCTACTCATATTTGAGTCTTATAATCGCATATCACATAGTTTGGATTAGATCATGTCCACTGGATTCTTAAAATAATTTCGATGATTTATGATATTTTGACAGGACATTTGTTTCTAACTTATTATATGCATGTTTATTTTGTAATTAAATACACTTACCCCATTTAGGCATGGGATGCTCATGCACTCATCTAAATTTATTTCGCATGTAAATCCGAGAAAACCGAGCCGACAGGCGCAATGGAATCCATTAAGACCATCATGACAGCGACCACCGTTTTGACATGGGCTACTGGAGCATTCGTTGACCTCAGCATCGCAGAGCAATCCTGTAAAGAGATCCATAAACACTTGACAACTTACACAACTGCTGTAGAATACGCCAAAACATAACAAGTATAGAAACCAAGAGGAAGGCTTAAATTCGTTGGAATAGCATATACATTTTCTTCACCAAATTAAGTAGTAACCTCTTTTCACCCGCGACAAAAACGCGAATACAAGACTGCAAGTCATATCGCAGGTAGCAGCAGAAAGGGTGAACAGTCTGTTGCTGGAACGTCATTTTTTTTAAAAAAAAGCTTGATACGAAAATGAAACTAAAAGGTCAATAACGTCAAAACGAAGCCTCTAATTTACTTAGAGTTTCTCTATCTGGGTTATTTATTTTATCTCTTTTTGGTCATTTGTGTTTTTCAAAATTTGTAGGTGTGTTCGTTTACCCGCCGAACGTTTCAGTGAGGTCGCACCTTCTCTGCTGCTACAAGTGTGTGAGTAATTGAATCATTAATATATTAATAATGGAATCTTACTCTAGTAGATTAGCTCGAGAAAGATTAGCAGCAATGAAAAATATATTCCTGTTCGTGATGCTCTCAAACCAAAACTGCAGAAACAACAAGAAGCACAAGTTTAATATGCAGACGAAAAAGAACGATTTTTTAAATCTGTTACAAAGGTTATTGAAAGGGTTGCAGAAGCTAACGAAGGTCTTATTCCAGCTGTAAGACAAACTGCTGAACAAACTGAAAAGATAGCAAGAAGAACCAAACAGACAAAAAAGATTTTAAGAGTTCTTCCAGGTGAAAAAGTTGCCGCTTAACCTCCTGGCAAGGAAGGAGAGATACTTGAAGATATTAGTAAAATAAAAAAAGATAATGAACTGAACCTAAAACCTAAAGTAGGAAAGGAAATTGTTGCATTGATTAAAAAATTTTCAGAAAAAGCTGTTGATGAACTGAGAAAAATTAAGAAAAAGCCTGAGTATACTGGTGTAAACGTTGATATTTTTTTAATGGATATATCGCATATATTACAATAAAAACAGGTTAGAGACGATGACGTAAAGTATCATCGATATATTACGGAGATAAATAGACTGCATGCAGAGTCAACAAAAACAACAACCTCATCATCCTAAACCTGAACCTAAAATAAAATACAGCCAGAAGCTGAAGTTGCTCTTAAAGATATATTTACGACTTGGGGTTTTAATGGTATCCTAAATGCAAGAAGGGAACAAGTTTAAGATATTGCTGCAAATTATGAGAATATAAAGAAATATGTAAGACCGAGATATACTGGATCTTGGACAAAAGATAATTGGGTTAGATTTTTATATCTACTCTCCACTGATAAAAATTCTCTGAGCTGATGACTGATTTTCAAAATTTTAAAGATGCCGTAAGAAAAGTAGAACAGCAATTACAAGAAGAAGATGAAAATGTCCTTGCTGGACTGGTGAGAAAACCTGAACCAGAAACCGGAAGTGGATTATGAATTTATCCTGACAGTGTTCTTGCTGATGTTGATCACTTAGAAGTTTTGATCGGACGAAAACGCGCAGGAAATACTTCTTCAGAAATTATTAATGAAATATCTGATATTTGCCGAAGACTATTTACAGGCGGCATCATGGATAATAATGTTTATCATTAATGAAATTGTTGATGATTATCACAGCGATTGCGAATAATTAGATCAGTAGGTTGAGTATTAATAAAATGATTATACACAATGCTCAACATGGACCTGTAATAGTTAGGGTAGTAAACTCACGATTACCAACGTATAAAGCGATTTACTGAGATGAACTTGGTGATGTCGTTATGGGTTTATTTAAGAGAATAACTCCAAAAGCAATACCGATTGCAAAATATTTAGGAATGAAAGATATTGATGCTATTCGCAATAAAGGTATTGGTGCTGTTGGTAATGTTGCCGGTAAAGCATTTTCAGCAGTCAAAGAAAGAATAACTCGATTAGTACGAAGAAAACCACAGCCACCAGTGAAACTGGCCAGCATTGAAATTATGCCTGCAAATATCAGTAAAATAATATATCAAGCTGGAAAAAAATAATTAAAAATAGCAGAGGTGGCTAATATCCCCTAGTCAGAAAAAAGAAAATAATATAACAGCAAGTTTAATAGCAGGAATGGGTCTACCTGTTAAACTATAACACTTATAATAAAATGTTTAAACGTGTATCCGATCCAGCATTTGGTATAGACGCATCGGTTCATAAAGATGAATCTATACGCGATTATCATTATTATCAGCATGGTCGAATTGAATTACAAGTTCAAGATAAATACATATATTTTTTACCCGCTGAAGCATATATTGAAGTAGAAAGTAGAATTTTGCAAGATGATGGTACAAGAGTTGCAATTTGTAATATAGTTGGTTTTGTTAGCAATGGTATTATGGCGTTCTTTGACATCACTACGTACATGATTGACGGAAGAAATATTGAAACAAATCAAAATGACGATGTTGCTACGACAACACTTGGTCTTGCAAGATATTCAGATGATTATACAAGATCAGCCGGCCATTCAATGATGTTTGCTAAAGATACATGTAATCATCCTGAACACACCAGGGACGTTGAGGGTGATGTAAGATCCGCTGAAGGAGCAGCTGATGGACCATCAATTGTATGAATCAATGCAAATTACAACTTAGGCTTTCCTACATTAAGAATAATGTTAAATGATGAAGAAGCTTTTTCACTCGCAATTCCACTATCTCATATATTTGGAGTTTGTGGAAATGTTATAAAAGTTATTTTGGGAGCTAAACATACAATTGTACTTGTAAGAAAAACTACTGGCAACGATGCAATCTGGCGTCCTGCTACTACTCATTATTGTATGGTAAGATTAACAAAACTTTCACTTTGGATGCCAGTAATGACTCCATCAATTACTGAAGTAGAAAAAGTTAATTATTTTTATTAATTCAGGTGGAAAATCATTGTTATCATGGTTAACAATGACCACAGACAGCATTCAAGGTAATGTTTCTGGGTTATTTACATGGCATATAGCATTACAACAAGGAGTTTCTGCACCGATGCATATATTTATCGCTTTACAAAATGCTGATCGACTAGATTCACAAGAACGTAGTCAATGATATTTGACACACGTGCAGTTAGTGAAGTTTTTTTATGGATAAACGGACATCAAGAACCATATGAAGATATATTGTTAAATTTTGACTGAAATCATGTAGCACGTGCATATCATCGTTTAATGACATTTATGGGACGCGATCAAAATATAGATACTGATTTACAAACATCACAGCGGGATTTTAAAACACTGTATCCGATCTATTATTTTTCATTGGAGCATATAGAGTTATTACAATAATCTGTTGTTGATATTCACTTTCTATCTCGTGTCAACCCCATTGGTGCTAATTATAGAGCAGTTGCAGTTATACTCAGCGATAAAGCAATGCTACTTGAAGGCACTGGTGGACGATTGAGAGTTACTGACGCTCTAGTAGAAAACATGTAATTAAATCGATGACGATATTCATAATCTCATATCATCATGCTAGTGTCAGTTTGACCCCTGGTCAGATTAAAAGCTTCAATCAAGTTCAGCAAAGAACTGGGGAAGAAAAATATAACGAAAAACATCAAATCACAGGTGGTCAAAATAAACTATCATTGTCAGAACGTCACTTCAGGCATTTCAATAGCGCCAAACAATCAAAAACAGGCGTTAGACTCAATCTTTCTGCTGGTGCGGTTAAAAACTCAATTAAAACAGGTGGTATATTTCCACTTCTTGCAGATATACCAGCGTTAATAACCGCTGTAGCTCTAACTGTATAAAAAGCAGCTGCACTTGGTGCTGTTGGAACTGCTGATGGGATGACATTAAAGAAAGCAACAGGATAAGGATTTTAAAAAAGGGAAGGGGTCTAAGATTACCAGGAACCCCATATCGATACGGTAAAGGTATGAGGCTTCCATGAATACTTTGCTAATCCATCCAATGTCAAATTTTCATTTACTTGAAAAAATTAAATATAACAACTTTCAGAGGTTTTTTATGCTTGATCAATGACCAGACCAACCAAACAATGTTGGAACAGGTATCATTAATCTTGATAACAGCTCTGGTCCTGGTACTCATTGGGTGTCATACGCAATTGGTGGAATTATTTCTTTTGATTCGTATGGTCTGGCTCCACCAAAAGAATTCATAAGTTACGTAAAATCAATAAAATCTCCAGTCTGGTTTTCAACATTACCAACACAGACAATGACCGATCCGCCAACATGTGGGCGTTAAGCAATTGCTGTGCTCGACGCGATATCTTCATCAACACTGCCACCTCATAAAGTCTTGCACGAGTAAACAAATTGCCGTTCATCGTTTTAAACAGATCTTAAAGTGCGACTAAAGATGAACTTTCTGATATTATGAACCTCTCTGGAGTTGACCAAGATGAAGTTATTTTTCAGGATAAATACGGTGTTTTAAAGACGAGTAATATCAAATGGAGTGACATAGTTCGTAGAGTTCTCAGCGCTACTAAGGATACTATTCCAGTATTTACTGAAGGCGGTAAAATCAAGGACTCAAATATATCAATCGAAACTAATAGAAATGAAGTTGCAAAAAGTGTTGCTAATCGTTTACGATCTACAGGTGATACAATGACAGGTGAACTCAGCATGAATGGATATAAAATAGTTGTTTTGAGACATCAGATATCCGATGAAGATACCGCAACAATACCATATGTAGACAATAACTATAATACAGTAGATGCTAAATTAACCATGCTGCAAGCCGAATATGACGTTCACGTAAATATGTTTTCAAATCTTCGAAGAATTTTTCGACAACCTAATAAAATCGAAGATGATTTCTTTGGAAACCACTTGAATGTTAACGTAAAACTCGTAGATATTAACACAAAACTTGGCGGTATTAAAAGAGCTATAATAAATACTGAAACTATTAGAAAAAAAGAAGAAGATGTAATAAGTGGAATTCCTGATATCGTTAAAATATTTAATCTGATTAAAATTTCCCACAAGCAGATTATGAACGTGGTATACACAGTGTCATCAGGATTCTCAAGATGGTCACAGCAAAATAACACTATCAAACATACTGCAGAAGTCACTGGTATGTATAAGCACTCCGTGTTTAGCGGTGCAAAATTTAGTATATTTACTACGTATCCCTGGCGTCATTCAACCGATAGTTTTTTCTGGAACCGTGTCTAATATGTTAAATAAGGGGGACGAATAAACATTTGTGCTGGAATGATCTGATAAAAATTAACCGCAGCGTTTTACTGGTGGTGTCTGGAATTTGTCGCTGAAACATTTCAACTGATCATTAAAAAAATATAATAAGCCTTCTAATCAATGTTCAGAATTTTAGGTACAATCAAGCACGTGAATGGAAAACAGAACTAAAAAATGTCGTTGACGAATATACAGTAAAAGTGGAAAAAATATCGTAGACGTGTAGTTATCGTTGACATCATTGTTTATTCAGTGTCTGCTGCTATTGCGGGAACCGGTGTATTATTATCAACAATGACAATGGTGGCACCAGCAGTTGTCCCAATTTGTGTTCCAACTTCAACAACGACTGCAGGTATTCTTAATATCATTACAAAAATATATGCAAGTGTACAAATGCAAAATTGCATGATTACATAATAAAATTACACACAGCGGCGGTAGCATATTCCAAATTATCCATGTTAATATCAACAAGTCTTAGTGATGGAAAAATATGAGATTTTGAGTTCACGAAGATGATTAAAATCTACAGGGAAATAATGACTTTGATAGAATCCACGACTGGTTTAGATGATCGGGTTTTAAATAATAATGTCAACTCCACCGACATCGTCCGGCGAGCTACTGCAACAAAATTGTCTTTAACACATGTCCGTCAAAAACTACGATGATATTGGTAAGCTCAACTAATTCAGAATTTAGTATTAATTTTCCGACCCCAATCTAGGTAAAACAAATTGCACTAGCACAATTGCAAGTATATTATAGTTGGCCAAATATTCGATCAAAATCATTTGGTGGATTACAAGGAAATAATTAACTTGTATTTGCAAATAAAAATAAAGCTGATGGAACTCCTGATTGGCATGTTGTTGGAATTCTTACGGGCACTTATCAGACAGAACAAATCAATGATGAATTTCAATGCAGAAACGAATCTATAATTGAAAGAGAATCCAAAATAGCTATAACAGTTCATGAACCGACTTTATCAACTGCGACATAAATATATTCGCAAGATTATGCTGTAGATATATATCAATCGTCGATCCGAAGTGTTCTAGGTAGACAGAAATTCCGCCCATTTATCACGGACCACATAACCAAAATTAAACGATTTTCTTATGAATGAGAGAATACTTATAACAACTCCCGAATATCGAAAAGGACCACCATGGTTGAATGTTGAATCACAGGCAGATGGTGGAACCCCTTATTTTCATATAGCCGGTGGTGAAAGACTTCCTAATTTATCAAGATCCATATATAATTTTGAAAAGGAAAAAAAATATTTCATCGATGAAGATTATTTAAACTCACTTTCCAGTGAAATTAATTCTGAATGTAATCGAGTATATGGCGATCTACGAAATCTAGTTTCTTCTATATCACAACACTACAATTATGATACAAAACGACAGATCATTGAAACAATACAACATCTAAGCCAGGTTATATCAGATTTGTTGTTTGCTAATAGAACAATCACTCAAAAAACATTTTTCCATGGATATATAATATTGGTTTATTATCAAAGAAACGTATTATCATATGAGAAATTATTTCTCAGGCACTATACAAAAAGCAGAATTACCAACTTTTATAATACCAGTGTTTAAAACAAACAAACTAAAAAGATCACTCAGTAATCTTATCAATGAGAACGTCCTAAAAATCGTCGATTCATGGGAGAAAACAGCCACACCTTGAAGTATTCTCAAACAACATAGCAATGATCCATACGGTGGCGGCAGGCATGTTTCACCGGGAATTGTAAATTATAACTTCAACTATTGCAGTTAATCTTGTTTGTGATGCAATCGATGGCAGCTATCAAATAGATCTTGAAAAATCTAGTCAGGCTCAGCAAGGATATATTTTATATACATTTACACCGCAAGTACCTCCTGGATATATGATTGTGCAAGAGCCTATTAATCCTGTTTATCTGCGTTGACATAATTCGATACATTTCAAACATATTGACCAATCCTGACGCTGAACTGATTTACGTCGAGAATCTCTGAATATAAATTTATATGTAAAATCTTAACGATTCATGGGTATATTCAAATTATCGAGAAAAAATATTCTACAATAATAATTTCATAAACAAATATATTTGTAACAGAATTTTATTTATTTCTCAGGTAGAATAAAAGTCAGAGGATAATTAACCACGACATTGCCGTAACTTTCATTTTCATTAATGACGTTAATACTTTCAATTTCGAATTTTTTTATATATATTATTTTCACTTTCGTCATTACTGTCACTTTGCAAATCCCATTTACTTTTTTCATTTTCACGATCTGACAAACATTTTTAACTGCCTCACACGCGTGTTAATAATTGTTTTCATTTCGTATTCGTGAGATAATTCTGATCTAATTCTTTCGATCACGCTTGATTGGAACATAGGTTTTTGGATGAGTTTTATAAATCTGTACTCTGCTGGTAGTGTAAATCTATAATCAAATTTACGTGTTTGCAATTTTTAAAAATATAAAATAAATTTTTCTGGATGAAGATGAATTTTTATGACGTCTTTTAAAAAAACTATTGCAGAAATAGTATCATTCATTTATTCATAATTCATTATATATATATATATATATATATATATATATATATATATATATATATATATATATATATATATATATATATATATATATATATATAATAAAAAATATTTATCTATTTATTGTATTATATATTATTATTAGTATTATTTTTATTAGTATTACTATTATTGTATATTAGATTGTATACAATCTAAGTTCTAAGGAAGACACGATACATAATCTTAATTATAGTAGCATATTTACAGCATTTTTTTAAGCTATTTACAGCACTATATACAATCTTAGCTCCAAGGAGAGCACATGATTAACTTAATTCTGTGGACGGCATAATGCATATGATCTAATGCTTAGCACGGCACATCATATATAATGGGCCTTCTCTACGTTCAACAGATCTTTGCACACACACCCATAATCAACCCCGTGAGAGTTCAAAAGAGCACCCACCACGTGGTGAAATGGTGGGGAAGGTGTATTTTTCTGTTGAAGTTTGAGCTTTTGCGTGGACCCCCACTTATTTTAAAAATTGCCAAATATCGCCACCGCTGACAGTTGTCCGCCATGAGATTTGATCGCCGGACCTCGAGTATAAGACTCCAATACTCTAGCATTACGCTACGTTCTAATCTTGTTATTATATGTTTCAGAAATTATTATAAAGAAAGCTATACTGGATTGCTACAGATGATTATTATACAGTACTGAGTAAAATTATAGCGTAGATTTATTTCTGATTTTAAATACACTGTATAAAATAATCGCACATTATATTTCTGCACTGACGATGGGTGTGGCTTGTTTACTGATTGTGTTCTTTTTTTTTTATTATCGCTGATAAAATCTAGATGCAGCAAGAAACCTGACAAATTCAGAAAAATAAAGATAATGTTTCTTAGAAAATCAAGCTGAAGAACATTATTGGTCAATAAATAAAAAATGTTTGTAAGATTAAAGACTTTACCTTTATCTAACAGATTTATTCCCCTTGAGACTGTCAAGGATTATATCATCGACGAAGTCATAAAAATATTAAACTACTCTGTCTTACGATAGAGTTAAACCTTTAAATTATGATACCTTTGTTTGAATTTCTTTGATAATACCGATTTGGTTATATTATTTGGAACACGATGAGGAAAATAATAATTTATTAATAAGTGAATATTATCCTAAAATACAGGCAAGGTTACTCTTTAATCGCTCCTTCTTTTACCTGACAGATTTATCTCTCTTCATCCGTCTGTATCTAATATAACCGGGGGATACTGAAATATAATTGTTTGTTTATATATCTTTGAAAACGCCAATCTGGTAGTATTATTTGCGACACGTTATACTGAAGGTATGCAAATATCAAAATATTTGCCAGCTACATTCACTGATTGAAATATTATTTCTTCACCAGTCTCCAAGTTCAGAGATTTAACATCCCTGGGAAATTTATGACATTTCCAAGTATTTTAAAATTTTCAATTCTTGCTTTATTTACAGCTCGTAAATTAATTAAATTATTTTTGGATAAGAATCAATATGATCGATCACAAGACCTTCTTCTATTACTCCGTGAAAAGACTCGTAAATAAATTTATGACAATGATTAATTTTTCTTCCCAACACAAAACATGAGATAACCAGCATTAGTGTCAAAACCGACTGTTATTTTTAGTCGACAATTCCTGATGATACCATCATGAGATGCTTCATAATTTTATATATATATATATATATATATATATATATATATATATATATATATATATATATATATATATATATATATATAATGTATGTATGTGTGTCTTAATTGTACTATGAACGAATTGACAAAGATTAAAATTATGCCTTCTGAAGATAAATTTAATCATGACAGAATATCCCCTGAGTTACCGATGCGAGGTCTGGTTGATCCGATGAATAGATGTTTGGTTGATGCTATTCATGACACCAAAAAAGAATTTAGTAAAGATGGTGTATCTCATGTGTGGTCGACGTTTAAAATCATACGTAACACCGATGGTGTCGACGATGTCAGCAATGCTACTATGAACGAAAAACGAGCAGCCACGATTATTATTTATCTCGACAATCAAATATATTTTTTTTTAGAGAAAAGTTTATTGTATTAGCAGAAGCAAGCAATCATACTTGGATTATCAGTGAAAAACGTGACCCTGTCCTTCATAATGAAAAAAATACTGTGTTATGTAAAACTTCTAAACCAGGGATGTTGACTGGTATTGACAAACCGTATTATGAAAGAGCGTATCATGTAACCGCGGTTATTTATCGAATGTATCATATAAATGATAAACCCAGCGTTAATAATCTAAAACCTACGAAATTTTCAAAAATAAATTGTGTAGCCGAAAGAGTAACGGAACATTTCACAAACGCGATACATGGAAACGGTTTAACGAATAAAAGACCTAAATTAATAAACGAGTGAGGAGAAATAGGTAAAGATACCGGAGCATCTGTCAAGGACGTCGCTGAATTAGGAAAGAAATTAAAATTTTTGATGGGGCCCCGAGTGGCCGAGTGGTCTAAAGCGCTCTCCGTTACGGATCACTGCCATCTCACCTCTGTCTGCGTAGGTTCGAGTCTCGGATTCGGCCAATGTGGGTATGTGACAAAGCTTGCCAGTAGCTTCTCGTGGGTCGGTGGTTCTTTCCGTGGTTTTCCCGGGTTCTTCCTCCACTATTAATACTGGCCGCCATGTATAGCCTGTCGTGTGCTGAAAAATGGCGTTAAACCCTACAACAACAACAAAATTCCTGATAATAGTAAAAACAATAACCTGAGAGATTTTATACGAATCGAAGTATAAATCTAAGGGAGCGTCGATTAAAATTATTGAAAATAATGCGCGTGCATGGACAATTGCAGTAACATTTCCGAGAAATTGAGCTGTTAAATTTTACCAAGGAGATATATTTGATTTATAAACAAAATAAGTAAGAATGATCCTGTATCCGTGTGACTGTTTCAATTTTCCGATAATGGCAACTATGATCAGTTTGCACAACCTAATGGAGATATTTATCGTACAGAATCTCTCTATGAAGAATCGTGCGTTGAAATATACCATTGACGATGGTGAACAATTACTGGGTAATTGTTTTACCGTTCCTTCATGTGCTGCTCATTTTGCTAATGAGAAAAATTCGTGGAAACCAACACGATTGGATTTTCTTGAAGAAATACAACGCAGTTGTGTCGAATCCGGATTCGGTGGATTATGGAAGGCTTAATACGATTATAGAAATGTTATTTCAGTTGATATGGTTGCATGTTATCCGGGAAGTTTTCTCGGAATGGGAGAGTGTTCTAAGAACTTGAGAGATTTGGACATCCCACACACGAGATGACCGGAGTATCGATAAATGGACCATTACCGGATTTTGACCTGACTGGATTCGCTTGTATCGAGTCATTTAAGTTTGCTGAAAATCTTCATCTGATTTGTTATGTCTGGTGTGGCAAACATTTTTCAGAAACAAATGTGGGCACCAATAGTTTTATTACGGTATATGCTCGATGTAAAAATACTATTATCGTCGATTGTAAGTGAAGCAATTATATCGTATCGTCCCCATAAAGAAGTGTGGTTATCATAACAAAAGAAATATTCAATGATGAAAATCCTGATATAACTGATTTTGAGAATAAAATCACGAAAGATCTTCGCAGAAAAATATTCGGTAAATTCACCCAAGGAGGATCATATGATCATAAACGACATTGTACAAGATTGATTAAAGATGATGCTGAACTCGATTTTATAATTGCCTGATACAACCAATAGAAATACGTTTATAAGTCGAGAAACAGTTTTCTTGCAAAATTGAACTAAATTAGAGATACACTTGTGAGTCATATTGATAGCGAGTCACCGCAGTTTACTCATTTAAGATCTTCAATGCTCGCTTACGTTTCGATAAATATATTATCAATGATAAATAGTGTTTCTGAGTTTGCTGTCAGAGTCGCTACGGATTCATTTTATATCAACAAGAACACAGGAATGCTAGAACAACTACATAGCGGCACTTATGCATCATGGGGTGAATGGAGAATAAAATAAGAAAATATACTCAATTATTCTGAATCCGCTGACGTTGAAATTAAGAGTATTTATTGCCCAAAATATCAAATATCAAAATTATCATCTGTACCATCGGTATTTGATCCTGTAGCTAGACATAAAACAGTTTACCTTAATGGGTCTGGAGGTTCTGCTAAAACAACTCGTGTGATCGAATTATTCTTGAACAGTAGTTCAGAAATAGTTGTATTAACACCTACACACAGACTCGCAAGATAAATGAAAGAAAGAAATATTAAATCATGCATTTATCATACATTCTTTCGACGGAAGGTAAATAAATGGACTCCTGAGCGAATGGAAGAGAAATATATTCCAAAAATTATTGTTTGGGATGAAATATGCACCGTTTCATTAGAAACATTAAAAATATTTCTTGATTGGTTATTGACAAAACATACTGCTATAATAATGGGTGGCGATCATGGTCAAACACCGCCTTTTGTTGGATTGTCTCCACATAAATGGCTGAAGAATTTTGTAGATTTTTATGAAGAAATAACTAATGATCATACAGCACTTGATTCAGTATTAAGAGAGTTCAAGAAATTATTCAGACTAGAACCGAATAAAATTGAATGTGAAATAATGCGAGAAATAATTTCAGAAACTCCTATTAATAATTTCTGAAATTTATGGAGACCAAATGATTTGATAGTTGCAAGTAGAAAGATAATTCTTCCCGTACCATTGTGTTATCGACCAGCAGATACGCAACGACAGAATATCGACTTTGATATACCTGGATCGTCAGAGAAACAGAATCTTGTATTAAATGATATTGTCTTAGTTCATGTCATTGTTGTTGAGAGCGCGTTAACTCCTGACGCAGTCAGGGACATACTCCATGGATGCTATGGACGCAATGACGATTCATTCATCACAAGGATTCACCATCTCAGATACAAAAGTTTGGATCGTCGATGAGCATATCGAATGGTCAAACTTAGTTTATCTCGCAATATCTCGAGTCAGAAGAATATCTCAGCTGCGGAGAATTTTTATAGACTTCACAGAAAATAATAATCAGATTCAGGAAACCATTGCTGGCAATGGTGATGATATAGTAAGAAAAAGTTTAGTTATAAACAGTGTGACAAAACATAAAATAAACACGACTTTGATATCGATGCTGAATTTATCATGACATTAAAACAACAACAGAATAATCATTGCACGAGCTGTAACACAGTAATGTTATGGCAATATTAAAAAAATAATCCATGACAATTTACCGTAAACAGAATTAATAGTAGTCTTGGTCATACACGCGAAAATGTGATGCTGACCTGTCTTGAGTGTAATCGACGTAAGGGTGCTGGCACCCTGGCGCTAGTTTACAAAAGTGAATGCGGTGGTAATTGTGTGTCTTCAGGAATTACTTGTAATTGTTCACGTACAAATCCACGTTGAGGAGCAGTTGACTCTAATATGAAGAGTGCATGTCTACCCGTGGATCTTACTCCAAATACGATCAGTCACTCTTTTGTTTACCGCCTTCAAGTTCACTAGGTTCATGTAAATATCTTACAGTATCATTACCTAATAATGGTAATTTTTGAAAATTCATGTCGTTGTATTGGTATATGTTTTTTTGTAATTGCATTAATATGTTTCATGACAGTTGTTCGAGTAATTTCATTTCTTTAACGCATTTATAATAATTGTTAATCTTGGAACCCATTCGCGAGATCTCATATCTTTCTGAATTGTTTCCTTTGCATATTGATATCCAAATATCCGCTCAGCAAGTGTTCGATTAAGTCGTTCAACAATTGCCTGATCACGATGTATTGCAGTATGTCCTCATCTGATTCTGACGTTATGTTTTTTCATCAACCTGCAATAGTTGTGGTCATCGTAACGTTACTCGTTATAAATTCGTTCAAAAGCAGAAGAAAATCCAGTTGCTGTTTTAGTTGATAACCGCTCTGATTCCATATATCTACTTGTAACGTCAACGACAGTTAACGCGTATTTGTACGTTAATTGACGTGTTCCAATTTTAATAGTATCATGTGGTAAAAACAAAATATCTGCTTGACAAACTTCATTAGGAGTGCTGACATCAAAATGTGCATGTGGAATTTTTTTAGGTGGTGGTAGTTAAATTTGCCATATTGCCTGTCGTGCTAACCAATTTGCAGCAACAGAACGTGCAACATTTGCTGCATCACCGAGTTTACTAATCGATGCTCTACCTTTCCAATATCCTCTTGGGCTATAATAAATCGATTTCATTATTTTATAATAATCGGTTAATTAATTACCGTCTCCTAATGTTAGTTTACCTCTCATCGCAAATCTTACCAACCAATTAGCTAATGATTCTCTGAAAGATTTCATTTTTTTAATGGAATTTAACGAATGAATCAACTTCACATCTGCAATATGTCGTTGTTATAAATCTTTACTTTTATAAGCTACACCATGAACGTGACATGCTTGATCCATTGCATTTACTGGATACTCTCCAGTTCTTGGTTGATCTTGCTCGTCAAGTCGGATATCAAGTCGGGTTCCAGGACCACAATAGTTATATCCCGGAAGATGTTTCTCTGCTGGGTATTTAGCCCATGGAGTTCGTGGTAATTTTCCTAATGAAGTAGCGATATCACCACCGATTTTCCTTGACTTGTCAAGGGAGATAAATTTATATTTACTTGTACCACATTTTACACATGTACCTGTAAGTGCACGCTTTTTATTTTTTGTTATTATAGTTGTTAATCCACTTGTGGATGTGGATGCTCTACATCGAACACAATATAGATCCATCTTATTTATTATATTTGTACAACAATGGATATCAATGATTTCTCAGAGACACGAAAACAAGAGCCGGTCAAACATATTTCAGCATTACCAAATTCCATCAGAATGATAATGATAAGTCCATCTGGGTCTGGTAAAACGCAATTATTACTTAATTTGATAATGAGATGGCTTAAGTGGGATAAGTTGTATTTAGTATCTCCGTCAGTTGATGATCAGAGATGTTACGATGTATTTAAAGATTTTAATGCAAATGCAAAATTGTTGGACGAAGATGGTAATGATATTATTAATTTTATCACCGACATTGATGAAGTCCATTCTGTAGATGACCTCAATGGATTTATTAATAATTTAGTAGTATATGACGTCGTAATGCTGGAAAAACAATCCAATCCAGCTAGAATATTTTCTTGAGCAGAAATAAAAATACTGATGTGATTTATGTTACTGAGCGATATACACAATTACATAAAGTCATCAGAGATAACTGTAAAATTTTAGTTGCGTTTAATGGATATGATACACATTCTCTGCGAAATATTCATCAGACTTGGTGTGGTGGGGATATGGACATGATTAAGTTCAAAAACTCTTTTTCAAAAGCACAATCTGCTCCACACGGATTTATAATGATACATTTACATGATCAGCTATCGGTCTTGATAAAATATTTGGTTGAGATTTTGATTTAATTACTCACACATTTGTAGCAGCACAGAGGGTGCGATCTCATTGAAACGTCCGGCGGGTAAACGAACGCACCTACAAATTTTGAAAAACACAAACGACAAAAAAAATATAAAAAAAAAATAAACTAACCCAGTTAAAGAAACTCTCGATAAGTTAGAGGTTTGACGTTATTGACCTTTTAGTTTCATTTTTCGTAGAAAGCTTTATTTTTCAAAAATGACTTTCCAACGAAAGGTTCGTTCACCCTTTCTTCTGCTTAGGTACTTAGGTTAAAAAAGAAAATAAGTCCGCATCAAAATCTGTTTGCTTCGTTCCCTTATATTGTTCTTTTTTTATTGCTTTTAAGATCGGAGGAAAGGTATAGTCAAATCGCATGCGCTGAATCTCATCATGTGATGACGCCATATTTGTGCATGTGATGTAGTTCTTAAAAGCGCGGTGCTCTATTTTTTTGTTTTTCGGTCAAAATATATGAATAATGTTTCTACATTTAAATATTAAATGTTTAGTAATTCCCAATTCTTAAACCAAGGCAAGAGTTCAACATAACCTGAATCTCATTTGAAACCGAAAAGAACTTAACAATGTACTTACCAGTCCGACCAGGTGGGCACTTGCAATTGTAGTAATTGACGCCATCTATACACGTGGCTCCATAGTAACAGCGGTGACCCAGACAGTCGTCAATGTTGGTGAGGCAATCATCGCCTCTCCACCCTGTATCATTTTTTTAAAAAAAATCGCTTAAATTGATACACTGATACATTTTAGGAATAAGCACTTTTCTCAACTACATAAACATCATTTGGTTAACGGTGGGACACAAACGCTTTACTAGTATAGATTTCAAAGCTGTAGTGTCTTGTCGACTACTAGGCATGTAATGTTTATTGAAGACATTTGACAGAAAAATAGTATCAATATCACATTGCACAATCATTCATATACGTTAGAAATGAAAGTCAAAGGTTAGGAAATAAAAGGATACGTTTTCTTTTCTGTAATAAAGTTTTCTAATTCGATACAAGAATTCATGGGATCCGACACGATTTCTCAACGAAGCAGGAACGTTAACTTTATATAGTGAAAAAAGTACATACTAATATTAATAGGGCATGTCCTTTTAAAGGTTTAAATTTAATCATGGTTTTTAGCTCGAAGTACAAAAGAGCAATGCTATAACCCCGGCGTCGTTGGCGTCAGTGGATGAAAGGTTAAAGTTTGCATTTATGGGTTTCTCTACTGTTGACATCCAGGGTAAAGTCTGTGTTTGAGGTTTTGATCGTTGCTTGAAGGAAGAAACTATGCCATTTTGTTTCAGTTATATGTGTTATTTTATTTAATTCCATTTTAAACCCAAATTTAGTGGTATTATGACAAACATGTTGCAGTTAAAGTTTCGTTTAAATAGCAGCTTAAAGTTCTATCAAATGTTTTGGTTATATACCTTCGCCGCCTCAGATCATAAATATCATTGTTATTTCTCAGTATTTGTAAACATTTCTGGTCCTTTTCGTTAGCTTTTAAACAACCTGCGCTTATTTTGTTTATTAAAAATAAAAATAAAAACTATACAAAATGAAATTTTTCTTTCTATTTTGTTCTATCCAGAGTTTCCACGTTACCTAAATTTTTCTACGGCCTGAAGGAACGACACCTGTAACAATTCCTGGTCCTAAAGGACATCTCTTTTTCGTCAAGATTTGGTTTTCTTAAACTTTTCTATATTCTGGACCGGGCAAAAGAACGAACTACTTCAGCTTTTCTTATGTCGACCCGACCAGAAAGTTATCTGCTTCAGAACGGTGGACAGCGCTAAATTTCGTTCGCTGGCTCTTTCCAGCTAGAGTTTCGAAGTCCTCTCTCTCGTTACCTAAAGGCGTCTTATTTTTCTTTTTTTTTTTTTTTTTTTTTTTTTTTGCTTTTAGAGGACACATACCATTTTTGTATAATCCGCAATAAATGTGAAAGATGCATTTCGTGTTAACCTCGTCTGCCTAACCATTTGTACGTCTGTCTGGCCAGTATCCTTTCCTGGGTGCCCGCACCTCTAAACATGTTTTGGCCAACATCCGTAAAACTTAGCAGCTCACCACTACTCTTGCCCCCCACCCCCCGACAAATATTCTGCTGGCGCCCTCGTAACCTTTTCCTCGCCATTCCTTGGTTTAGTTTGCATTACGTTTGGTGAATTATTCGTGCATTCTCACTTATAAGATCTTGCAGTTTATTGTTGGATCCAATATGGTCAGAGCTGAACTGTTATGCCAAAAGAAGGTCACCGTGATCCACAGTTGATGCTACAGTAATTTATTTTACCTTAGGCACAAGGTCACTATGTCACACAACACTGAGTGTACAGTCACGTGGCTCTATCATATTGATTTTTCACTTCAATGACATGCCATTGTAACCTATATGTCATGTATTCTAGACTCGGAGCTATACTTTTAGGCCAGGAAGGAATATCAACGGTTGGGTTATGTACCTTTGTGTACATATGTATGGTATGTATGACTCCGTTATTCCAGAAGCACGTTACACAGAACCGTATTTCATGTTTAAACCCACAAAATTGCTGGAAATATTTGTTGACATTTCCATATAAAATGTCTCTTTAACTGAGAAGCTATGATATCAGTAGCGTTTCATGATTTTGATGGGAATCGAACCCGTGACCTCCCGCAGCTGAGGCGGACGCTCTAACCACTAGGCCACCAGAGCGATCCCTTCTAAATTGAAACACTTCAAACGTGTTACAATCATGGAATGTTACAGGTGAGCCAAATTGTTTTCTGGCATTTCTTGGTTTTCCTTTTCACTTTGCCTTTTAAAGAATACAACATCATTATGACACGTAGACAAGAAATGTCAAACAGACCTTCTTTTGGTGTCATATACCTGACAAAGACTCTGAACCCTAATAAAGTCTCTACTTTCCGACAGTCCATTATTGATAACTCTATGCCAGTAGCCAAGTAAAGGTCGGCTCTATAATCTTATTACCTAAATTTTGCTCGATTTTAATGAGCAATAGCCGTTGAAAGATTGAAATTAACAATTCGCTAAATCGATACTCCTAGATGACTTCTTATAATTACATTTTCTTCAACACTTTTACTTCTTCCCAGGGTTTTCCAGGGTTCTTCCTCCACCAATTATACTGGCCGCCATGTATAGCCTATCCTGTGCTGAAAAATGGCGTTAAACCCTACAACAACAACTTTAAACGCGACCATCCCTCCCCGTTTGAATATTACTGCGCATAATTTTATTCGTTTATAATAAACCCTTCTCTTACTTTTTAAAAACTATGATGTAATGAAAGTCGTTTTTATGGTCTCACGGTTATGCTTCTCTTTGCTATGGGCAGAAGAACATTACTGAAAGATTTGTACCAAAAACAGCTGGAACTACAAAAACATGACACGTGGCCAGTAAGAGTATAGTTTATTTTAGAGCAGACGACTTACCTAATTTGCATATCCTCTCTCCTGTGACTGGGTCACAAGTGTAGTGCCCTGTTTCGTCGTCGGTTGGTTTACAGTAAACGGAACAGTCAGAGCCAAAGAAGTTTGTATCACAAAATACCTTCAACTTCATGTCAAATCTGGTAAAGTAGAAATTGAAACATTTATAAATTAAATATATTGCGTTCACTGGAGGTCCAGCTATTTATTTATACACGTTTTCAATCAATACTTTTCTTGATTACATACCCATTTAATCTCACATAGCTGATATGGCAAGCGATACAAACTCTGTAATTCCGTATCGCACACCCAGCCCGGAACTACTTTTACAACGTGAAATATTCAATTTTTTATTTTTGGACAAATGCATACACATGTGAAAACCGGTGAAAAGAGCAACATGTATCATGTTTTCAACTCTATGGTACATCCCTTTTTGAATTACAGAACAGTGGTAGATGCAAAAGTAAGTTTTTACTTACCATTACCTCGATTCAACTTTAAGAATCCTGTTCCATGCAAGAATTAGACATTGTCTTCTTCACTGCACATACATTGTATACATGCGACTCTATTTTCAAAATAGGTAAACTATGCAGCACACACGTCAACGCCGAAATATGATTGGCTCAAAAGGTTATACTTATTATCACATGAGCTCGGACTTGTCTCAGAGTAAAAACTCGCGAAATTCGCATGTTTCGAAGCCCGTAACTTCAGTTTCGTACAACGCAGAAAAGTCAATAATGACTTGATGAATAGAAAAACATCTCAGGAGTAAAACAAGCCATATAGCATGGTCGTGTGCTTTTAAAATCGGAAATAGCAGAAGGAAATCGAGGGTCATGGGTGGAACGAAGTATTTGGAAGTTCGGTACCTTCTCTCTTATATATTATGATAGAGAGGGTCCTATGTCAGAATGGGCCATGGGGATAATCTTAGGTATCTTTATCACTCTGTATGATTTTTGTTTC
The DNA here is from genome assembly GCA_028554795.2 of Sinohyriopsis cumingii. Taxonomy (NCBI): domain Eukaryota; kingdom Metazoa; phylum Mollusca; class Bivalvia; order Unionida; family Unionidae; genus Sinohyriopsis; species Sinohyriopsis cumingii. The sequence goes on from CM068836.1 coordinate 57,097,398, forward strand.
CTTCAGATTATTGTTTTTTTTTATTTTTCTCAACATCAAGCTCGCGTCGAGCACCTGTGGTTTTGCTTATAGTTCAAATTTAGAAGAATTAATCTTGTTACAATGTTGTTGAGACTTTTCAGCACTGGGACACATAAAGGGAACTGTATGTTTACATGTTAAAGTATTGTGACTGTTCAAATAGGGAATAAAGAAAAGAAAACAGAACAATATTGTTTGGAATATTCTTGTTCAAATATATCCAAATGAATATTAAAATTCTAATCCGCATGTTATAAAGAATTTCCGATTTCTTAAAAATATATACTTAAATTATCACTTTAAGTTTAATGCATCAAAAATTTCTTGTATTAAATAAAATAAAAAATAGAGTTTGAATGTTCTGTAATTTCATGAGCTTCCTGCTTAAAATTGAATGTATTTAATTACTGTTAGTCTGTGAAATTTGCCCTGAAATTTAATTGGTAATAGTATGTCTACTCAGTATGTAGAGTGTAAGAAAAAGGGTCACTTAATGGCCCAAAACCTATGAACCACTTCAGAAGTAGGGATAGAATCCACTTGCATGCGACAGCAGATTAAATCTAATTATATGTCCTATGCAACATTTTTTTTTTTAATTCAAAGCTAAAGAGTAAATCTATATCTGCAATGCAGACAGACCCATGACGCAACTGCACAGTGTATACATAGGCCTAGCTCCGGTTACATATATGAGGGTTGTACAATTTCATTAATAAAATGCCAAATGCCTACAAAAATTTAAATTATACATTTAAAAAATTCAAAAGATTGTGTGAACAAAAAGGGAATATTTAATAAATGTAAAACCCCATAAGTGATTTGTTCCGAGTCGGGAGAAGGAACGCATTTGATACGGCGAAGGAAAATATATTTCGTCCTGACTGTCTCGACATTCCTACGCGATATCAAACTCGTTATTTCTGCCAACAACAATACTAATAATAATAATAATAATAATAAGAAGAAGAAGAAGAAGAAGAAGAAGAAAGCGTACTGAATATCATCGTAATTAAAAGTTTGCGCTAAATATATTTAGTAATGCCAAGGGCTGGCCAACTGAACTTATTTCCTGAATTTCCTTATATGTGGTGGCAAATGCGCATATTCGGTAGCGGCGAGCTATTTTACCAGTATATCGGTATATTGTGATAAAGATCCGACATGCACCTAAACCGTGGTAGATTGCCACTGAACCGGTTTATACGGTGTTACAATAAATTGCATTCAATCAACCTTTTAATTCAGCTTTCGTTTGTTTCGTCTCAGTGTTTTGTCTCTTTCAATCTTCTTTGTTCCAATCTCCACCCCAATCCTTCTGAAAGATGCATCTCCAAGAAAATGGTTGAACTGCAAGTTATACCCCACCAGTTGAATAGCAACGACCCAAACTGGCGGACGTGGAACCTTCCGTCTTGCATAAGCTGGTGCCGTATATAAAGGCAGAATAACTTGTCTGTCAACATCTTTTGCTGAAATTCTCCAAGAAAGATGGAAAATTCATCGATAACCTTGCCATATTCGGGGAACATTATGGGGAGTGTGCGATGACGAACTTGACTGCTCTCGTTAGCCGATATTATGCCGTCCGAGCCGCCACACGGACAGAGTTGAGAAGATAACAATTAGGTCTAAAGAGGAGTCTGTCTCATGTAAACGAAATGAAAGTTATATGAAACTTTTACTTTTTGTTCGCTCTTTAATATAGCTGTATGTTATTTGTATTCAGGTCCACGATTATTGCTTAGATAGCTATGTACTATTTGTATTCACGTCCACGATTATCGCTTAGATAGCTATGTGCTATTTGTATTCACGTCCACGATTATCGCTTGGATAGCTATGTGCTATAGCACATAGCTATCCAAGCGATAATCGTGGACGTGAATACAAATAGCTATTTGTATTCACGTTCACGATTATCGCTTGGATAGCTATGTGCTATTTGTATTCACGTCCACGATTATCGCTTAGCTAGATTTTAGTGATTATTTGTTGATTATTGGAGGTCAGTGTTGGGAAGATATTTCTCAACCAGGGTAATTAACCAATTACTAAGAGCAGACGTAATCAATGTACAGTGTTCACGAGAATTTACGGTAGCATGGTTTAGCTTTGTAAACTAGGGCCTCCATAATTTTTAACAAAAGACATTTTCGGGAAATAAGAATAATTATTTGTATTAGGTGTTTGGGCGGTTTTTGTAATGCATGATATGAAGTTCCGATATACAGCTTCGAGCGGTGTACATAAGGGTCATACAAGATGTCGTTGTTAGCTGATTAGAGGCAACTTATTTGTGTTGTTTGCGCATTTAAGAACCCTTGTGTTTACAACGACCGTTGTTTTGAGGTCCTTGGAAATGGGAATACATCGACCTCAAGACAGACGCGAGCGTTGTTTGATTGGCTCGGTATTGACACCCTTACTTGTTATAATATCTTTTTACACTGTCTTCGTATTTTCCTAATAAACTGCACTACATATGACAATGCAATAGTAACATATCGCAGTATGAAAATGTGCGTGATAACCAATTTAATTATTGGGAAAATTAAATAAATTCATTTTCCAAAATCAACGTTTCTGTCTTGCTTGAAACAGTGATGTTCGTGCACACACACACACACACACACACACACACACACACACACACACAGAGTCTTTGGCGTCTTTATAGTCTCTGATTTAAAAGTAAGATTAACCTTTCTATTCATGAAATGGTACAGACCAAGACTAACTATTTAACGAAGGCAATCAGGATTCGAGGAGGTAGGAGGATTACATGACTGTTTTTGATGAGGTTGGAGACCAATAAGATTGCAGTCGGGGCCAACGCCTCAGTGGGCGAAGTGAGAACCGATATATCTGTGCGACATAACAGAAGGGGTGAGTACAAAGGGGGGCTTCATACTATAAATTAACCTTTGTACCAACGTAAAACAAAATATTGACGCAATGGTGAATAGCTGAATCATTGCGACCTCAAAAACACTCACCGTGACCTAGACCCAGTCAACACCAGGTTCTCAATCGGCGCGTCGACTTCTTTGCGTAAGTCACGTGTTCTGTATTGATACTCAAAATGGTCGACGAAATCATACGTATTCTCGTCGTCTAAATCTTTCACATCAACCTTCAACTTCACAAAGCCCTACAAAAATGAAAGCATACATAAAATGTATATTGATCTTTACTGTTTGTAACGTGAGCAAAAAGTGTTTGCCCTGTCTGTAAGTCTGCTATGTTTAATATAGACTTCAGGCATGTCAGTATCATCATCTGTGGAAAGCCTATTGGTTACATGTATACCTGTCATCATCAGATATCAATTACAGTCCACGTGTACAATTGTGTCTTACCACTGGCTTTTTTTACACGAATAAGCTTTGACAAAGATGCATTTGCATAACTATTAAGTCTATATGGTCGTGGCAAATTATATATACAAGTGTATTGTTTTTCTGAAAAGCATATAAATTGTATATTAAATTAAATTTACTGTGATACAAAACCTAGTACCCTTCTGTGACCCTAGGATGCACATCCCTATCCAGGAATTTATGAAGTTCCTCCCCACTGACCCAACTCGATCTCCTGGGTCATATATGCCCCAAACTAGTTTCTCGAAATAAAAGAACGTAACAAAGCGTACTCTAATTTCTAAATGTGTATCCCATGCCTTACTGGTGATTATACAGGTGAAAGTAAAAACAAAACAAGACACCACACCCACTCACCGGAAAAAAATCCCCCACCCCCACCCCCACCCCCCGTGTTCACAATTTTAAAAAAAGCCATTACTAACTATGCAAATGCATAGAAGTGTGTTTATATATGATGTACTGTGAAAAGCTAAGAAGCCGAGTAAAAGACAACCGTAACAACAGCCTCCTAATTTCAACAATGTCCTGCACCTAACATTAAGTATATATCAATATTGTATATATTTATGTAGGTACTGAATTATGAATCTATCTAATTTGTTGTTTGCTTTGTAATAAATCAAGTGGTTTGGTGTTTAGTAAGTAATCTACACATTCATAGCTATATCTATCCACTGATTTATACATACATACATACATACATACATACATACATACATACATACATACATACATACATACATGCATGCATGCATGCATGCATGCATGCATACATACATACATATATATATACATACAAGTATGCATGCATGCATACATACATATAAACATGCATGCATGCATACATACATACATACATACATAAGATGCGTGACAAAACGTCGTTATTATATAATATGTAACGTTGACTGGAGACACATGTCAATTTTTCATGTTTAAATCCCTTACAGGCCACTGATGGAATGGAAACTTGAGTGGGTTGTCCATTTTCCCTACTTTGCCGTCAAAATGTATCTCATTTCCTCCAATACTACCTGTCTCCTCCCGTCCGAATTCACAAGCGTTCATATCACTAGATCTGAAAGAAGGAAATGAAAGCGTACGTATGGTCTTTAGCGTCACAAGAACCATATCTACATAATTTACAATTTTGATGGCCAATATGTTCTCTCTGATAGCAGAGCAAAACTCACTTTGCATTGCTACATTTTCGGTTATATTTTTTGTTCGTTGGTGGGGTTATTCTGGCTGTTAAAATTATTAATATAAAAAATTGTTCAATAAACTAATGGAAGTAACAAAGTAAATCTAGCACACAAAATTATCGCTGAACTCTCCGAGAATTTGTTGTGGTGAAGATGTACTGATTTTACCCCATCTTCTTTTGTTTCTTTAAACTTTTGTGTCCTGCGTTTGTTTTTTGACATATCATTTTCAAATTTAAGTTATTCATTTAGTGATTAGTTATTTTTGTTCAGTTTAAGCATATTTCATTATCTATCTATCTATCTATCTATCTATCGAGAGAGAGAGAGAGAGAGAGAGAGAGAGAGAGAGAGAGAGAGAGAGAGGGAAGGAGGGAGGGAGAGAGAGAGAGCCACGTTGGCTCAGTATTAATGTGATGGACTCGTGATCAGATGGATGCGAGTTCGATTCCCAACAATGCATCAGTCCAGTTCAGCTACGTGGTGAATACCAAGTTGGGCAAGGCGCTTGCCTCGGTAAGGTATGACCGTCCATACTTTGTTGTGTCATAAAAGAATCAACCAAATTATTTAAGTAAAGCAGTTGTTTTTGGGAAACAAGTAATGCAACTTTGGTACTGCCATTTCTTTATACTTTGTTTTCATTATCTATCTATCTATCTATGAGAGAGAGAGAGAAAGAGAGAAGAATAAATGCATAATCATTATGCAAATGAAACAAACAAATAGTTTTCATAGCAGTCCGTTATTACATTCTGAGATTCGACTTGTTTCTTTGATGAAATTATGTACATTAATGAAACAGTTTGCAATTCAAAATCAAATCATATAGTAAATATGGAAAAACATAATGCAATAATTCATAAGTTTCAGGTGTGTGTAATTGATTGAGATTCAACATTAATCTTCTACGATGTGCCGCATGAAAGTTGAAGTCTAGGAAAGAGTGGTATTCAGTTGTTCTCCACAATTACTTAATGGTGGTTGAATTATAGGAAGAACAAACATGTAATGATTACCGCACTAAAGCTGATGATGTTTCTTGTAAGCAGGATACAAAGGTTTCACACACCAGTATTATAATATTGAGGCGTTTCAACTACTGTAACAGCAATGAGGTTTGTTTTCGAGACATGAGGGTATGGGGGTTCATCCTTATATGTTCTGGAAAGCTGTTTCAAAGAGTAAGACACCAATGGTCAAATGACTTTCTTGCTATTTGTAATTTACAATTAGAAATTTTAAAGTTAGATTTTTTTCCCTAGGTTAGAATGGTTTAATTGGGATAAAAAACATCATAGATAATCAGGGTATTGAAAATTCATGATGTCTGTATCTGTCCTACTTCTAGCTATTTCAGTGAAAATGCATGCTGCCTGTATCAGTTGTAATTCTAGCTATTCCAGTCGAAATTCATGCTGCCTATATCTGTTCTACTTCTAGCTATTCCAGTCGAAATTCATGCTGCCTATATCTGTTCTACTTCTAGCTATTCGAGTGAAAATTCATGCTGCATGTATCTGTTCTACCTCTAGCTATTCCAGTGAAAATTCATGCTGCCTGTATCTGTTCTACTTCTAGCTATTCCAGTGAAAATTCATGCTGCATGTATCTGTTCTACTTCTAGCTATTCGAGTGAAAATTCATGCTGCCTGTATCTGTTCTACTTCTAGCTATTCCAGTGAAAATTCATGCTGCCTGTATCTGTTCTACTTCTAGCTATTCAGTAAAAATTTATGCTGCCTGTATCTGTTCTACCTCTAGCTATCCAAGTGAAAATTCATGCTGCCTGTATCTGTTCTACCTCTAGCTATTCCAGTGAAAATTCATGCTGCCTGTATCTGTTCTACCTCTAGCTATTCGAGTGAAAATTCATGCTGCCTGTATCTGTTCTACCTCTAGCTATTCCAGTGAAAATTCATGCTGCATGTATCTGTTCTACTTCTAGCTATTCGAGTGAAAATTCATGCTGCCTGTATCTGTTCTACTTCTAGCTATTCGAGTGAAAATTCATGCTGCCTGTATCTGTTCTACTTCTAGCTATTCCAGTGCAAATTCATGCTGCCTGTATCTGTTCTACTTCTAGCTATTCGAGTGAAAATTCATGCTGCATGTATCTGTTCTACTTCTAGCTATTCAGTGAAAATTCATGCTGCCTGTATCTGTTCTACTTCTAGCTATTCGAGTGAAAATTCATGCTGCCTGTATCTGTTCTACTTCTAGCTATTCCAGTGAAAATTCATGCTGCCTGTATCTGTTCTACTTCTAGCTATTCGAGTGAAAATTCATGCTGCCTACATCTGTTCTACTTCTAGCTATTCGAGTGAAAATTCATGCTGCCTGTATCTGTTCTACTTCTAGCTATTCCAGTGAAAATTCATGCTGCCTACATCTGTTCTACTTCTAGCTATTCGAGTGAAAATTCATGCTGCCTGTATCTGTTCTACCTCTAGCTATTCGAGTGAAAATTCATGCTGCCTGTATCTGTTCTACTTCTAGCTATTCCAGTGAAAATTCGTGCTGCCTGTATCTGTTCTACTTCTAGCTATTCGAGTGAAAATTCGTGCTGCCTGTATCTGTTCTACTTCTAGCTATTCCAGTTAAAATTCATGCTGCCTATATCTGTTCTACTTCTAGCTATTCGAGTGAAAATTCATGCTGCCTGTATCTGTTCTACTTCTAGCTATTCAGTGAAAATTCATGCTGCCTGTATCTGTTCTACTTCTAGCTATTCCAGTTAAAATTCATGCTGCCTGTATCTGTTCTACTTCTAGCTATTCGAGTGAAAATTCATGCTGCATGTATCTGTTCTACTTCTAGCTATTCGAGTGAAAATTCATGCTGCCTGTATCTGTTCTACTTCTAGCTATTCCAGTGAAAATTCATGCTGCCTATATCTGTTCTACTTCTAGCTATTCCAGTGCAAATTCATGCTGCATGTATCTGTTCTACCTCTAGCTATTCGAGTGAAAATTCATGCTGCATGTATCTCTTCTACTTCTAGCTATTCCAGTGAAAATTCATGCTGCATGTATCTCTTCTACTTCTAGCTATTCGAGTGAAAATTCATGCTGCATGTATCTATTCTACTTCTAGCTATTCCAGTGAAAATTCATGCTGCCTGTATCTGTTCTACTTCTAGCTATTCGAGTGAAAATTCATGCTGCCTGTATCTGTTCTACCTCTAGCTATTCGAGTGAAAATTCATGCTGCATGTATCTGTTCTACTTCTAGCTATTCAGTAAAAATTCATGCTGCCTGTATCTGTTCTACTTCTAGCTATTCGAGTGAAAATTCATGCTGCCTGTATCTGTTCTACTTCTAGCTATTCGAGTGAAAATTCATGCTGCCTGTATCTGTTCTACTTCTAGCTATTCGAGTGAAAATTCATGCTGCCTGTATCTGTTCTACTTCTAGCTATTCCAGTGAAAATTCATTCTGCCTGTTGTTACGTTTAAGCTCGTAATAAACGCAACAAGAAAAGAGTGAAGACAAATTTCAATAAATGTCTTTGTCCAAGAATTCTGTATGATCACTCAAATATTCTCCAGGGAAAATAATTAATCTCTTAGAATCCAAATAATTTGAAGAAAAAAATAAAATATATAACTTCAACTGGTCATAGCAGAAACAAACACCTTTCAGTGTCAAATGTAAAATGCCCAACTGGCTCGTTCATTTCAAGAAAACAATTATACAGTCTAAGTAAAACGCAAAATAGATACCCGTATGGAAGTCATGTGATCACTTCCTAGAAACATATATAAGCTCTACGTCACGCAATCCCAGTCAGCCTCGATTTCCCTCTTATCAATCCCACATTACGAATGAATAATAAAAATTTGTGTTTACTTGACTGTCACTCAAGGCCAGGAACTAGATCAGCATAGAGATACAAAGTTCTAATTTTGGGTGTTTACGACCAAACAGTCAGGTCAAACTCATATCTGGAAAATGTCGAATTCCAGTAAACAAAATTACATTACTTTAACATGTAATGAAATTTTTTAATAATTAAACTTACAAACATACAATTAAATTAAATGAAATATAAATGAAATCAAATCTACATAACACTCCCCCCCCCCATAAAGACAAAGAAAGATTTATGTGATATAGCTTTCTTTTTTAGCATAGATTAATTATACATGAGGTTAAAAAGAACTCTCATAAATTGTACAAAGTGTACATGAAATAATATATTTCTATACACGGGAAAGTGCATCTGCTATAATTATTTGTTTCCTTGATGTGCCTGATGTCAATATCATATTCCTGTAACAACAAACTCTACCTTAGTCGTCTTTGATTTTTATTTTTCATCTTGCTGATGAAAGTAAGGGGGTTGTGGTCACTAAACACAATAATTGAAGAAGGAGCTGAACGAATGTAAACTTCGAAATGTTGTAATGCCAATGTCAAAGCTAAACATTCCTTCTCGATTGTTGAATAATTTCTTTGGTGCTTATTTAATTTCTTAGAAAAATAGCACACTGGATGACCAACACCATTTTCGTCTTCTTGAATCAATTCTGCTCCAACCCCAACATCACTTGCATCAACAGACAGTTTAAAAGATTGGCTGAAATTTGGATCTGTGCAGATTTGCTTTTGCAATCTCACAAGCCTTTAAAATCTTATATTTAAAATTGGAAACATAATCGAGAAGATTAATTTCAGTATCTCCATTAGAAGGAAGTTTCTCGTTCAACAACTTCAATGGTCCACGCAGAGTGTGTCCAAAAACCAGTTCAAAGGGATTGAAGCCTAAAGATTCTTGAACTGATTTCCTAACATCAAGCAATACTAAATGAATGCCATCATCCCAATGTTTACACGTATCAAAACAATATAATCAAATCATGTTTTTAAAAGTCTGATGGAATCTTTCTAAAGCCTCTTGGCTCTCAGGGTGATAGAATATTTGAATTACTGAATGCCTAATTCGTACATAACTTGCTGGAAACTTCCAAATATGAAATTTAAGTCTTGATCAGATTGGACAGATTTGGGAAGGCCAAATTGAGTAAAAAAAAACTTTATCAAAGCTTTTACTATTATTTTAGATTTAGTATTCCTCAAGAATTGCCGCACACACAATGCTCAGCAAGTATTGGTTACCTGACTTGGTCTTAGGTAAGGGACCAAAACAATCCACCATAATTCTACTAAATGGTTCGTCAAATGGAGAACAGATGGCAGATGAGCCCTAAGTATTTTCTGATTGGGTTCTCCCACCATTTGACAAGTATGACAAGATTTACAGCATTTACAAACATCACTTTTGATTTTAGCCAATAGAAGCGAGTCAAGATCTTGTGATAAGTCTTATTAATCCCTAAATGACCAGCCAAAGGAGTTTCATGGGCCAGACTAAGTATTCATTGTCTGTAAGATTTTGGAACTACAATTTGATATTCACTGACCACTCATCACCGGCAGGTACCTCGGGAGGTATCCATTTTCTCATAAGAATTCAATTTTTAATGAAATAACAGACATGTACTTCAGTGGGTTCAGTTTCACCAATGGCTCTTTCAAACAAACAGGAGATTTCAGGATCTATTTGCTGTTCGACGACAAGTGATTCTCAGTTCGTTACCCTGATTAGAATAAAGAAAATGAGGCGTTAAAAGAGGATCACTGTGATCAATACCTTTTGATTGATCCAAACAAGGAGTGAAAGCGACCTCATCAAAAGCCTGACTAATACATGTGTCCACTTAAGGAATACTTTCCTGATCAACGGCATTCTCAAGAGCTTTCATTGCCATAGCTCTGGTAACTGCACAAGCTGGGTATAAATCAGGGAATTCATTTTCAATTGGACCGATTTTCTGATCCAAACAAGGCTTGTCAGTTACAAGTGGATCAACCACAACATTGTCTCCAGCTAGGTAGTTATCTAGTAATAAATGAATGCCATCAACGGGTACAACAGACACTGTGCCGACTGTTATGGGTCCTGAGACTAAGTCTGATGACAAATTTACACAATGGAGATGAACATTAACAAAGCCGCACTCTACTCCCTGAATAAGAACACTCTCATTAGAAGAAGATTTGTAAGAAAAGGGCAATGTATCTGGCAATAAAAGACTCTGAGAAGCTCCTATGTCCCTTAAAATTTTAATAGGGATGGGATTGGCCAAATCACCCAAGAATGATATAGAACCCTTCGATATGAATGGTTCATAATTCTCCGTAATAAAATCAGACTGAGGTTTATTAACCCAACGAAAGTGTTGCTTTCAGTACATGACCGAGACCTTGACCCCTTAGAAAGAAGAGCATTTGGAATAGGTCTGTCTTGCTTCTGATTCCTAATTTTCAATTTGTAGCAATCAGAAATAGCGTGTCCTTTCTTCTTGCTATATGTACACATAGGAAGAAACAAGGATCTTTGATCAAGCTTATCTGAAGCTTGATTTCTCCAAGTTTTGCCAGTTTGAGGTTTAGAAGGGCTTGTATTAGGCTGAAATAAATTTCTACCAGAAGATTGTTGAGGGGAAGTCTTATTTACAAAAGAAACTTTATGAGCTAAAGAATACTCATCAGCAGCACGAGCAGCATCTTCCAAGGTTTCAATCTTATGTTCATCAAGATAAATTCACATGTCTGTATGGACATAGTTCTTTAACTCTTCAACTAATATGAGTTGTCTGAGACTTTTGCAATCTTTATCAACCTTTCTAGAAGAGCACCTCCTATCAAATTGTCGTGCTTTTTCCCATGCAAATTCGACATAGGTCTTGTTAGCTTCATTTTTATAGTTTCTGAATTTTTGCCGATAAGCCCCAGGGACTAACCCATAACCCATCAAGATGCAGTCCTTAACAGCATCATGGTTAGCACTCTACTCTAGTGACAGTGAATTGTAAATATCGCTAGCTTTGCTAGTAAGGACACATTGTAGTAATAGAGTCCAGTGCTCTCTTGGCCACTTAAACTCTGAAATTCTTTCAAAACGAAGAAATATTGATCTACTTCTTTTTTTACAGAAAAGGATATACTAACTTGATATTTCTTAAAACATCAAAAGTAGGGGAGGTTTTTTCACTTAGTCAGCTCTAATTCTTTTAACCTAATCTGAAATTCCCATTCTTCCTTCTCTCTTTGCATTTGCATTACTTCCATCTCTTCCTGTAACTGTATCTGTCTTTCTTTCTCTTTCTTCCTTTTGTAACTGTATTTGTGTTTCTCTTTCCTCGCTCTATTTTTTTGCAACTGCACTTCCATCTCTTTCTGAAACTAAATTCGTCTTACTTCCATCTCTCTTTCTATTTGTAACTTTTTTTTATATCTGAAACTGAACCTGTCTTATCTCTAATTTCAAAATTTCCAACCACTCCTAGGTATAATTTAAAAAGAAAATACTCTACTATTGATGATATTGTAGAAAAGCTTGCTGATTCCACTAAAGACTTCAAAATTGTGATATAATAATTCTTGGGAAATAAAAAATTTCAAAAACTAGGAGAATTCAAATTTCAAAAAAATAAAGTTTTCTGAAATATTTAGCCAAAATTCCTGTATCTATGGACGAGGCCTCAATATTCTTTGTTACGTTTAGGCTCTTAATAAACACAACAAGAAAAGAGTGAAGACAACAAGCTTTGTAAAATTTAATAAATAATTTATTTCCCTAGGAAACAAGGTAAAAATGGAAAAATTAATATCCGATTTCAAGAATAAATCCAAACATAATCCAAAAATAATCCAGGAATTAAAAGTTATTAGTCCTAGTAATATAATGTTCTAATGAATTTGAGTTCGAGTCCCGACGAAAACCCAAAAATAGAAGGCGATGACGTATACTGTAGCCAGTATAGTACGGATGTGTCTACAGTTCATTGTTGTACCACGGAAAATAATCCGGTGTTTGAATTCCGAATAAAATTTCAATAAATGTCTTTGTCCAAGAATTCTGTATGAGCACTCAAATATTCTCCAGGGAAAAGAATTACTCTCTTAGAATTCAAATAATTTCAAGAAAAATTAGAATATAATTTCATCTTGTCACAACAGAAAATACACCTTTCAGTGTCAAAGGTAAAATGCTCAACTGGCTGGTTCATTTCAAGAAAATGATTATACAGTCTAAGTAAGACGAAAAATATATTTCCGTATGACGGTCACATGATCACTTTCTAGAAACAGAAGCTCTACATCACATAATCCCAGTCAGCCTCGGTTTCACTCTTATCAATGCCACATTACGAATGAATAATACAAACAAAAAAATGTTGTTTACTTGATTCTCAATCAAGGTCAGGAACTAGGTCAGCATAAAGATACAAAGTTATATTTTTAGGTGTTTACGACCAAACAGTCAGGTCAAACTCATATCTAGAAAATGTCAAATTCCAGTAAACAAAATTACATTATATTAACATGTAATGAAATATAAAAACTTAAAACATACAAACAGACAATTAAAGTAAAACAAATACAAATTAAATCAAATCTACACAACACTGTATTTGTTTTTACTTTTAGTTATTCCAGTGAAAATTCAAACTGCCTATATCTGTTCTACTTCTAGCTATTCGAGTGAAAATTCGTGCTGCCTGTATCTGTTCTACTTCTAGCTATTCCAGTAAAAATTCATGCTGCATGTATCTGTTCTACTTCTAGCTATTCCAGTGAAAATTCATGCTGCATGTATCTGTTCTACTTCTAGCTATTCGAGTGAAAATTCATGCTGCCTGTATCTGTTCTACTTCTAGATATTCCAGTGAAAATTCGTGCTGCATGTATCTGTTCTACTTCTAGCTATTCCAGTGAAAATTCATGCTGCATGTATCTGTTCTACTTCTAGCTATTCGAGTGAAAATTCATGCTGCCTGTATCTGTTCTACTTCTAGATATTCCAGTGAAAATTCGTGCTGCATGTATCTGTTCTACTTCTAGATATTCCAGTGAAAATTCATGCTGCCTGTATCTGTTCTACCTCTAGCTATTCGAGTGAAAATTCATGCTGCATGTATCTGTTCTACTTCTAGCTATTCGAGTGAAAATTCATGCTGCATGTATCTGTTCTACTTCTAGCTATTCGAGTGAAAATTCGTGCTGCCTGTATCTGTTCTACCTCTAGCTATTCAGTGAAAATTCATGCTGCCTGTATCTGTTCTACTTCTAGATATTCGAGTGAAAATTCGTGCTGCATGTATCTGTTCTACTTCTAGCTATTCGAGTGAAAATTCATGCTGCATGTATCTGTTCTACTTCTAGCTATTCGAGTGAAAATTCATACTGCATGTATCTTTTCTATTTCTAGTATTCCAGTGAAAATTCGTGTTGCCTGTATCTGTTCTACTTCTAGCTATTCGAGTGAAAATTCATGCTGCATGTATCTGTTCTACTTCTAGTATTCCAGTGAAAATTCATGCTGCATGTATCTGTTCTACCTCTAGCTATTCGAGTGAAAATTCATGCTGCCTGTATCTGTTCTACTTCTAGCTATTCGAGTGAAAATTCATCCTGCATGTATCTGTTCTACTTCTAGCTATTCGAGTGAAAACTCGTGCTGCCTGTATCTGTTCTACTTCTAGCCATTCGAGTGAAAATTCATGCTGCCTGTATCTGTTCTACTTCTAGCTATTCGAGTGAAAATTCGTGCTGCATGTATCTGTTCTACTTCTAGTATTCCAGTGAAAATTCATGCTGCCTGTATCTGTTCTACCTCTAGCTATTCGAGTGAAAATTCATGCTGCCTGTATCTGTTCTACTTCTAGCTATTCGAGTGAAAATTCGTGCTGCCTGTATCTGTTCTACCTCTAGCTATTCAGTGAAAATTCATGCTGCCTGTATCTGTTCTACTTCTAGCTATTCGAGTGAAAATTCGTGCTGCATGTATCTGTTCTACTTCTAGTATTCCAGTGAAAATTCATGCTGCATGTATCTGTTCTACTTCTAGCTATTCCAGTGAAAATTCATGCTGCATGTATCTGTTCTACTTCTAGTATTCCAGTGAAAATTCGTGCTGCCTGTATCTGTTCTACTTCTAGCTATTCGAGTGAAAATTCGTGCTGCATGTATCTGTTCTACTTCTAGTATTCCAGTGAAAATTCATGCTGCCTGTATCTGTTCTACCTCTAGCTATTCGAGTGAAAATTCATGCTGCCTGTATCTGTTCTACTTCTAGTATTCCAGTGAAAATTCATGCTGCATGTATCTGTTCTACTTCTAGCTATTCCAGTGAAAATTCATGCTGCCTGTATCTGTTCTACTTCTAGCTATTCGAGTGAAAATTCATGCTGCATGTATCTGTTCTACTTCTAGTATTCCAGTTAAAATTCATGCTGCCTGTATCTGTTCTACTTCTAGTATTCCAGTTAAAATTCATGCTGCATGTATCTGTTCTACTTCTAGTATTCCAGTTAAAATGCATGCTGCATGTATCTGTTCTACTTCTAGTATTCCAGTTAAAATTCATGCTGCATGTATCTGTTCTACTTCTAGCTATTCCAGTGAAAATTCATGCTGCCTGTATGCGTTCTACTTCTAGCTATTCCAGTGAAAATACATTCTCTCTGTATCTGTAACTTTTCAATGTATCTGAATTTTGTTTTGAACCACCATGCCAGATAAAATCTCTGTACTCTTAGTGTGATCGTATGAAGGAGTTGTGGTTTTTTACGTATTAATGCACGAAAAGTATCCCATATATATTTCTGTAATTATAACATTCACGTTCAGCCTTCCTGTATTTTGTTACGAAGTCAGTAGATGTAAGGTACGTTATCAAAGACAAAAATATAGACACTTAGACAAGTCCCCCATATTGGCTCAATTAAAGGTTAAAATCTATAAGTGTTTCGCCTGTGACGGATTCATTTTAAACATCTAGACAGTACGCCGATTGCGCAGTAAATCTACGAACTTTTTCCGATGTCTGAATACCTTCCAAAAATGCATCAATATTCTCAAACGTGCTTAGAAATTGTGTCCTGGTTTTGATTCCAACACTGCATTTTATGATTAAAATTAATATATTATTGATTTTTTAAATTAAAATTATTACATTATGATTAAAATGAATACAAGATTTATTTTTTATGAATAGGATAATCGAAAATTATAGTTTGTACTTACTGTGTATGGTTACCAAGGCAAATAACTAAACTGTGATCACAAGGCTTTGTACATCCATCTCCTCTTCCCCAAGCCCAGAAACCGGCCTTGTCACAGCAGGTACCGTCAAAACGCTTTCCTTCAAAGTTCTTAAACATTACAAGGTTCGCCTCTATGTAACCATCACCTGTGACCAACTGGAAGGCCTACAAGAGACAGACAGACAGGCTGATGAAGGGATGAATTTAAAGACTGACAAATGGACAAATTAACAAATGACCAACATTGTCCATTATTCTTAATTTAATTACTTTTGATGCGATTGTAATTGCCTTACGCGACAAAATATCCAAGATAACAGCTAGCAAAAAATGTGAAAGTTCTAAAGTCAGCGGCAACCAATCTCCGTATTTATGTTTAATGAACTGGTGTGCAATGTCTGATCAACATTTAACCAAGACAATACATGATCTGGAGACTTTCATAACTGTAAGCTAGAAACTGTCAATTCAAACGTTTGTTTCGAATATTTACGGCTTTCACTCTCCACCCTACCCCATCACCAACTTGCCATTCCACATCTTCCCACCCCGAGCAAAATGGATTGGTTCGACCAAAATATATAGTGGTGCACAGTTAATGACAAACTAGCTCTGAAATATTAGATTCAGACAATCAGAAGAAAGACAAATAAGAAAGAACGTGTATGTTCTACTCAAAGTGTACGCTTGAGAGATTCAATACATTTACGGGCTAAATCTATTCACATATCATATTCAGTATCCGACTGGTGATTGATTCGCACAGAAACTATTGTAAAATCATATGGAATTATAAGAACTGGATTGACTGTGATTTAAAGTTTGTCCTACGCCTGCAACATTTCAATGATATCATTATATGATACTCTCATAACTCTTATAAAATACGACCATTTATATCTTGTCACTCTGTCCCACGAGCAACGGAATACATGCAGATATATAGGTAAAGAATGAAAAATGTAGACAGATATATTGAAGTGATTCAAACAGTATTTCTTTCTTTACAGAAGTCATCCTGGAAAGTACATACAATCAAAAAGATATATAGAGGATTTAGCAACAAGCATAGGCTTATATTGAGGTCTCTACCCATTAACAATGATATTTGTTTTCATAGTGTGACTGACTTGAATAATGAAAACGATCATTTGAAATAAGCTAATGAGATATTAAAATAAAATTGTACATAACGCGTGTAATAAACATTTATAACAGAGGCATATTACTAGATACTAACAAGATATAATTTGAAAATGTTGGTGTTGATAGAGATGGGGTGGGTGGGTGCGAATGAAGGTAGGTAAAGGACCATAAACGCCATCTCAGGTAGTAAATATTTAGTAACTAAATACATAACAGAGCTGTATCAGGTTAGAGTGAATATATAAACAGTGATTTAACAAATCTCTTGCTATTATATACTTTCGGATAGCCTTTAGTATTGATAAGAAAAGGACGTCGGTAGATAAAACATGTTCTAATAGATATACAGATAATTTATAAATAAGAAGTCTAGCAAGCAAGCAAGATACATAGATAGACACACAGACAGACAGAAACAGATTTATAACAGAGAACTGGATCGCAAAAGAATAAAAGACACTATATTCCTCTACATTTAACGAGACACAAGTCACACGAGCAATAAGGACAAAAATAAAATGCCAAGCTATAATATTCAAGTGCAGTATCCTATTTCTTCATGTTGAACCTAAACTAGTAGAGTGTTCAATCTTATTCAAATCGATACTTACCGTGAATATACAGAGGGTCAATGGCCAGAAGAATCGAGTAGACATTGTGATCAATCATGTGGTCAGCATCATCAGTCGAAATATGCCTGACATTGAGGGTCATTGACCTGTGGTTATGGAGGTATTGTCATGTGGCATTCTTGGTACGACCCTGTTTTGCGCTACTGTTAACTTACAAACCACTTGTGGAAGTTGCTATAATAACCTTCAGATACAAGTGCAGGCACCCAGTTAAAGCCTAATTAACGTATGGAGAGGAAGCCTTATTTATACTTTCGGATGGGGCCAAGTGTATCAGAGTAAAATATGTTTTCTGTGACCTTTTTTTTTTGCTTACGGTAATGAAGAGTTAAAATCAAACGAAATAGGGGAAAATGATTACATTCTTCAATTAAACTGAGAAATAAAGTTAAAAAAATCAAACGTATATCGAACATACTCAGATATCAGCATTAATGTCGCAAAAATAGGAATTTGATAATGGATCACAAGAACGTCCCCATGAGAACCTATGGTTCGTTTTCACTGACGTCACGATTGTGTGCGCAAATACCCATAATGCACATTGCACCGCCATTTTGAGCTCCCAACACACTTTTGTCAACATTAGTCATCACGTATATTCAATATAAAAATCTGATTTAATCGTCGATAAGGATATTTACTTAATTGAATGATACATGGATTATAATTGAAATTAACTTCCCCTATAGCACAAAAGTAAAAATAAAGCTGGAAGTTCCCTGGCTTTTATCGAAAGATAGAATAGTGAAGTTGAGCAGTAATCTTGCATACTGCTATCAGATAGAAATATTGACATTTAAAAAAAAATATTTTGTATGATGTCCCTAAGATTGTCATCTTGAAAGAGCATTTCAGGACAATGATCTTCGGCATTCAATATCAGTTACTGAATTAAAATTTCGTAGAATGTGTTTTATGCCAGAAGATTTATGCAGAAATAGTTTTCGCTAAAACAAGTACTTGTGCAAAAGACAGCTGACAAACCAATATTAATTAGTACGGTCAAATATTGCATTTGTGGTGGAGATGATGGACATAGGATGATACTGAATAACAGCGATAACCGTTCAAAGAAGTTTCATCTTCAGTGTATAAAAATTAACCATGTGCCTAAAGGAACATGACTTTGTGTCAAATATCAAAACCGAGTATTCCTGAAATGTTCTTAACAATTGGACTTTTTAACATGAACGATAACCAAATGATTTCAGCCCATAAAATTGAAAATCATGACATGTTTCTACTTGTTTGTGTATCCACTTGTTTATGCGTTGTTTTATTGATTGATCTATTTGTTTATGAAAGAATAATAAAGAAGGTTGAAATTTCAATGTTTTACTTAAAGAAAAAAGGGGAAAAGTCAAGCAATTAGTCTCGTGCGGTTGACATGCACAACAGAATATGATGTATTGGGATATCCTTACGCGTAAAATGAGACGTGCCTTCATAATTGTGTGGGAATTACAATGTTTTTAGATGCGGCTAGGGTATCAAAATGGCCGATGTAGAAGCGCACACGTTTTGTCACACCGCGTGAACACAACGGATTGGGCTGAGAGAGAGAGAGAGAGAAAGAGAGAGAGAGAGCAGCTCTTAATTCCATTTCTACAAAAGCAGTACATTTTCTCGTATAATTTACAATTATGTATCTTTGCAATACAATTTACAGGCAGGTTAACACAAAAGTGGCCATATGTACCAATTAATTGTATTGTTAAAGATGTAAAAATGAAGAATTTCACCGAGACTTTAGCAAGATAAACCCTTCCAAATAAATGTAACTCTACTGTGGTACATCATCATAAAGTTCCCCGAGTTCACATCGAAAATACATTATGTGTCGCATGGTACTCGACATCGATGTGTTCTACTGTCAGAAGGCTGCGACCGGGTATGCACTCTGGTCAACTGGTCAAGACTCACCGTTAAGAAGGTATTCATTCGTTGTGAGAAGTATACGCGCTCCCCCCCCCCCCCTTCCCGGTGTTACTGTACACACCAATGTACTTTTTGGCTGTACCGGTACTTTGATATTTTCCGTCAGCAAGGAATGAACGGACATTCCCGAGTAATCTTATTACAAATTGAATTAAATTAACAGCATGTTTTTATTTTTCACGACAAATAATTCCACGAATTATTATTATTATTATTATTATTATTATTATTGTTATACAAAAGAGTTATGTTTATCATATATTAATTTGGAATAAAACAAATTTACTCATATTCAAATAGTTTAATAATATGCATGACACGTGTCACCTCTGCCAACGTGATAGCCATATCGGAAATTATGATTGATACTCGGGCCAAATCTAACTTTTGGAAAATATTCGGATTAAAACAATCATTAGTTAATTATTTACTAGTGTTTTTAATGTGTTAAGTACATGAATTCCTTTGTAAGACTGCAAATCATCTTTTAAGTTGTTTTCTGTTTGAATTTTACATAATTTTCAAGTCCACTAAATATTTTCTTGTTTGTTGAGTAAGTGTGTAGACTGCAGGCTTCAGTGTCAACACTTTCTACTTTTATCAACAAGCCCTCTAGTATCATCACAATGTCTTTCACAGGTGTGAGTTAAAAAATAAGCTTAATCGTTCCACTTTATTTACAGTTTTCAGATTACAAATTATGCAACAATTAATATACACATTGCAATGAACCTACTATATGGTACTGACCACTTCATTTTCTTTTGCTCTGTGATATTTTATTTTATTTTGTGTCTCAAGATAATTATTTTTTTTGGACAACTATTTAATTGACACGTGGTGCTACTTTGCTATAATCAGATGAATCAAAGCAATCTATTTCTTCCAGCTATTGACAAACGGAAATTTGAAGAAAAAAATATCATGCCCTGCCCAGAACAAATTTTTGGTCCCTAAAAAATTTCGGTATAGTATGGTAGGTATGTTTCGCTGTACCCAGCTTTAGTACTCATCGTTCAGGAATATGTGTCCTATACATAATGTGCACAGTTCCACCTCATTCCTTGCGATGTGTTCTGTATAAGAGATACGCTTCCCAAAGATGGGTTTGATTTTAGGTTTTTTTTAAATTTCGGGGCAGCGTAAAGCTTTGCAACCAGTTACTGTCTGTTACAGAACGTGTCAATATGTTCCCAAAGCATTGACTAGGTTAACTGTAATTCTCCACAACGGAAGCACGTTATTTTTGTCCACTTGCGATCTGGCTTTATCCTACCATATCCTCGTGGAACTTGATCATAATGAGAACTAGAAACCAAGTAAAATAATAAAGCACTTAAAACCACTAGCATCATTTATTTCCCCAAACATATCATTAACAACTAGTGCGTGGTTGTCTTGAGTGTCACGTGTTAATTGTTGAAGCTAGGTAAGTGTTATTTTAGTATTAGTAGATTTCCTTCGCTTACTGGTATTCAATACCATTTTATCACAGTTTGTTATCTTAGTAGTGGGGCAACATTTCAATTACCTTTTTACTTATCGTACAAAGACGTTCTTAGCAATAAATATGTTACATCTAGATGATTCGAAATGAATGTAAAGTGCATTGACTCTGTGCAGAATTTGCGCTGATGGTGATTCTAAGTCTTTTTCTATGCTCCTATTTTCGTCGGTATAAATAGCTATACGAAGTCCTTTTATAGGACTAAAATATAATAGTGAAAAACGGAGACATTCTTTAAAAATGTCAGCTAGTAATCACAAATTTTGTAAATGACGATTTGTTTATGCAGACTCTCTCAGTATTACTACTGATATTGTCGTAATCTTTATTTGTCCAGTATATTTGTTTATGATGTAACACACACACACACACACACTCATATATATATATATATATATATATATATATATATATATATATATATATATATATATATATATATATATATATATATAAGATTACATGTATCTTGTCTCTCCTTGACCACGCAAATATTGATAGTTTAGTATTAACTTCCAGCCTGACACTCTTTGCGCTGACTGTTTACGAAGTACATATTAATAATTGTTTGAAGAAATTGGGTGACAATGTAAAACTAACATTAGCCCATAGGTTACGTAGAGAGGTACCTGGTGGACAAGGAAGAAATCCTATGTTAAAATTGTTTTGTTTAACATGGAAATGGTATTGGGGACGCAAGTGTTAACGGGGACATAAATTTGTAGGGACAAGGAAAACATAAATTGAAAATTGTTAAGGGAAAAAGGTTCTAAAGTTTATAACGTCAAGGGAAAACGTAATGTTAAAATTATTGATGGGAAAGGGCCGAACATTTATAGGGATAAGTGAATATGTAAATTTTATCTACAATCCAACACACACCTTTACAATCCGACACACCACTTATACTATCCAACGACCGCTTTTTGATTACTATCAAACATACACCACTATCCAGCAACATGTTTCTGATTATGATTGAAACACACACCACACAATCCAGCAAACATGTTTGATTACTCTCCCATACTATCCAACGAAAATGGTAGAAGTGTTCATACACGCACACTATACTTACATATACACAAACATACTATCACACACAAAGATAGGAAGTGTTTATCGACACAAAAGAGGTAAGGTGTAAAGGGGTTTTACGTTTTAGACATACACAAGCACATACATATACAAAACAATAAACAAAATGAAATTGGCGAATATAATTATTATCTCTTTTTTTCTAGAGATCTGGGTAGTCATGTAAAAGACCGTTGGGGTTTGTTAACCAAATTGATTATCACAAATGGCATTTCCTTACTGTATTCTTCCCAAGCTTCTTCTCGCGGTTATTCTGTAGACCAGTGCACTTTCAGAAAGCATTGTCTCACCACATGCACCCTTCTTTTCCATATTGCTGTGTCTGTGATCATGGTAATGGCCCACAATGCCTTCATAAATATGGGACAGCCTGGGTTAAACAGTATTACTGAAAGGAAGGTTGATGACTCTGCCCATGTCCACATCATGCTTGAGTTGTCTTACGAAAAGGTTACAGCATAGGAGAATGCACTTGTATATAGAGTAAGACCCACTCGATGTTCCACCAATCAAAAACGCAAGTACCGAAATTCGGTAAGAGTTTGGGATTTCTCTTCCAATCAGAAGATACCGCATGCGTGACGTCACATTTAACATATATAACGGTT
Source organism: Sinohyriopsis cumingii (assembly GCA_028554795.2). NCBI lineage: Eukaryota > Metazoa > Mollusca > Bivalvia > Unionida > Unionidae > Sinohyriopsis > Sinohyriopsis cumingii. The sequence goes on from CM068836.1 coordinate 57,120,059, forward strand.
TACCATTTCGAAACAGTTAAAGTACAGTACATATGGGTGAATAAGCGAAGAAAGTGTACTGTGAGCGCCTTCTGCGGATACATCGTATACTCAACTTACAATGCGATGACTACCATTGCTAATGAAACTGGAACCCGTATTCTTCTTCCAAAAGAGGATAACTTCAGTTTAGCTTTAGCTGATTTCCTGTCGACACCTTCTCCATCTTTACCATTGGTGGATGATTTCAAAAAGAAACAAAAGGCATAAGTGGAGAGTGTTTTGCGACCACAAACGAAATCAGAAGTTCTTGATCAACAACAACAACAACAACAACAACAACAAGGAAAAAAAGAAAAAGAGAGAAAAAAGAGAAGCGGAAACTTAGAATTGTGAAGAACATTTGAAATGGAGGGAAAACGAAACGGCGAGGCTGTTATCGGACATTTTGAAGGAGTGAACGTATTTGAGACAAATATCAGTCTTCTTTAGCTCAGTCTATGAGATAGGGACCTTCACGTGTCAAGAATTCAAACATTCAATCACTATATCCACTCTCATTGCCACTGAAATGCATGCAGCAGCAGCAGTTACTATCATTACCAAAGCAACAAAATGGCGGCAGAAAGAAGAGTAGGACTTGCATACGGCAAAGAATTAAGACATTTACAGCTGCTGTCAGGTCCATCAGTATTTTTAAAAATTAAAAATACGCGAAAGGTCACATTCCTGCCACCCATATCTCTTACAAAAGAGATAATGCTTAATGATAACAAAATAAAGTAAAAATGACAAATCCCTACTTCATTATTAAAGTGTGTGTGTGTGTGTGTGTGTGTGTGTGTGCGTGTTTGTGTGTTTAAGTATAGTATGCATACGAAACGTTTTACAAAATCAAGACAAAGAGACACGTGTTTTCCTTGGTATATTCTCATGAAATCAGAATCAAAATGAAATTTCATGGCACATCACAAAAGTTCAATACCTTCTTTATTTTCTTTCCTTCACTGTCTGTCTCTCTTCTTAATTTCCTGGCTGGTATGAGTTCTTCTTCAAATTCTGGAGAACGCTCCGCTTCCTGCTAATCCTCTTGCCTGTCCTCGTTTTTTCCTTAGAACGCTCTGAAGACTATTGTCCTTTTTCCTCGCAGTGATAACGGTTGTCCTTGCTTTGTCTCTCTTTTCTTCCGTCTTTCGTTTCCTTTGACGTCGTGGACATTCTGGAGTACCGTGTCCTTTCTCTTGACAGACATAGCAAGTATCTGGACTTTTATCTCGAGTGGAGTAGTCACCACAGTCTTATCTGATTTATACTTCCGATTGACTGTAAATCTCTGACGAGAATGGCAATCTATTCTGACTCTTCTCTTCCAACGTCGTGTTCACGGTCCAAAAGATGAATGAATATATACTCTTAAGTTGAGAAGCTCTCTCTATATATAGGGAGAGAGTAGCGTTGGTGTTTAGCGTTAAACCATGTATTCCTGAACGTAAAGAACGAATTAATTGTGCTTCTTGCAAGCGACCCTTTATGAGTCCCACAAATTACTAAAAACCACCACAAAACAGAAATGTACATGCGAATTATTGAGCGTGTGTTCATGATTGTGGACATCGTATTCGAACCAATAATCCGAAGGTACACGTTTGTCTAGGAATGAAAAGATAACGTTTTTGTGACAACATCTTGGATTGCGAGCATCAATGTTACATCCAAAATACAAGAACGAACTTGAGGAAGAATTAAAGCAAGACCAGAACAATAACAACAACAAAATATGTGGATTTTATCATTTTGACTTTGAGTGTACACAAAAGATTGGCAAACACATCTCTAATATTTAGGTAGCTCATCGTGTTTGCGAAAAGTATGTACAATAACATATTTTTTCACTTTCCCGACTGAAGTAAAGTTCTAGGAGACGAGCGAGAAACAATCTTCCAGGGCTTTAATACTCTTCGCGATTTTGCTGAATGGATCTTAGACACTACCGACGACACTCGGAGCGAGGAGGACATCCATCCAGCGTTAGGGGGACTGCCATCGATATACTACAGTGACGGTTAACACTTTTGCAGGATTCGATGGACAGTTACGTTGGATATAATTGTCAGATCAAGGTCCAGAATGCCACACAGTCACAATATATGAAGCCAAACTCATCTACAGGACAATAGGACAAATATAATTTAAAGATTCCATGAATTATTTGACCGTGGTTTTGAGAAGAAATGCCTAAAAAGTTATGAATGAATAATATAAATGGCCAAAGGTTATTTTCCACATTGTTTTCGAAACGGAAGCTAATCAACACGTTGTGCTCATCAGAAACGGCTGGGGGTGGGGGTGGGGTGAGTCAGAGGACTTACGGGATAACAAATAACTTATTAAAGAAGTGTCACCTCAAGACGAAATACCTTTAGATCATATGGTATATGTGTTGGTGACTAAATATTATTTTCCACTGTTTACGCCATGTGGTGTATGTATTGGTGATTAAAAGATTATTTTCCAATTTTTTCCTGTAGACATCCTTTGTAATAAATATGACATATTGTCCCAAACGGAAAGATATTGATGTGAAGGACTAATATAAAAGATTACCATGCCACGACTTTCATATCAGAGTTGCAACAAATTCTGTGGAAGGAAGTCAATGACAGTGTTCATGACTTTGAGGTCAACGAAGCACTTTTACAAGAATTGTTTCCACCTACGATTCCATTTAATTTTGGACGACGTGTAGTGTGATTGTGAGTGCGTGATAATTATTACGTTTCTTAGATTTCGTAAACAAGCATTTCGTTTTAGACTATTAAAGAATAGTACATGAATCATCTACATGACTTCCAAAACTTTGCACGAGACATTCATTCTGTTAATTGTAGTGCGATTTCTGATCAGTACTTCTCTACTCTGTTCGAAGAAAAGATTCATCACGCTTGGTCCATACTTCATGCCAAGACGTTTGTGGGGCTAGTGATGAATACCAACAAAGTTACGTCTGGAAAGATGTACGTGATGGAAAGAGTCTTGGATTTGATGGTTGGATGCAACAGGTGGCTCATTATGTCAAAGCCTTGTTTGACTGACCCAATATAAGAAGTTAACGAAGAACCCCTGAAAGATGAAAAATCATGACAAATCTGAAGTAAAAGTGGAATTACAGACAATTTAGAAACAGTGGTAGAACACCTGAGAAATAGAATGAGATAGTGCAAGTCCAGGAAAGTAGTAGTTGTACAGACAGAATAGAAAGAGGAAGAAATGACATTCCTAAAGAAATCAGAGAAAATAATGTTCGTAGAGACTAGAAGAACACTAGAGCTGGTACATTGATTTAGATTGACGCAATTAGATCAAGAATAATGTACAATTACTGGTTTATATGCAGCCGTGGTCATCTGAATTTGTGCCGTATTGATGTACGGAGTCATTAATGCATTATGTGTTTCCGTTTTTTAATTCCTGTACACAGAAAAGTAATTATGCCTTTGTTATTACACTGTTATGCATTCGTTATTACACTTTTATTAAACATTAATTGTGTATCAAATGAATAAAATATTTTGTGTCGTTAATGGTAATTTCAGATTTCTCAACATCATGGTCAATACTGTATCATTATTCGTTCTCAAATTGATTGATGAAAGGTTATATGGTCCAAGTAGCAAGGCATTGTATATTCGCCAACTCTTTAACATGTTGATTGCTGGACCAAGTAGTTCAGGCAAAACAGAATTTGTCAACCGTTTGCTTGAGCACAAATCACAATTGTTTGATTATCCACCACATCGTTTGGTTTAGTATTACAAAGTGTGGAAACTGTCATACATATCACCTCAAGAAAGTGAAGGAGAATCCTTTTTGTTTGTAGAAGGCATTCCTAGCGAAGACGATGTCACGCACATTCGATGACATATTAAGCGACGAATAAGAAGAAGAGGAAGAAATTAAACTTTGGCTTTCAGGAAATGTGTATTATCATTATGCCAGTATCACTGACATTACTTAAAATTTAGTTAAACAAAGTAAAGCATGTCGCATCATTATTCTCATTGCCCATTATATGACGTTGTTTAAAAGTTCAAGAGTCAAATCTCAAGTGCAGGTGTTAGCCAAACAGGAACTGCTTGACTGAATTATGTATAAGACAATGCCACTCAAACACCATGCGTATTCATTCATCAATTTAAAACCGACCGCTCCCGATTAGTTTAAATTTCGTACAAATTTGTTTTAACATTAGTGTCAAGAAGGGGGTCTTTTCATTTACATGTCACCTTTAGCGTTTGTCTGAAAAGAGCAATATAAACATCTTTGACTTCTTTTCTTTCTAATACTGTAGAAAATAACATAATAACATTCTCTCAGCCTTATCTTCCTGCCAAATTATTATGTGCATTATTATGTGCACTGTATGGCATAAAAAATGCACAAGTACGATGATCATATTTGTTAGAAGTGTGTCCCAAAGCAGTGTTACGATGTATTGCCTTGACAGCAATTATGTTATTACACGGCATCATTCACAATCCCATCAAACCAAACGGTTCTTTGAAAAACAAAAAGTAGTCTTGAACAACTGGAAGAACCAAGGATCAATACTCAAACAAAAAGTATTTGTTTGGAAACCTGCCGGAAGTGGATCTTTAGTTGGTGTCATTATTAGTTCCCTTTTGAATTGTAATCCTATTGCCAAGCCCTTACAAAGAAAGCCAAATCCAGCAAAAGATGGCAGCAGACCAAAAACAGAGAAGCGGAGCAGCAAGTTTACACTCTCACAAAAAGAAAAAAGGAAAAGTTCTAAGGTGAGAATTCCTACAAAGAAACATCTCCTGCTAGAAAGAGAGGTACTCCCTCTTTGGACGGACACGTACTCTAGAAAAACACGCTTTCAAGGTGATGGTGTCTCGTCCTGCCGCGTCATTTTTTGTTTTTCGAGTTTATGGTGATGCCTGCCAAACCTGATCTAAGACCAGTGTTTGCTAATTTGATGAAAAAATGAAAACACATTTCGAAAGGAGCTTCAATTTCTTCAGCGGCGGCGACGACGTCTTCTTCTACTGCTCTAGCTGCTGACGTTGCAGCCAAGAAGGTGACCTCTCCTAGTACAAAAGTGTAAGACAAAATATGTGTGTTGCAAAGTATACTGGATTTATAAACTATCACGATTTAGTCTGTTGAAAACACGTCATCGTTGAATGATTCTCATAATGTAGTAGATATTACCTGCAACAATCAGTGGAACCGAATTCCATTATAATAAGGTAGTGTCAGGTATAAATCATTTCAGGGATTTTGTTTCTAAAAAAAGATGCCACCAAGATGTGCACACCACCATCAACCTCCTTGTCGTCTCAGGATACAATCTTCCTCCAAAAAGGCAAAAGAAAGGGATTACGCCTTCGTCAGTACTGACCTAATCAAATGTTCCGATGCAAAGAAACCCAGAAAACATTTTGAAAAGCACTCGAATGTTTTTGAACTGTACCTTTAACATACAGACAGAAACAACGATAAGGAAAACATGGTAACTTTCTTCACCCAATGTTAAAAATACCCATCAAGACCTCACAAGTGTACCTTTAGATCTTATCAAAGACAAACAATTACGTTAGTTCTATGAAAACGGATGGAACTCCAACCTTGGTACAAACAAAACTAACTTACCTACTAAACCTAATCTCACCGAGATGCCATAGCTACAACAAGAATTTCAATGGCTCGAACCGAATTGTCAAAAACGGAAAAATCGTAACGGTGCAGACAATTACTGAAACGTCTTCGCCTATTTCATCAGAAAACTTTATATGAAACAGCTAAATCTACTCAGAGAAATTTCAAGACTATCAAGTAAAGCGGATCAAAGGCCACCAAGACAAACACAGCTACGATATGAAAGAAGACCCACAAGAAGTATTTTAAACTCAATCTGCTCCAATGCATAGTAAGATTGAAGCTTCTTTGTTGAGACGTACCCTACTCCCCGACGAGAAGAAACGAAAGCTTTAATCAACAAGATGACGTCTGAAGTTTCTTCAGCATAAGAAAAAAAATCGGAAAGAAGACAAGTGACAAATGACATCAAAAAGATCAACGCTATAACCGGATTCTACACCTATTGCTCGTTGGGCACGCAAAGCTTCATCCAAGCCAATACAATACGAACATCAACCTAAGATCAGTTTTGGATAGGAGAGTAATTTATTTAGGAGCGGCAGCTACAACAACCACAATAAACCACTATATGGACACACTTTTAACCGGTGTTTACTACAATCCTGCACATGCTTCTGGTTACGGAGAAATTCAAAAATTGAATTGTGCTGCAAAAACCAAACTTAAAAGTGTACGTTTACCAGACGCTCGGCAATGGTTACAAGAACAATCGACGTATACGTTACACAAAACTCATTTGACGAGAATTTTCCTGAAGAAAAACCAAAGTCGGTGCCACCGATCAGCAATGGTAAGCAGATTTAGCTGATATCTCCCATTTGCAAACGTACAGTCGTGGTTATAAATATTTGTTTTGTGTCACTGACGTGTTTTCAAAATCAGCTTCGGCAGTTCCGTTGACTGCTTAAACAAGTTCCGAGTTAGAGCGCGCTTTATAACTAGTTTTGAAACAAAGTGGTCGATATTCTCTGTAATGGCAAACAAAGAAACCAAATTTCTGAACCAAGTTTTTCAAGATGAATTGTCGCGAAATTCCTATAAATTCACTTCAAACATCAGGCCAGGGCATTACTTTATCTTCTAAGCCAAGCAAAGATGAAGCTAAAAGACACCTCGAAACCCGCGCAGGTCTCACGACGACGTCCAGTTAAAGGGGATAAAAACCGATCACAAGCAGTCAGAGAATTAGACATTTTCGATTACTTACTGAACACTAAAAAAAATAACAAAATGATGCCCGATATTCGTCCTAGTAAGAAATCGATTTGTTTGCCATGCCACCGACGTTGATGACGATGAAAGAATTCCAATCGGTAAAAAGAGATGACCACAGCATTTCACAAAACCTATTCTGACTTGTACTTTTGTCTCAGGTGAGCCACTTTTTTACCTGCGGCATGAGCTGCTTGAGCTGTAGAAGACGTCATCGTCACCGCCGCTGGAGAAATAGAAGCTCCCTTAGAGATGGGTTTCCATTTTTTCATCAAATTAACAAACACTGATCTTAGATTATACAGGTATCATTGTAAACGGTAAAGAAGAAGATGTAGACGTGGCAGGAGGAGACACCGTTACCAAACAGCGTGGTTGTCTGCAATACATGTGCGTCCCAGCGGTAGTACTTCTTTCTGGCAGGAGATATTTGTTCTTTGGACTTCTTTGCTTGGGACTACACAGCCTTACAAACAGTGCAAATATCAGAAAAGGAATTGCTTTATTGATGCCTGCGATGTAATGTTTACTGCTTGCCATACAAAAAAAGAATCTACAGGTTTATGTCCGAATCTTCATTTAAGAATTTTTTGCAGTAATTTTAAGAGTAACTTAAGTTCTGAAGAAATCGACAGGAAAGATAAAACGTCATGTTTTCAAAGCTGCAATCTTCCTTTGTTACATTCTGTAGGTGTCAGTTTGATTTAATGCTGTCTTCACTATCTGTCAAAGATTTTTCAGGAGGTCAAAATGAATGACTACCAATTTATGTACAAATACGCAAAAAAGATATACAAATTGATCTGAGGCTTTCCAATCTGGAGCGTCAGGAAAATCTAAATATATTACAACAGTCTATTAGCTCCCATACTCTGAGCTACAAAATGGTTCAAATATTCAACATTTTATATAATTTTGAAAATCGGTCGAAACGTTTTGAATCTCTAAGTACAAAAACAAAATCATGACTCCTATAAACAGTTAGAGTTGCTATGGGGACTTACTTATCCGCAAGAGGGCACTTATATAAAACACTAGATAAAGATGGCAGTGGTTGATTTGGAACAAAGTGAATCGACGACCAGTGGCTAACGAAAATGCTGTACCAAATACCAGGGGCGTCCGCGACCAAAGAATTATTTGCGAACGGGGGAAGGGGGCAAACATATAGTGGTCAGCTGTGCAGTTCTACGGATGTAGGCCAAAACATGTTTAGAGGCAAAATGTCCTCCCCCCCCGTTTCTTTGTGCAGGTATCCATGTCACACACGCTAGATGCATACCTATTCTTTGAGTGAATCTGCTCCAAGTTTCACAAAAAGTCTCCCGATTTTGTTCCTTTCATTATGATTTCGCAATATTTCTTCTATTGCAGGATTTGGAATGTGAATTTTATTTACAGATCATTAAGTATGCGTTACTGATTAAATACCGTCATGATATCCTGGATTTTCCTGAAATGAGTATTGTTAGATCTCTGCAGAAAATTGAGGATGTCATCATATTCAATACATTCCTCTGGTCATTATTCAAGAATAAAAACACTCTCAGGTGTAAAACTATAAAGGTTTTTACATCCCTTTATTATTTCTATTGCAATAAACCTAGGGTATTCAAGAGACTTTATGACAGCAGAGTATTGTAAAATCGGCCCTCCCCAATTTCTTAACATAGGGAATTATCTGAGTATTTTTAACTATATGTGTTCAATAACTTGAGATAGGAATATTTTTTGTATTAGGTGTTGTGTCGTGCTTTGTATTGCATGGCATAAAGTACTAATATTCGGATAAACTTACTGAATACATGTGTGACCCCAACCCCTAAAAGAACAAAACATGCAAGTGTGAAATTAGAGTTTTTTGATGTGTGGTTATTAGGTGAGTAGAGAAAAATTTGTTTGTGGTGTATACGTTTAAGAACCTATTAGTTAACAACGACTGTGATCTTGAAGTCCCTGGAAATAGGCAAACACAATCGGCCTCAAGCCAAACTCGTGCAGGCATTTGATTCGTTCGGTAGAGAGACTCCTTGCGTGTAACTCTTTCTCAATATTGTCAGAAATATGACAAATGAGATAACAACATCTCATTTTGAGGGAATTGTTTGTGAAGTTGGTCATGCCCGTATGAATAATCCTCCGAAAGCTGCTAGGTCATATCTCGTTATGCTATATATTTATTGGAAGTTTGAAGTTGGGTTAAGATTATTAAGGAATATGTAATTCGTCATTTGATGGAACATTATTGCATTGGCAAAACGAAATAGATACCTCAGATAATAAAACTTGGCAGCATTCGATAACGATTCTTCTTCGTCCGTCTGGAGCTAGAGAGGCAACTCGCTGCAGAGAGGTAAAAATAAATCATAATGTAGCAGGAGCATATGTTTTATAATTTTATAGTCATGTTTTAATGTGGATTGGACATGTGGGTACTCCAGCCATATCAATTTAGAAGAATACACATGGAACTCCGGCTGTGTCTATTTTGTTTCATTCATGGGATTCAAGAAATGTGAATCATTTTCATTGAGACTTTGTGGATCATCTGAACCGTGTGATTGACAGTGATATTTATCCTGTGCGTAAATAGACTGATATTTATGTGTTTTGACTCATTAGGACATTGTATAATTTGTTTGTTCATTTAACCTGGACTAAATTGTTCTTTGATGAAGTAGGTAAGAATGGTTATCATCAGTGTAAGTTGAAATAATTTGTATTTATTACAGAAACATCTATGAATATTTGAACTTTATATATATATATATATATATATATATATATATATATATATATATATATATATATATATATATATATATATATATATATATATATTTTAGTGTGGTGCATTTATACATTAACTCCATCATATAGCAACCCAGTGTAACAGATGTTCATATTAATGGAATTTCCTTCCTAACTTTGTTGCCATTAATTTTTTCTCCTTAGTATATTTTTAGGAAATATGTTATTTTGGAAATTTGGTTCAATCTGTAAATCTATTTTATAGCAGAGTTAGAATACAGGTAGTTCTGGTTCAGTTGATTCTTCTAGAACTATTTTCCCATAGAATGTATTTTTTCCCCCAATTTTGCAATATTCGCTATTGACAAGGCAAACATTGTTCTTTCAGAGTGATCCTTATTTGTGAAATATTCTTGCTTAACTGGCCCTATATAGATATTGCACAGAAGTTTATGCATTTCTTCGTTTTGATCGCGTTTTTCTTTTTTTTTTGTGTGAGTACATATGGAGTTCATAGAGGACGAAGTTCATAGTAGGGGCCTTTAAGGCTTTAAAAGTCAAACCCAAGGCAGACACACCTGAAGATTTCGCAAAGTGGATGACAGACTTCACGTCATCGATGGGTGCACATCCTATTAAGGAAGAGCTGACGGCATCAAATGCAATGGCGTCCGTGGCCAGTGGTCCTATATCGGTCACACTACCACATGAATTAAGGATATCGGTATTTTCAGGAGAAAAGAAGAGTGAAACATCGTATGAATTATGGAGATATGAAGTTACATGCTTACAACAAGGCAAGTATCCACAGGACCAGGTATCTCATGCCATCAGACGTTCCTTGAGAGGAGAAGCTGGACGGATTGCTATGCGATTGGGTCCAACAGCATCCATTAAGGAACTGATATCAAAGCTGGACAGTGTGTATGGCAATGTAGATTTGAAAGAGACTTTGTTAGCTGACTTTTACAGTGCTCGCCAGAAAGAGGATGAAGATATTTCTACATGGAGTCGTAGGCTGGAAGATTTGTTAAGCAAAGCCGTCCAACATGGGTTAGTGAAGACCAATGAGACTAATGATATGCTAAGGGCTATGTTGTGGACAGGACTTAAACAGACACTTAAGGATGTGTCTGGCCATAAGTTTGATTCACTCAAGACATTTGACGAATTGAGAATAGCTCTTCGTCGTATTGAATCTGAACACAGGCAACGGGAAGATGAGCTAAAACGTAGCAAGAGAACTACCAATCTTAATATGGCATCAACTTTAACCACATCACAAAACAAGGAGCTAAGTGAATTGAGGGATCTTGTCCAGCTGCTGTCAAATGAAGTGAAGATGCTTAAGGAGCATTCAGCATCCCACGTATCCAACAACCAGCAACACTATATGAATCGATTTAGGACAAATAATACTGATGAGAGGAGAGTCCGAATATGCTGGCGCTGCGGGCAAATCGGACACATTGCTTCTGCTTGTCGTGTTCGACTAGACCATTCAAAACGGGATTTAAACTTCACGAGGCCTATGGCTGGGGTCAAGCAGTAGGCTTTTCAAGGGGTTGCCCCAAGAAGAATAAAGGAACGGACACGATAGAGCTAGTAGGACAAGCTAACGAGGTTTCTGTTGTCATCAATGGTATTAGAGTAAATTCATTGATTGATACCGGATCGACCATATCAACAGTTAGCCAGACATTTTATAACAAGAATTCGAAGACTACTCAGATTGAGCCCATTACAGACCTTTGAATGTTGAATGTGCAAATGGAGAGAAGCTACCATATAATGGCTACATAGAAGTTGAAATAGAAAGTTGTTGTTGTTGTTGTTGTTGTTGTTGTGGGGTTTAACGCCATTTTTCAGCACACGATAGGCTATGCATGGCGGCTAGTATCAATGGTGGAGGAAGAACCCGGGAAAACCCCGGGAAGAACCACTTGCTAGCGGTGTGATTCGTAAATCACGTAGTCCTTGGGCCAGCAATGTTGTTTTAGTGAGAAGAAGGATGGAAAATTTCGCCTGTGCGTTGACTTTCGGCAGTTGAATAAGATGACAATCAAGGATTCCTATGCCTTGCCCACGATAGAAGATATCTTGGACTGTTTGGCTGGATCTAAATATTTTACAGTGTTGGATATGAAGTCGGGGTATCATCAAATTGAATTAGATGAATTTCATAAGGAGAGGACAGCCTTTACATTGGGTCCACTAGGTTTCTCCGAGTTTGATAGACTACCCATGGGGCTTTGCAATGCACCAGCTACGTATCATAGATTGATGGAAGAGTGCCTCTGAGATATGCATTTGACCATCTGCGTGATCTATCTAGATGATATCATCATTTTCGGTAAAACCCATGAGGAACATTTAACAAATTTGGAAAAGGTCCTAACAAGTCTTAGGGAGTGTGGTTTGAAATTGTCCCCAAAGTGGTGCCACTTCTTCAAGGAAAGGGTCATATCTGTCGGCCATGTTGTATCAGAGGCAGGTGTTGAGGCAGATCCAGCCAATATTGACAAGATCATAAACTGGCCAGCTCCACACACCCCTGAGGAAGTGAGACAAATTCCTTGGATTTGCTGGCTATTACCGCAAGTTTGTGAAGGACTTCTCGAAGATAGCTAGACCATTATCAGAATTAATGTCAAGCACTCGGCATAAAGCGGGTAAGCGTCAGAAGAAAATGCAACACATACCATGGAAGTGGGGACCGGAACAGGAGAAAGCCTTTCAACAGCTGAAGGATGCTCTTTCTTCACCACATATTTTAGGCTACGTTGACATTGGGTAACCTTTCGAGCTGCACACAGATGCCAGTCAACACGGCCTTGGTGCGGTTCTGTATCAGATTCAAGATGGTATCAAGCGAGTAATCGGCTTTGCCAGCAGAGGGTTAACAAAAAGTGAGCGAAATTATTCAGCGCATCGACTGGAATTCCTAGCATTAAAATGGGCAATCACGGAGAAATTCAATGATTACCTTTATGGACAGTACTTTACTGTGTACACTGACAACAATCAGCTCACGTATATTCTTACATCAGCCAAACTTGATGTCACTGGGCATCGATGGTTAGCTGCTCTAGCCACTTACAACTTTGACATCATTTACAGAGCCGGTTCAAGGAATTCGGACGCAGATGGTCTATCTCGGTTGCCATGTGTGGAGAGCCGGAGCAGTATCAAGGATAGGAAGACTATTACCAGAGACCTCACACGCTCTCTGTAATTTAGCTAGTGCCCAGCCATTTGTTGAAAGTCTTTGTATGTCTGCAGATGTTGTTGAAGACATTGAGTTTGGTTCGGGAATAGCCACAATGACGGATAGAGATTGGAGAGTTGCTCAATCGAATGATCCGGTTATAAGGGAATGGGTAAAGCATGTACGAGACAAAAGAAAGCCTAATCGACAGTCTCTACCTACTGAAAGAGATCAGTGAGGATTATTTCGGACTTTTGACAATTCATTCCTGCGAAGAGGTGTGCTATACCGGAAGATAAGTGCTGATGATCATAATCAACTACAGCTGGTACTTCCCAAGTCTCACCGTGAGGAGGCTATGCACTACTTACATGATGACTGCAGTCATTTAGGTCGAGACAAGACGCTTTCTCTCCAAAGGGATAGATTCTATTGGCCGCTTCTGGCAAAAGATGTGGAAGTATGGATCCAAAAATGCCGTCGTTGCATGCTTAGAAAATCGTCAACGGATGTTCGAGCACCACTCGTCAACATAGTGACCATACAGTCATTGGAACTCGTTTGCATCTATTTTCTAACTCTTGTGATGTACAAAGGATGCTACCAAAATATACCGTTTATTACAGATCACTTTACCAGGTATGCACAGGCCATTCCGACAAGAAACCAGACAGCCAGGACTACAGCTGAGGCTCTGTTTAACAGTTTTATAGTGCATTATGGTATGCTCCAGCGTTTACATTCAGACCAAGGTGCAAACTTTGAAAGCAAGATCATCAAGGAATTATGTCAAATTACTGGAATAAAGAAGTCTCGCACGACACCCTATCATCCAATGGGCAATGATATGTGTGAGCGACGGAATAGGACACTGCTAGATATGTTGGGAACTCTTGACCCAGATCAGAAAAGGGATTGAAAGAGCTATTTAGGACCATTGGTTCATACATATAATTGTACGCGCCATGAGTCTACAGGCCAGACTCCATTCTTTCTGATGTTTGGAAGAGAGCCACGTTTCCTTAATGACCTCGCATTTGGATTAGATAAGGGTAGTGGATCAGGCAATTTGTCTATTTATATTAAATCTCTTCGGAACCGATTGGAAGATTCGTACAAACTAGCCACATGTCTTGCGGAAAAAATCTCAAGAAAACAGAAGAGGGCATATGACATAAAAGCAAGAGCTGCAACTCTTCTGCCTAGGGATATGGTTCTTGTGAAGATAGTGGCATTTGATGGAAAACACAAAATTGCTGATCGCTGGGAAACTAATGTTTACATTGTGGAATCCCAACAAAACCCGGATATCCCAGTATACGTCGTACGATCGGAAGACGGCGAAAGACCGAAACGCACTTTTCATAGATATTTGCTGCTTCCAATTGGCGCCTTGCCAATTCAGTCGGAGCATAATAATCGTAAGCAAGAGAAACAAGCTTTCAAGTCTGCGACATCCAAGACTAGAAATTCACCCAAGAATAATTTCAGGGAAACAGATTCTGACCAGGATGAAAAGAACTCTATATCGCTTTATCTTCCAAGTGATAATGAAATGATTGGTGTAACTGGTGGTTCCGCAACGGCAGATCCGGGAGATATATCTGTCAGGAACAGTGTTGAAGATGATTTAGCCGGCGAAACTTCAATTACAGACTCCTCCAGTGAGAGTCTTACAGTGGATGATGAAACCTCTTCTAACCAAGATGATGGTAATCCCAGTGTGGGAGGAGAGTTGGTTTCAGCTAGTGCAGTTGATGATTATGGATACTCCTAAATGATGAGGACATCATTTAAATGTGTGGAGGGAAGTGTGTAGCAGGAGCATTTGTTTTATAATTTTATATTCATGTTTTAATTAGGCAGAAGTAGGTATTTTATTATTTTATGTAGTTAATGGTTATTATTGAGTGAAATACAGTCATCAGTTGCAATTATTGTGTTATTCTCATTTTACACATATTTAGCTACTTAGGTAACCTTGAACCAGGATTACCTGTTAGAGTTTTGTTCACTGAGCAATGCAACTACCCTGATTGCTGGTCATGCTGGGTTGTTCTATTGTACGATAAGTGGTAAACAACTTTCTGATTGGTTAGTTTGCTACTTGTCTGTATAAACAACATAGTATGAACAGCATATTAGTGGTCAGTCCATTAGAGTTTCTGAAAGGTGCTGGTCATGGCATTGCATTAAAGTGCCTGATGATTCTTGTGCTTGCAAGAAGATGTAAATTGGTCTTTGTCCCATATGATAAGGTAAATAGATTTATAATATGGTTAATGTAATAGTTTATTTTATATGTACTCTGCATATTTCTCGGGAATGCATGTTGATGTATTTTAGTACATTTTAATAGGTTATCAACATGCATTTTATTATTAGCATATCGTTCTGTCCATACCTTTGTCTGTCTGTCTGTCTGTTCCCTACTTCTGCTCTAAACACTGACTGTTGTTTAGGTTTAGTTGATCCACTATCTCTCTAGATGGATAATTAATAAATATATGGAATTGTAAGTTATTCGTATTGAATGTACTGTAAAGAGAATCAATGTAAGCATGCAGAACAATAATGCACTGATGACATTATTTATTATTGTAGTAAATGTATTTTTATTGTATTTGTAGGGTGTATGTAACAAAGCAAGGAGAAATGTCTCAATCTCCACCTATCAACCCAATAATGCACAATAAATCCAATACTGAACAAAATACTGGACTTGTATCGTCTCACCAGTGAGTAGAAGGCAAGTGCTGTAACAATAATAAAATGCTGGCAAAGAAGTTTTCTATATCGTTTTACTGTTTATTACTCAATCAAATGTATACAGGATATTTAAAATTATTTTTTTTGTACTGTGAAATATTTTGGACGAGACATTACAATACTGGTTAGCCCTTACCAAAGGCAGGTTGGCCATTACAGCCACTAGATTATGATGCACCCTGACTAGAGATTATTACATTAAATAACACATAAATATAAACTACGCTAGATTTGCATAATTGAGCGTCAGTAGCGACAGATGGGTGAGACACTGGATGTAGATCTACAACACTAGAGAGTGATTGAGTGTATATAATGAAAAGAACGGGACCGAGAACAGTCTTGTGGAACAGTAAAACATGTATCGACTGGGTGGGAATGTTTTCCATTTACGGAAACAATATGTAAGGCTCCATATTGAACATCTAATACAAGCTGAGGAACGTGAAGTAATACGTCATGGTTTATTGTGTCAAATGCCGCAGACAAGTCAAGTAGGGTGAGGACTGTAATCTTTCCACTATCCAAAGTAGACAGGTCATTAAGTGTTCTCAGTTTTAGTACTATGGTGGAGCAATATGCAGACTGAAATTGCTATAAAAAAAAGTCAATTTGAATTTAGATGGGGTAGATCACATTGGGGTAGAACGTTTTCTAAGATTTTTAAATGCCAGTTAGAAACAGGGAGGTATCTCGTTAAATCATTACGTTAAGAGTTTGTTTCTTCAACAGAGGCTTTACAATGGCAGTTTTGAAAAATGATGGGAATTCCCCGGATGACAGAGAAGTATTGATAACAGCGGTTATTGACGGTAATATCTAATCTAAGCACTCAGGTAGCAGCGATGTCCGAATCTGATCGTGCTCACATGACTTTGGTGCGCTCTTCATCACAATTGTGTGTACCACATCCATAGAGATAGGTTCAAGTGCTGTTAAAGGTTGCCGTTGATATTCTGTATCACAACTGTATGGTGACGACGACTCAACTTAAATTGTGTTATCAATCTTATCTCTAATGGATTGTACTTTGTTATGGAGGAAATCTGCAAACAATTCCTGAAGGTCGACCGGAGAGAAGGTGTACATTTATTCCTTGACATTAGCTGTTGCATAATCTGTACAGCTGGAACTTTCAGTGATCTCGTAACTGTAGTTGGCTGTTTTTGCTGCATGAACAATATGACATTCTTCTTAGTAGCTTCATTGATTTGCTTATGAACAGCGATGATGGTGGATAGCCAAATCCTCTCTGCCTTACGGCGATCTCTTTTAGAAGTGTGAAGCTGGTCCCTAAACATACCATACCACGGAAAAACACTTTTGAATTGATACTCTGCACTTGTTTGCTTGTGCATGTTTGTCTAGCATTAAACAAAAGCACTTAGCAAGTTGTATTGCTGCAGAAAGTAACGAAGTTGTTAGGTTTGCTTCGATGTCATGCATTAGTTAGGTTCTATTTATCATACGGAAGTTTCTCTTAGTAGCTAAAAGTGATAAGGGTTAGGGACTGATACGTTGAGATGGCATATGACGCAGAGGTGATGTGATGGAAGTTCGTGAGACGCAAATGAAGACCGTGGAATATAATCATTAGGTCTCTGAAGAATCCAGTCTTAAATGTGACCATGTTTATGGGCGGGTTGGCTAACTGACTGTGGTTGAATATGTGAATAGAATATAGGAGTTAAGATGTATGCAGGTTTCCAGGACTATCAAAGTTGAAAGCTCCAAGAATAATCAGGTTGCCACCTAGCATATTTCAATACTCCAGGAGGTTAGGAAACTGCTCCAAAATGAGAGATTCAGTAAGCATGTTTTACGAATAGGATGAGGGTGGTAGATGGAGAAAAAATGGACCGCTTTATTCCATTGTGAGCGAGGTTTGAACCAGTTTAAACAAAGTGTGATCCAAATTAAGAGTTGCAGTGGTTAATACGGTGGATTATCAAATTCTTTGCGATGACAGCAATTCCACATTCGCTTGAGTGTCGTGGGAATGAATTGATGGAGTAATCTGGCGTTAGATTTTTTTTAGCCACGTTTACGTTAGGAAAAAAGACGACAATGTCCTGTCCGTTGATAAACTTAAATATTTATGTGCGCCTATCCGGTGGTCCTACTGACTGGGCGTTGACTAATGCAATGCATGCTGGTTGCTCAGACTTCACGGTTGATGATTTAAGAGGAATTTGAACTAAGTTTGAAAATTTAACGGTCGACTCTTCAAACTGCTGTGTACTCGGCTGCACCCAAAACGCCACGTCTCACCATACGTCAATACCAAAATTGTGTGTGTGTGTGTGTGTGATTTGGATTTTTAACGTAGCTTTAACAATGTTTTTATTGTTATCGCTACGGTGTCTGTAGTGTGGCAGTTTATAGTGATGTCTAGCACTGGGGCATCATGCCGCAGACATACAGCATGATGTCCCACCCAGTTAAATTATCTTGACTCCAGGCTGACCAGTCCTAACACTAACCTCTTAATGCTGAGCGCCAAGCGAGGCAGCTGTTAGTACCATTTTATAAGTCCTTGGTCTGACTTGGCCGGTGTTCAAACCCGTGACCTCTCGCATCTGAGGCGGACGCTCTAACCACTATGCCACCGGAGCGGTCTCTAATGAGTGATGCTGCCATACGGAGACTACTGAGAGAAAAACATCAGTTACAAAAGGCCTCTTTAGAAAGACGGTACTTCATCTAAATAATATCACAACGAACTGTCCAAATGCAACTCAGCGGTGCAAGTCTCATGGATGAGCAACAAGGCAGACATGAAGAACTTCTGTGACTATTGGTGCATCTATCTGATTTCAATAGCCGGCATAATCGGCCCTAGAATACTGCTGAATCTCTTCATGCATAACATCGATCAAGGATCCTGCCGTAAAATTTAGTGTTGCTTCAGGAAAGGACGAGGTATCACATACATGGTGTTTGCAGCTTGTGAATTCCAGGATAAATGCCAGGAATAGAACTCCAACCTGTACATGACATACATTAACCTGACAAAAGCTTTCAATATACCTCAAATTACATGTAATATTATAATGTGAATTAGTATACCTCAAATCACATGTAATATTATAATGTAAGCTCATTGATGTGATTCAGTATACCTCAGATCACATGTAATAATATAATGTAAGCTCGGCTAGCGTGGGTACGTGGGAAAGCCTGCCAGCAGCTTCTCGTGGGTTGGTGGTTCTTCCCTGGGTTTTCCAGGGTTCTTCCTCCACCAGTTATACTGGCCGCCATATATAGCCTATCTTGTGCTGAAAAATGGCATTAAACCCTAGAACAACAACAACAAGAACAACATGTAATATTATAATGTAAGCTCATTGGTGTGATTCAGTATACCTCAAATCACATATTATAATGTAAGCTCATTGATGTGATTCAGTATACCTCAAATCACATTTAATAATATAATGTAAGCTCACTGGTGTGATTTAGTATACCTCAAATCACATGTAACATTATAATGTAAGCTCATTGGTGTGATTCAGTATACCTCAAATCACATTTAATAATATAATGTAAGCTCACTGGTGTGATTTAGTATACCTCAAATCACATGTAATATTATAATGTAAGCTCATTGGTGTGATTCAGTATACCTCAAATCACATGTAATATTATAATGTAAGCTCACTGGTGTGATTTAGTATACCTCAAATCACATGTAATATTATAATGTAAGCTCATTGGTGTGATTCAGTACACCTCAAATCACATGTAATATTATAATGTAAGCTCATTGGTGTGATTCAGTATACCTCAAATAACATTTAATAATATAATGTAAGCTCACTGGTGTGATTTAGTATACCTCAAATCACATGTAATATTATAATGTAAGCTCATTGGTGTAATTCAGTATACCTCAAATAACATTTAATAATATAATGTAAGCTCACTGGTGTGATTTAGTATACCTCAAATCACATGTAATATTATAATGTAGCTCATTGGTATGATTCAGTATACCTCAAATCACATGTAATATTATAATGTAAGCTCATTGGTGTGATTCAGTATACCTCAAATCACATGTAATATTATAATGTAAGCTCATTGGTGTGATTTAGTATACCTCAAATCACATGTAATATTATAATGTAAGCTCACTGGTGTGATTCAGTATACCTCAAATCACATGTAATATTATAATGTAAGCTCATTGGTGTGATTTAGTATACCTCAAATCACATGTAATATTATAATGTAAGCTCATTGGTGTGATTCAGTATACCTCAAATAACATTTAATAATATAATGTAAGCTCACTGGTGTGATTTAGTATACCTCAAATCACATGTAATATTATAATGTAAGCTCATTGGTGTGATTCAGTATACCTCAAATCACATGTAATATTATAATGTAAGCTCATTGGTGTGATTCAGTATACCTCAAATCACATGTACTATTATAATGTAAGCTCATTGGTGTGATTTAGTATACCTCAAATCACATGTAATATTATAATGTAAGCTCATTGGTGTGATTTAGTATACCTCAAATCACATGTAATATTATAATGTAAGCTCATTGGTGTGATTCAGTATACCTCAAATCACATGTACTATTATAATGTAAGCTCATTGGTGTGATTTAGTATACCTCAAATCACATTTAATATTATAATGTAAGCTCATTGATGTGATTTAGTATACCTCAAATCACATGTAATATTATAATGTAAGCTCATTGGTGTGATTTATACCTCAAATCACATGTAATATTATAATGTAAGCTCATTGGTGTGATTTAGTATACCTCAAATCACATGTAATATTATAATGTAAGCTCATTGGTGTGATTCAGTATACCTCAAATAACATGTAATAATATAATGTAAGCTCACTGGTGTGATTTAGTATACCTCAAATCACATGTAATATTATAACGTAGCTCATTGGTGTGATTCAGTATACCTCAAATCACATGTAATATTATAATGTAAGCTCACTGGTGTGATTTAGTATACCTCAAATCACATGTAATATTATAATGCAAGCTCATTGGTGTGATTCAGTATACCTCAAATAACATTTAATAATATAATGTAAGCTCACTGGTGTGATTTAGTATACCTCGAATCACATGTAATATTATAATGTAGCTCATTGATGTGATTCAGTATACCTCAAATCACATGTAATATTATAATGTAAGCTCACTGGTGTGATTTAGTATACCTCAAATCACATGTAATATTATAATGTAAGCTCATTGGTGTGATTCAGTATACCTCAAATCACATGTAATATTATAATGTAAGCTCATTGGTGTGATTCAGTATACCTCAAATAACATTTAATAATATAATGTAAGCTCACTGGTGTGATTTAGTATACCTCAAATCACATGTAATATTATAATGTAGCTCACTGATGTGATTCAGTATACCTCAAATAACATTTAATAATATAATGTAAGCTCACTGGTGTGATTTAGTATACCTCAAATCACATGTAATATTATAATGTAGCTCATTGATGTGATTCAGTATACCTCAAATAACATTTAATAATATAATGTAAGCTCACTGGTGTGATTTAGTATACCTCAAATCACATGTAATATTATAATGTAGCTCATTGATGTGATTCAGTATACCTCAAATAACATTTAATAATATAATGTAAGCTCACTGGTGTGATTTAGTATACCTCAAATCACATGTAATATTATAATGTAAGCTCATTGGTGTGATTCAGTATACCTCAAATAACATTTAATAATATAATGTAAGCTCACTGGTGTGATTTAGTATACCTCAAATCACATGTAATATTATAATGTAGCTCATTGATGTGATTCAGTATACCTCAAATAACATTTAATAATATAATGTAAGCTCACTGGTGTGATTTAGTATACCTCAAATCACATGTAATATTATAATGTAAGCTCATTGGTGTGATTCAGTACACCTCAAATCACATGTAATATTATAATGTAAGCTCATTGGTGTGATTTAGTATACCTCAAATCACATGTAATATTATAATGTAAGCTCATTGGTGTGATTCAGTATACCTCAAATAACATTTAATAATATAATGTAAGCTCACTGGTGTGATTTAGTATACCTCAAATCACATGTAATATTATAATGTAGCTCATTGGTGTGATTCAGTATACCTCAAATAACATTTAATAATATAATGTAAGCTCATTGGTGTGATTCAGTATACCTCAAATAACATTTAATAATATAATGTAAGCTCACTGGTGTGATTTAGTATACCTCAAATCACATGTAATATTATAATGTAAGCTCATTGGTGTGATTCAGTATACCTCAAATCACATGTACTATTATAATGTAAGCTCACTGGTGTGATTTAATATACCTCAAATCACATGTAATATTATAATGTAAGCTCACTGGTGTGATTCAGTATACCTCAAATCACATGTAATATTATAATGTAAGCTCATTGGTGTGATTTAGTATACCTCGAATCACATGTAATATTATAATGTAAGCTCACTGGTGTGATTTAGTATACCTCAGATCACATGTAATATTATAACGTAAGCTCACTGGTGTGATTTAGTATACCTCAGATCACATGTAATATTATAATGTAAGCTCATTGGTGTGATTTAGTATACCTCAAATCACATGTAATATTACAGTAAAACCTGTCTTGAAAGACCACTGCTATGTGAGACCACCTGTCTTGTGAGACCACATTCTCAGTGAACAAATTTATTGATTATATAGGATTATGACCTGTTATGAGAGACCACCTGTCTTGAGAGACCATAATTTTTTGGCAAAAGAGGTGGTCTTTCAAGACAGGTTCTACTGTATAATGTAAGCTCATTTGTGTCATTTAATATACCTCAAATCACATGTAATATTATAATGTAATATACCTCGAATCAGACGTAATGTTATAATGCAAGCTCATATAAAGTGTTGTACATGTAGTCCAGTGCATCTCATATAGTAATACAGAAAAAAAACCAACTCCCTCTTCTGCCCTAGTTACTATAATGCACACATTTCCTGTTTCGGTATAGAGAAGGCATATTTTGTATAAAGTTAGCCTTTCATGAATTGTAACCCAGGTTACCAAAGGTCAAAATCAGGTGAGTAAAAATTCCTAACTCTTTTTCACCAAAATGTTTCAAAATTACTCCTCAAATTGAGATTGTACAATACATGCTATTGAGATTTTACAATACATAGTCTGGATACTTCTGAAATAGCTGAATATTCAAAAGACTTCATTTGCATATTTGTCAATCACATTTTCTTGAAATCATGTAAATGACCATAAAGAGTCAACAAAAATCCATGTCATATTTTTAGTGCACAGCATCACTTCAAAGCTATAGGTTTTGCTTCCAATTACCTCCATTCTGATGAAACACTGACCACAATTAATGGAAATGGTTCAAAGAAGGGTACTGACTCATCTCAGATATAAATAAATCTTTCAACTGTAATACCTTGACTTCACCTATTTTTCATGAATATAAATTTTTGTGGTTTTGCAAAAATCAAATCATTTATTGATCAGTACTTGAATTCATGCATCTGGGAACATGTCATTTTGATTCCATTAAAAACGGATTTGGGAATGTGTTGTTTTAATTCTGTAGAAGTGGATCTGGGAATGTGTAATTTCCATAGAAGTGGATTAGGGAATGTGTAATTTCCATAGAAGTGGATTAGGGAATGTGTAATTTCCACAGAAGTGGATCTGGGAATATGTCATTTTGATTCTACAAAAGTGGGTTTGAAAATGTCATTTTCATTTTGCGGAAGGATCATGTTCACTGCATCCTTAATTTTTTATTTGTAGCAACCATGAAATTCACAAAAACTGGTACACCATGGAAAATAGAGAATTCACAGTATTAGAATTTTTAACTGATTTCCCACTGTTACCATGGGATACTTATTAAATATTTACCAATGGTGGACATCTTGTTACATTCAAAAGACAACTGTACATTTAACTGCACAGTCGTTTTAATTATGTGATTAAAGGTTTATTTCATATTTACTTTCCAGTTTCATTCTATCAGCCACATAAGTGTTAATTATGATGAAAAAACTTTATTTTGGTAGTACTGGGCATCTTGATAGAACGTGTCATGAAAGATTTCAAAAAGGCATGATTGTGCAATAAAGGGACTGGCATCAAATGGCATGATTGCAGTAAAGGGATGGCATCAAATGGCATGACTGCAGTAAAGTGTCTGACATCAAATGGCATGACTGCAGTAAAGGGATGGCATCAAATGGCATGACTGCAGGAAAGGGTTTGACATTAAAAGGCATGATAGGGATAGGCATCAAATGGCATGACTGCAGTAAAGGACTTGACATCAAATGGCATGACTGCAGTAAAGGGTTTGACATCAAATGACATGACTGCAGTAAAGGGTTTGACATCAAATGGCATGACTGCAGTAAAGGGTATGACATCAAATGACATGACTGCAGTAAAGGGTTTGACATCAAATGGCATGACTGCCGTAAAGGGTTTGACATCAAATGGCATGACTGCAGTAAAGGGTTTGACATCAAATGGCATGACTGCAGTAAAGTGTCTGACATCAAATGGCATGACTGCAGTAAAGGGATGGCATCAAATGGCATGACTGCAGGAAAGGGTTTGACATTAAAAGGCATGATAGGGATAGGCATCAAATGGCATGACTGCAGTAAAGGACTTGACATCAAATGGCATGACTGCAGTAAAGGGTTTGACATCAAATGGCATGACTGCAGTAAAGGGTTTGACATCAAATGGCATGATTGCAGTAAAGGGTTTAGCATCAAAAGGCGTGACTGCAGTAAAGGGACTGGCATCAAAAGGCATGACTGCAGTAAAGGGACTGGCATCAAAAGGCATGACTGCAGTAAAGGGACTGGCATCAAAAGGCATGACTGTAGCAAAGGGACTGGCATCAAAAGGCATGACTGTAGCAAAGGGACTGGCATTAAAAGACATGACTGCAGCAAAGGGACTGGCATCAAAAGGCACAATAGGGATAGGCATCAAAAGACATGATAGGGATAGGCATCAAATGACATGACTGCAGTAAAGGGATGGCATCAAATGGCATGAGTGCAGTAAAGGGATGGCATCAAATGGCATGACTGCAGTAAAGGGTTTGACATCAAAAGGAATGATAAGGATAGGCATCAAATGGCATGACTGCAGTAAAGGATTTGACTTCAAATGGCATGACTGCAGTAGAGGGTTTGACATCAAATGGCATGACTGCACTAAAGGGTTTGACATCAAAAGGCATGACTGCAGTAAAGGGACTGGCATCAAAAGGCATGACTGTAGCAAAGGGACTGGCATCAAAAGGCATGACTGCAGTAAAGGGACTGGCATCAAAAGGCATGACTGTAGCAAAGGGACTGGCATCAAAAGGCATGACTGTAGCAAAGGGACTGGCATCAAAAGACAGGACTGCCGCAAAGGGACTGGCATCAAAAGGCACAATAGGGATAGGCATCAAAAGACATGATAAGGAAAGGCATTAAATGGCATGACTGCAGTAAAGGGTTTGACATCAAAAGGCATGACTGCAGTAAAGGGTATGACATCAAAAGGTATGACTGCAGCAAAGGGTCTGGCATCAAAAGGCATGATAGGGATAGACATCAAAAGGCATGACAGCAGTAAAGGGTTTAAGATCAAAAGGCATGACTGCAGTAAAGGGATTGGCATCAAAAGGCATGACTGCAGTAAAGGGACTGGCATTAAATGGCATGACTGCAGGAATGGGTTTGGAATCAAAAGGCATGACTGCAGTAAAGGGATTGTCATCAAAAGGCAGTATAGGGATAGGCATCAAAAGACACGACTGCAGCAAAAGGCTTGGCATCAAAAGGCATAACTGCACAGGAAAGGACTTGGCATCAAGAGACATGACTGCACAATAATGGGCTTGGCATCAAAGTGGTGACTTCATAGTAAAGGGGCTTGACATCAAAAGGCATGACTTCATAGTAAAAGGACTGGCATCAAAAGGCATGACTGCCGTAAAGGGCTGGCATCAAAAGGCATGACTGCAGTAAAGGAACTGGCATCAAAATGCAAGACTGCAGTAAAAAGCTTGGCATCCAAAGACAAGACTGCATAGTCAAAGGCTTGGCATGAAAAGGCATGACTGCACAGTAATGAACTGGCATCAAATGGCATGACTTCATAGTAAAAGGGTTTCGCATCAAAGGGCATGACTTCATAGTAAAAGTCTTGGCATCAAAAAGCATGACTGCACAATATTGGGCTTGGCATCAAAAGGCATGACTTCATAGTAAAGGGCATGGTATCAAAAAGCAATACTATGCAGTAAAGGGCTCTGTATTAAAAGGTATCACTGTGCAGTAAAGGGCTTGGCATCAAAGGCATGACTGCACAGTAATGGGCTTGGCATCAAAGGCATGACTGCACGGTAATGGGCTTGGCATCAAAGGTCTGACTGTGCAGTAATGGGCTCTGCATCAAAGGCATGATTGCACAGTTATGGGCTTGGCACCAAAGGTATGAATGTGCAGTAATGGACTTGGCATCAAAGGCATGACTGCACAGTAATGGGCTTGGCATCAAAGGTATGACTGCACAGTAATGGGCTTGGCATCAAAGGTATGACTGCACAGTAATGGGCTTGGCATCAAAGGTATGACTGCACAGTAATGGGCTTGGCATCAAAGGTATGACTGTGCAGTAATGGGCTTGGCATCAAAGGTATGACTGCACAGTAATGGGCTTGGCATCAAAGGTATGACTGTGCAGTAATGGGCTTGCCATCAAAGGCATGACTGCACAGTAATGGGCTTGGCATCAAAGGTATGACTGCACAGTAATAGGCTTGGCATCAAAGACATGACTGTGTAGTAATGGGCTTGGCATCAAAGGTATGACTGTGCAGTAATGGGCTTGCCATCAAAGGCATGACTGCACAGTAATGGGCTTGGCATCAGAGGTATGACTGTGCAGTAATGGGCTTGGCATCAAAGGCATGACTGCACAGTAATGGGCTTGGCATCAAAGGTATGACTGCACAATAATGGGCTTGGCATCAAAGGTATGACTGCACAGTAATGGGCTTGGCATCAAAGGCATGAATGTGCAGTAATGGGCTTGGCATCAAAGATATGACTGTGCAGTAATGGGCTTGGCATCAAAGGTATGACTGCACAGTAATGGGCTTGGCATCAAAGGTATGACTGCACAGTAATGGGCTTGGCATCAAAGGCATGACTGTGCAGTAATGGGCTTGGCATCAAAGGTATGACTGTGCAGTAATGGGCTTGCCATCAAAGGCATGACTGCACAGTAATGGGCTTGGCATCAGAGGTATGACTGCAGTAATGGGCTTGGCATCAAAGGCATGACTGCACAGTAATGGGCTTGGCATCAAAGATATGAATGCACAGTAATAGGCTTGGCATCAAAGGCATGACTGCACAGTAATGGGCTTGGCATCAAAGGCATGACTGCACAGTAATGGGCTTGGCATCAAAGGCATGACTGCACAGTAATGGGCTTGGCATCAAAGGTATGACTGTGCAGTAATGGGCTTGGCATCAAAGGTATGACCACAGTAATGGGCTTGGCATCAAAGGTATGACTGCGCAGTAATGGGCTTGGCATCAAAGGCATGACTGTGCAGTAATGGGCTTGGCATCAAAGGTATGACTGCACAGTAATGGGCTTGGCATCAAAGGTATGACTGCACAGTAATGGGCTTGGCATCAAAGGTATGACTGCACAGTAATGGGCTTGGCATCAAAGGTATGACTGCACAGTAATGGGCTTGGCATCAAAGGCATGACTGTGCAGTAATGGGCTTGGCATCAAAGGTATGACTGTGCAGTAATGGGCTTGCCATCAAAGGCATGACTGCACAGTAATGGGCTTGGCATCAGAGGTATGACTGCAGTAATGGGCTTGGCATCAAAGGCATGACTGCACAGTAATGGGCTTGGCATCAAAGATATGACTGCACAGTAATGGGCTTGGCATCAAAGGCATGACTGCACAGTAATGGGCTTGGCATCAAAGGCATGACTGCACAGTAATGGGCTTGGCATCAAAGGCATGACTGCACAGTAATGGGCTTGGCATCAAAGGTATGACTGTGCAGTAATGGGCTTCGCATCAAAGGTATGACCACAGTAATGGGCTTGGCATCAAAGGTATGACTGCGCAGTAATGGGCTTGGCATCAAAGGCATGACTGTGCAGTAATGGACTTGGCATCAAAGGTATGACTGCACAGTAATGGGCTTGGCATCAAAGGTATGACTGCACAGTAATGGGCTTGGCATCAAAGGTATGACTGCACAGTAATGGGCTTGGCATCAAAGGTATGACTGCACAGTAATGGGCTTGGCATAAAAGGCATGACTGTGCAGTAATGGGCTTGGCATCAAAGGTATGACTGCACAGTAATCGGCTTGGCATCAAAGGTATGACTGCACAGTAATGGGCTTGGCATCAAAGGTATGACTGCACAGTAATGGGTTTGGCATCAAAGGCATGACTGTGCAGTAATGGGCTGTGCAGGAAAGGCCAGGCATCAAAAGGCAATATTGCATAGTAAAGGACAAGATGGTCACAAAATATGTCATTACATGTTTCATTAAAATATTAAATTTCTCAGAGAAGACAGTTATCCTGATTCTCCTATTTTCAAGTTACTTGTACTTAATATTTACACTATTAGCAATGGCAGCTGCATCAGTTGTTAAATGTTGGGGTGATCTCTATTTGTCCGAACATAGCCATGTGATCAGGCCCAGTTGCGTTTATTTTCAGTATACACTTATGGAGAACTACTTTAAATACTAACTTCTATAAATAACGTCATGTGCAAACTAACTAATGTAAACACTGAATCGAAAGGCATACACACCGAATGCCTTTAAAATGAAATAAATATGGTGGATTTATATTTTATTTGGAAAATTGAATAAACTGATTTGACAAAATCTAATAACAAATCGTTGTAGTTTTTCTGACGATAAATAATTCTTTGACTAGATTTGAGAAAACAGTTGGGAAACTAAATCTTGGCCAAGAAAAACATTGTGGCTATTTTGTACAGCACTTTCACCGTAGCTTGTTACAAATAAATTTAAAACTATAGGTAAATGGAGACTGGGATTGGGAGGAGGGCGGCTTCAAAGAAGAACATTAGAACAATTGGACTCAGATGAGGGGGTGGGTGGGAGAAAATCCTGATACTTCACCAATGTAACTGTCTGGGTTGATGTCTTGCACTATTTGACTATTGGACCCCATCACTATAACTATCTACCAAGAGTCTTACTTTCATTTGTAGGTAACCCTGTAGGTAGCCTAAACTATTAATGAACACGAAAATTGATTTAAAGATATGAAAATTGGTTACTCACATGTCGGGATAATAATTATTTGGCCAAGCCACAAGGAACTCATGGGACCATAAAATCCAAGAGTCATTCGCACGCCAAACAAAACATCCTTTGCTTTGAATAATGAACTTTTCTACTCAGCTCACATGTGCCCAGTTAGATAAGATCAAGTCCATTCCGTCCAAAACCTTAAATCGCCTACCAATGGTAGAATTATTTTTTTAAAAACTGACATAGCTATTAGATTACAGATAGAGAATCCCCTGTTCTATATATAGCTATATAGCAAATGCCCTCAACAAGAATGCATACACTTAAATAAGGCTCTAAAACTGATCATTAGAAAATGTAATAATTTTTTTTTTAAATCTTAAAGAATTGCAATTATAAAGAGTATAATGTTATATATCTATATATATATATATATATCTGTGTGTGTGTGTGTGTGTGTTTAATTTTATCAAGATTTTTGAAATATATATTAAGTTCCATAGGAAACAATCAGACATTCTGTTTGCAGGCTATAAATTTCCTACTCCAAGGAAAACATCATATATCTGACATACACCATTATGTTTTGTTTATATCAAATTTACTAAATAAATTTAACACACTGAAATAGATGTAAAGACATTTTCCCAGCTTTGTGAAGGATATCTGAAGAAACGCAAAACTGCAAAGTGTCCATATATTTCATTCAATAAATACTAAATTGGGTTATAAAATGAAGTTAAAATATTTAAACTGTTAATGGATTCAATCACTTAAAAAAGTGCATTACCATAAAAATTTAAATTTATTCTCAATTTTTGAAGCATTTTTTTCTACAATATCTTGAACTTAAAAGTTAATTGTTATATATTATTATTTCAATAAAGGTTACCAAGTAAATATTGCATGAATATGTATTCTGAGGTATTTTTTTGTCACCTAATGTAATCTCTCCACAGCTTCATTAATCCGATATACTTTGGTGTTGAATTCAGAAAATAAAAAAGATCTTATTATTTTAGTTTATATGTAACACAAAATCAATACTTTTGTGGATGTTTATCATAAAATGAAAAGTTCTTCAATTCTATACAGACAGAAGGATATGCAAATATAAAGATATATTATAACTTTTAAGGAATGTATTTATCATAAAGACAGAGATAGGCGTTGATATAAATATATACAATAAACCTGCGATTTACACTTATATTACATTCATTAGAAATCTCATGTATGTTAAATCTGCGCTGTTCAAATCCATTCATTAAAGGGGAGCCAAATCTTCATTATGGTCGAACACATACAAAATGTCAGTTCATGCCTGGGAACCCATCTGCAGGTAAGCATATATAAAGAAATGATGCGAGTCTCAATGTGTATTTTTCTGCTTGGGTGTTAATATTAATTTATATAAATGCGAGATCTGGGTAAGTGTAGATCGGGAGTTTACTGTAAAATTTTTATGATATGCAGTGATTATACAAATCACCATCATTTAATTTTTAATATACATCTGACCATTCATATTTCCCATATGTTCCAATGAACAGTGATCAAACTTTATGTGAATCTTCTCAAAAGGCATCATACTTCGTTATTATTAATAAATATCCTCAAAACTGTTCATTACAAACAATATAAAAACTACACAAATGGAAACAATTGGTTCACATAAATATACACCTGCCTCTCCCACCTTTACCGATGATGGAGATGTCTATTTGACAGTGATATAAGCAAATAGTGTGGATACAATGCCAGATCCAAATGCTTATCTGCTGATGATATCAATAACATGTACTACATTTCAGAGCAATCCACTAAAAACTGCAACAGAGGTTGCATTCACAAAATTCTGTCATCAAGCTGTAAGTCAAAAAGGGATATAACTATTATAAAAGGGAAATAACTATCATCAATATCAAGGAAGCAAAAAGATTTGTCAGTTTATGCATCTTACCAAGTTTCAAAGTGATCCATACAAAAACTGCAAATTTAATTCACAAAATTGAGTCTTATACAGCATCATGATTCAGTACAAAAAGGACAATAACTCTAACAAAAGTTGTAACTGTGGTAATTTGTAATTATGCCACATCTTAAGAAGAGGGTCATAACAAGTACATAGTTTCATGATAATCCATTCAAAACCGTGAGACCAGTCAAACAGCAAAAACTCCAAGAAAAATTGCAGAAGCAAACTGATTTGTTGATATGTACATCTGATAATTTTATCTTAACCTGTTTTCATGACAATCTACTGAAATCTGTAAAACATGGCTGTGTTCACAAATTCTGCCACATTGGATTCAGCTACAAGTGAAGAACAGTAATAACTCATATGTGTGCAGTGATTTGTTGATATGTTAATCACTGGGTGATTACCAAAATATTTACTATGTTTCATGTCCTTCTATCAGAAGATGTTGGGCAATTTGTGTTAATGAGATTGTGTGCCAGATGGACAGACTGACTGAGGACATATGGATACAAGGATAACTATGTATCCTCACTGAGTCATGGGTATAATAAAAAAAAACATTACTTCAAAGAGAGGAAAAAATATATTTTAAATTAATGAATCATACACCTTCAGCAAAAAAAAGAAATTGTACTGATATTACTACAACAAGTAATGATATACTTATTAAAGCCTAGCTTTGGTAAGTTGAGCAGAGGACAATGTAATATTCGATGAATCATTCAACAAATCTCTCAGTCTCTCTTTAGCATGCTCTTTTTTATTTATAAAAACTAAAGGCAACTCTTAATTTCCGTGTTGGCCAGTCTCACAAAAATCCTGCTCATCTGTGCCCCTTGTACTGGCCAGCAAAGAAATTATGTAAAGTTGCCGTCAGAAAAGTACACATATGATAATCACTTAAAAATGCAAGTAAATCTCTACACGACACTTAAAAACAAGTGATTTTATGATTATTGGCATTTTATGATGATTGACATGGAAGTTTGTATTCCTCTGACAAACAAAACAAGTTCCAAAATCTTGGTACTATTTTTCTAAATATGGTATGAGATAATATGCAAGCGTTCCAAACATCGCTGTAGGATTCACAATAATGATGGATTAAAAATAGGCCGAGTAATAAGTTTCACAAACATGTCTGATCACACATGTGTGTAATTAGTCTTGAGATCAAATCCATGATTAGGAGCTTACAATCGATTAACATGTGTCTTAATCTCCTTGGTTGCTAAGATCTATCCTAAGCGACTACACCTAATCCCATCAAAATTACTTGAGCTTTGTCTGATAGCTCACATTATACATGACTGAGACTTACTTTGTTGAAACAGATCAAATAAAAAAGATTTACACCAACAAAGAAAACATACCGTGGAAATGGTTGCTGGAATCTTCATGCATCCGAAAATTAAAATTATGTCTATTATCACTTGTATTTCAGCTTCCCTGACAACCCTGCTGACATGACCTTTACAGAGTTTTTATCCTCTGATTCATATGACTATCACAGATGTATGCATTCATGTTTCATCTTCATAAATTTCATAGTCCAAACTATATTTAACATTCAAACCTTTTGCCTGATTAAAAATTGCTAATTATCTGTTTAAATGATTCTTCCTTACAGCTTTCTTTCAACTTGATAAAAAATACTTTTTAATGATTAATATTTACATGTCTATCGGTGCTTACAGTAATTAAAAAAATTCATATATACTTGAAATTAATTTGCAAAAAAACTTGTACTGTTATTTCTTTGCACATCCTTATTTATTCTTGTGTTGTGATTTCTGCTTGACTTTTTCCCTCCTTGAAAGCATGGCTGACTGTATCATTTTCATTGTGATTGATCCTGGTAGTTTCTCTTCAATGAAAGCCTTAAAAGAAAATGGGGCAATAATCAATGGATTTTATTGAGTATTTTCAGTATTGATTTTATTGAATGTTGACTATGCAATGAGTTTTAATGACTAAACCAAAACTTTTTTCTTCTACCACATCAAATTTTTACAAATTCTGGCAGATATAAATAAATAAGGTCTGACAAAAATTACTGTATACACAAATGTTGAATAATTTATTTAATATCAATATTTTCACAAATCAAATCTAATTGCTAGTTATGGGAACTTTACATGAGCAAGTATTTGCAATTTACTTGCCTACCAGCAATATCCCTTTAAACATGTATGGATTTTATGGTGATATCATTTGGGACCAACAAGACACCATACAAAGTCTTCAGGATGAAATTCCATGTCAATACGTCTTTCTATTTAGGGAGAACAGTGATAACAAACTTCTTAACATGGCTGATTGATTTTTACACTTTTTTGTTACTTAGTTTAAGACTAAGGAGTCATAACAATGGATGTATCAAAGTTTAACAGCATGTCAGTACAATACTGGCTATATGGCACCAATTAAAAGCTAAGTTATATAAACAAAAATATAAAGTTAGCCCTGAGATTGTAAGATAGATGGAAGGACTGATGGACACAGGATTTCTACATACCCTGCTTCACAGAGGGCAGGAGTACAAAATATACCAACACACTAAAAGACAAGGAGTTTGGAACATCATTGATGAAATGTTACACAAGCCATTTTTGGAGTATTACTTCATCCAATAGTGCTCTTTCATAAATGGGTTGTCAAGTATCATATATTTCATGAACATCTTGCCACCTCTTTCTAAAAGTATAACTATTATCTAAACATGCATATTTTGTAAATGACACTTTAAGATGTTTTGATTCATATAAAAATTACAAATAAAAATATATTTGCCCTCTGTTTTTAATGACCCATTTGCAATCATCCCACTGACTAAACATAACTATTGTTAGTAAATCTCAAAGCAAACATTACAAAAGCAGGAAGGAAGGAATATGGATGGCTGAGATGAGGGAATAATGACTAAGTATATGAAACTAAAGCACATACATTCTAATTCTATGACATCACTGTCTTCAAATCCTGGACCACTGAAAAAACAGAATAAATTTGCAGCAAAGCTCAAGAAACCTGTGAATATTTGTTTTAAATTTGTGATATTTCATCTAAACAAAAAACACACTGATATTTCTGAAACTGGGGCCTAAATCAGTATTTGATCATACTGCAATTTCACTTTTCTTCATGGATATAAATTTTCATAGAATTTGTGCTTGCTGTGAACTTGATGAAAAATTATCCATACTACTGAGAAGGCAATGGTGCATGTTGCCATTCCTCATTACCATTATATTTGGCATTTTCTCAGCCATGTCATAAAAGAATTACATGAGAAAGCATTTTCTCAAAAATGTCACATGCAAATTACACGAGACTGAATTTTCTCAACCATGCCACAGGAGAATTACACGAGACTTCATTCCCTCAACCATGTAATGAGAAAATTACACAAGACTATATTTTCTCAACCATGTGACAGGAGAAATATGTGAAATTGCATTTTCTGAATCACGTCACAGGAGAAATACATGAGACTGCAAAATCCTTACTTTTCATGCCTCAGACAGGTTAGATCAGGTTGCTTAGCTTGATCTTCTGAAATGTATGTGCTAACATGTGTCAGCAATTGACACCAAAGTTGAATGATGCTATCAGTTTAACAAAATTATGTTCTTTTCATGTCAGCACATCTTAGCATTAATAAAAGCATTAAAATAAATTTTTACAAATTCACAAAATGAACTGATAAACAAATGGATGAGAAACTAATTAAAAGAAGGATTGACTACAAGAAAAGGAAATCCCGGTCTCAGAGTTACATTCTCAACCATGTCACAGGAGAAATACATGAGACTGCAATCCTTACTTTTAATGTCTCAACAGGTTACAGCAAGTTGCTCGTCTTGATCTTCTGAAACGTACATACTAACAAGTGTCAGCAATTGACTGTATATGCAATTGACATCAGAGTTTAATGATAATGTCAGTTTAACAAAAATTACGTTTATTTCATGTCAGCACATATCACGATCTTAGTCTCAGTTCACAGTGTATTTCAATGCGGTGGCAATATGTACCATCACTATCTTAGAAATCTAATAATGATATACAGTGAATTCATTCTTTTCATTCATTAATAATTTTGGGGTATTTTGCGATTGATACTAACCACAAATCTAAAGACACAACAAAAAAATGATCCTTATGTGAAAACAAAAAGGACCCCTTCACAAATCCATGAACTTAGATACTGATCAAATGTTATTTTTTAAAAACCTTGAAAATAAATGACTCCAGATTGATATATTCCTGTTTCAAATTTAAGTAAGCAATAAATTCAAAATGTTATCAAAGATCTCAGAGTTTAAAAATTAACCCATACAGCTCAAAATGTTATCAAAGATCTCAGAGTTTAAAAATTAACCCATACAGCTCTGAGTTTTCAGTCCTTCTTCTCCTGCTGCCTTTTCTTTGCTTTAGCACTTGCAGCCAGCATCTGTTTCATTCCCTGTGATTCGACCAACCATTTTGGGAGCAACTCCATTCCAAACCCCTTGAAAAGAAAGTTTTATAAAGGGCTCAGCATCAAAACAATGACTACATGAAACAAGGTGGTCTCACAAATGCACTTTGCTATGTTGTGAACCATCTGACATGCAAAAATTTGAGCATGAAATTTTACGTGTTTAGGCTCTTAAAAAAATGTAACAAGAAAAAAGTGAAGACAACAAGCTTTGTAAAATTTAACAATTAATTTAATTCCCTAGGAAAAAACAAGGTAAAAATGAGAAAAAGAACTTAACAGTTTTACGAATCAAATCCAGAATTAAGCAATAGAAGTCCAGTTATTGAAAAGTCCAAAATGAATCTGAGTTCAAGTCCCAATGAAATCCAGAATGGAAGACGATGATGCCTGCTGTAGTCTGTAAGTGCTGCAGTGTCAACAGTCTCTTGCTGAATCACAGAAAATAATATTCCAGTTTGAATTCTGTATAAATTTTGACAAATGTTCTTGTCCAAGAATTAATTTAGAGCATTAGTATTTCCAGGGAAAAAAATCACTTTTCTTTAAAATAAAATAAAATAATTAGCCCAAAAACTAGTCACAACATAAAACACCTGGATGTCTCCAGTGTTAAGGCAAGTATGACTATTATTTCTCAAAACATCAACAATAAATCTAGCTACAACACAAAACAGATGCCCGGATGTGGGTCAATCCTCTGGAAAAACCTAACTGATTCATGTTATTTAACACATAGTCCAAGTATGGCCTCAATTCCACTTATTGAATCTTACTCTGAGAAAGAAAAAAAAAACAAACAAAAAGAAGTTGTTTACTACAAACTATCACTGGTTCTGAATCAAGGTCAGGAACTAGGTCAGCATTAGATACAATGTTTCTATAATGTTGTTTACGTCAAAAATAAAAAATATCCAGCCAAAACTGAACTCTGTTCCAGTAAATAAACTTACATTACAATTAAATCAAATATAAATTAAATCAAATATACATAATGATAACAATGTCAGTTCAGTGGCAGAGAGAAAGGGATATCTAAATGTATGTTTCACAATGGGCTACTATAGGTGAACTAATAAAATGAGATCCAATACACAATGGGCTAATACAGGTGAACTAATAAAATGAGATCCAACATACAATGGGCTAATACAAAATGAGATCCAATACACAATGGGCTACTACAGGTGAACTAAAAAAATGAGATCCAATACATAATGGGCTAATAAAGGTGAACTAATGAGATACAGTACATAATGGCAGGGTTCATACTGAACTCTAAATGAAAAATTCAAAGACTTTCCCCAAACTTTCAAAGACCACAAGCATAGATTTTCGAGACCTATTTTCGCTAACATTTTGTATACAGGTTATATGAAAAAACAACAAATGCAAAATACTACAATATTGTTTAATGATGAAATTAAAACTAATTAATTTCCTAAAATTCTTTATTATGATCTGGAAGATAGGTTAACATTCATTGTTATTTCAGAAATATGTAACTTATGCATCAGATTTAATACAAAATAAATTGTTATCTTAACAGACATCAGCACTGATTTAAATGCATTATTATAGTTGCTGTTTTTTCTCTTCAGTCATTTTGGAAAGCGAAGCCACTGCTGTCATCTTTTCCTCTGCTCTTCTCCTAAGAGCATTTGACTCTGTGACAAGCACAATGAGTCCTTTTAACTCTGCTTCTTCTGCTTTCTGAACAGAGGAAGCATGTAGGCTGGCAATGTCAGCTTTAAGATGCAGCTTTTTCTGCTTTAAGTTCTTCCACTTCATCCATGCTAACTCCCGTTTCTTTACTTTTCTGATTTTCTCCTCATGCTCCTCCTCTGCTTTCTTCTTATCCAGATAGGCATGGTACTTATGTCTTGCAGGGGAGGCATATGTCATCATTTCATTGCTAATGATGATTTCAAAAGGTCCACCTGCTTTTCTCATTACGTCAATGATTAGCCTTTTAGCTCTGTTGCTTTCTCTGCTGAGCCTCTCAACAGATATCTGTTTGTTGACAGAAAATCCTCTCTCCATTGTTGCCTGCCCATGTGACAACAACATTTTCTGGAGAACATTCCAAAGGTCAACATATTCCTTTCTTTTAGAAAGGACTGAATAAATAACTTCGTCAAGGCTGTCATCTGTCCTATTGAAGCATTTTGAGGGATGATTGTCCGACTGGATAACTTCATCCATTAATATTCCATACTGAGTCAATATTAAATCTCATTGGGACACTACCTCTCTTCCTGCCTCACACATAATTCTGAGGACCCTATGGAGTTTTGCTTCTCTCTTTTCCTTATCTGACAATGTACAAAGCACCTTTCATTTACATGTTTTATCCTTTTTCAGCCATTCCTTTTATTTCTCTTGTTCAAGCTAGATATAGCTGAATGAGCAAAGACCTGGCATTTTTAAACATGAGGTGAAACAAAACTGAAGACGTAAATTGACTGAAACAATTTTGAATCCTCGAGCATGTGTTACTTTCATGCACTTTCTACATAGAGTGAACCCTTGTTCATTGTAACCAAAATTCAACTGGCTGAACAGTCTTGTTAAAAAAATCGTGAATTAGTGTAATGAACATTTTGATTGACCAAAGCTGATGGACTCGTCCAAACAAACTGAATGATACATCAATAGCAAGAAGCCAGGAAAACCGACTGCATCCGAATCTAACGACCTTAGGCAGTTTTATTTGTGATTATAATATTAATAATACAAAAAAACAATGAGGACTTTGTATAGCATCTAATCTTTAAATGCTGTAAGTGCTTTAAAACATTAGATAACACCTAAAACACATACATGTATAATGATAAGATTACAAAAAACAAACACCATAAAATTAGAAAACAAAAAACGTACTGGAAATAGTTATAGTGCTGACTTCCTTTGATGAAGGGTGTAGCTGGCTTGCTTTGATGGAAGAGCACATGTGTTATTGAAGTCATCACCAAAGCCAACTTTGGATGGCCAAACAAATGCTTGTTTGTTATTGCAGCAGCGATGAAACATAACGAGTCATCAAAAGAAACCAAAAAAACTCGACTATAGTCTGACTCTGCATCCTCGTTTGTTTGTAACCCCTATCAATTTCAATAACGAAAATGTTTAATGTGATAAAAAGTGCACAGAACTAAGTCAGTTGAATCACTGATTTATAATGTATAACCTGTGACCAGAATGGCACTAATACTGGGATCCCCTGCACCTTTCATGCTTAACAGACTTTCCATACTAACATGGCACCATACTGCGTATACTATGGGCTACTTTATTTCCATCAGACAACATAATGACATAGTTCATCCTATTCGGTAACTGCCGGATAATTCTATAAATTACCATAACACTGAGAGTTTGGAATTATATTCCTTTGCACACATGAATATAAAAATCAAACTGCTTGTTAATTCCATGTGAAAGGCAAATTTGTTGCTGTCCTGCTTTTCCTTTGCTCAATTCAACATTGTAAATATCAGAAGCAGACGACATATGTATGTACATCTGTAGTCATGCACACACCCCTTTGCTGAAAATGTACTCGTCCAGGAACTGGAAATGGATCTTGAGCATGTCCATCTATTATACTGAAAACTTCCATTAAGCATGAAACACGCAGATGATGACAGTGGGAGAGCGACTCTACTCAAAGTCAGGTTAGAAATTATAAATCAGTGAATGAATTGACTAAGTTCCTTGCACTTTATATCACATTCAAGGTTTCCATTATTGAAATCGGTAGGGGGCACAAACAAACGGGTTGGTATAGTCAGACTATACATTTGAATCTAACAACCTTGGACAATTTTATTTGTGATTATGGAAAGAAATTAAAAAATCTGGGTCTATGTCAATTTTTAAAGACTTTTAAAGATCTCTGGGTAATCTGCTTAATTTTCCCAAACTTTCAAGGCCTTGAAAATTCTACCTCATTTTCCCCAAACTCTCAAAGTCCATCAAAGACCCTACAAACCCTGAATGGGCTAATACAGATGAACTAATAAAACGGGATCCAACACATACTGGGCTAATACAGGTAAACAAATAAAATGAGATCCTTCCTCCACCATTAATACTGGCCACCATGTATAGCCTATCTTGTGCTGAAAAATGGCGTTAAGCCCTACAACAACAACAACAACAACAACAATGGACTAATACAGGTGAACTAATAAAATGAGATCCAATACACAATGGGCTAATACAAGTGAACTAATAAAATGAGATCCAATACACAATGGGCTAATACAGGTGAACTAATATAATGAGATCCAACACACAATGGGCTAATACAGGTGAACTAATAAAATGAGATCCAATACACAATGGGCTAATACAGGTGAACTAATAAAATGAGATCCAATACACAATGGGCTAATACAAGTGAACTAATAAAATGAGATCCAATACACAATGGGCTAATACAGGTGAACTAATAAAATGAGATCCAATATACAATGGGCTAATACAGGTGAACTAATATAATGAGATCCAACACACAATGGGCTAATACAGGTGAACTAATAAAATGAGATCCAATACACAATGGGCTAATACAGGTGAACTAATATAATGAGATCCAACACACAATGGGCTAATACAGGTGAACTAATAAAATGAGATCCAATACACAATGGGCTAATACAGGTGAACTAATAAGATGAGATCCAATACACAATCACTTATATTCTGTCCTCCAGTCAGATAGAAATAGATTGGTACCCCTTTTTTGCTCTGCCACTTATTCTTTCCCATCTCTTCCTCACTCTAGGTTTGTGTTAACATGTATCGCCCCTCACAAACTCCAAAATTTCATCAAAATAATCCAATCCCAAAAGTCACAGATCATTTGAAATGATTCAAAATCACTGAAATTGGGTGAAAGTCTAATAAAGTTATGGACCTGATGAAATATAACCTTACAGAATTTCACTTGTCAACATCAAGTAGTTTTTTGATAATTGTGCTAACAGGGTTTACACTGAAAAAGTCTTTGGGGTCAAACAATATCAAATATTGTTTTGTTTCAAACTCCAAGTAATCAAAATACTTGGAGCAGAAGTTTTTTTAAAATTGTCTTGTTTTTGGTAATGCATACGTTTCAATGTAACAGTCCTTACATTCATACAGTATTTTATCTTCAACAAAAAACTTATACAAATCTAACAATCATTCAAACAGGACAGCCTAGAAATATGACCAGGTCATCAATTAAGGACAGGAATATGCTTAGCAAATTTAATTGTCCCTGTAAACTGTTTACTGTGGAATCACATTACCAAATTTCTCAGGACAGACAGAAATACATCTGAACATCACTAAATCTGAATATCCACACTGTAAACTGATGGTGTATCACTAGATACTTTAAAACAAATCAAACCACCTTATTATTTAGCAAAAAGTAAAAAAAACTTTAATATTGATCTCAATTTAAATAACATTAACATTGACTGTAATCCAGGGTATGAATGTATGGATGGATACACACATCGACATCAATGTAATCACACAATTCAGGGTGTGAATGTATGAATGGAAACAAACATGGATATCAGACTGATCACATAATCCAGGGTGTGAATGTATGGATGGATACACACAAGGACATCCAAGTAATTGCAAAATCCAGTGTATGAGTGTACAGATGGATACATACATGGATATCAATGTAATCACACAATCCAGGCTATGAGTGTACAGATGGATACACACATGGATATCAATGTAATCACACAATCCAGGCTACGAGTGTACAGATGGATACACACATGGATATCAATGTAATCACACAATCCAGGCTATGAGTGTACAGATGGATACACACATGGATATCAATGTAATCACACAATCCAGGCTACGAGTGTACAGATGGATACACACATGGATATCAATGTAATCACAATCCAGGCTATGAGTGTACAGATGGATACACACATGAATATCA
This sequence comes from Sinohyriopsis cumingii, assembly GCA_028554795.2. Lineage (NCBI taxonomy): Eukaryota > Metazoa > Mollusca > Bivalvia > Unionida > Unionidae > Sinohyriopsis > Sinohyriopsis cumingii. The sequence continues at coordinate 57,161,487 of CM068836.1, forward strand.
ATGTAATCACACAATCCAGGCTACGAGTGTGCAGATGGATACACACATGGATATCAATGTAATCACACAATCCAGGCTATGAGTGTACAGATGGATACACACATGGATATCAATGTAATCACACAATCCAGGCTATGAGTGTACAGATGGATACACACATGGATATCAATGTAATCACTATGTCAAGCTTCTGAATGATCTTAATAGGGATGATATTCTACATTAATGTCAACATACAAGAACCTACAACAAATACTAGGTGGTAAGAAAGTGGAGTGTAAGTAGGCTAAGCTGCATGTACTCAAGCAGGATAAAGGGAAGTAACTCTATATACACACACTAGGATCAGCTCATGATAATTCATTTACAAAATTATCAAGTTCTATTTTACATTGGAACTAACTGGGGCATAAATGGAGACCATGGTAAAAATGAAATTAAAATGATACACTAATCTATCCAAGTAGAATGTATCCTATGTTAGGCATGAGACAAAATCATACCAAGTTTCATAAAAATACCTCTGATGTTTTTCTTGGTTTTTGGTTGTTGGTGTTTTATGGCCTGGCAACACAACTATATTATTTAGTGCCAAGGCAATTGAAGCAAAGTGCTTTGCCCAAGCATATACCAATTTAAGAGTAGCTGACCCGTGCTTTTCCAATGGTAGGATTCAAAGCCAGTTGGAGTCTAACTTGCTAACCACTGAGCCACGATGGCTTAGAATATATCAACTAGACAAAAATATAGAAGAATAATGGACATAGTTTGAAATAAAAATGGAGATAAATTAAAATTCTGATATGTCAGCCATAATATTTATTTATAATACAAAAGAATGCTGAGATCACGAAGGTATCTTAAAGGGTTTAGGAGATATTAGATACAACAACTGTGATATATGGATGAACAAGATGACTCCATAATACCATCCCAAACTCTGTCTGGCAGAAAAAAGGGTGGGGTGGGAAGGGAGGAGAGAGTATAAAAAACGAATAAAAGTCCTCAGAGAAGTTTTACCATCATCTTATGTGGGAAGTACCCATAAGTCTCTTGCTCTAGTCCCACGGTTTTAAGGGCACTCTGGACATACGTAGAAGCATTTGGCACAAATAAACTGGTTCTGCGGATCTTGGACATGTTGGTGGCCACAAAGAATGGCATCACACACTGAAATTAAAGAATGAAAGCCATGAGTTAGCAATAAATAAATATAAATTGGTCTATAAAGAAACTCAATGGAACACAATAATTTGCCTTTGGAGATTGGTGTCCTTTATAAAATGGTAAACTTTACAGGTAAAGAGGTTTATAAATATTATCCCTTCAAACTAGGCCTGAGACCTAACATTTTTGAGTTGAAGTTAGTTTGCAATTTATTTTCACCTGTCACATAAGGTCATATCTAATTGGCAGAGTGGAACTCAATCCAAGACGAGCTTTATATTTAATGATTATCAGGCCAAGTGTCCTTTAAAGTGGGGTGATTCATTGAGACAAGTGTCCTTTAAAGGAGGGTGATTCATTGAGACACGTCCTGATGTAATTACAGAATTCCCTCACTATAATGATGTTTATCGGAAGCATAAAAGTAGACCACCTTATATCATGTGTAACTTCGTCCAGGGCAGTGATTTTTAAATGCACCTTATGATACAACTGTGACTGGATCAAACTAGGATGCAGGCTGGATGTGACCCATAGGCCTAAGGTTGCTATGCCTGCCTTAAGGAACTACCTTATATTGCAGTATTGTATACATAATATTACTATTAAAAAATGAAATGGAATCCATGGCTATACATGCCTTATAAAAGGGACTGCCTTATACTGAAGTATTTTATACATAATCTTACTAATAAATAATGAAATGGAATCCATGACTATACATGCCTTATAAAAGGAACTACATTATAATGAGGTATTGCATACATAATATTACTATTAAATAATGAAATAGAATCAATGACTATACCTACCTTATAAAAGAGACTGCCTTATATTGAGGTATTTCAAACATAATATTACCATAAAATAATGAAACGTAACCCATGACTATACCTGCCTTATAAATGGGACTATCTTATATTCTGGTATTTTATACATAGCATTACTATTAAATAATGAAAAGGAATTCATGGTTGTTGTTGTTGTTGTTGTTGGGTTTAACGACATTTTTCAGCATATGATAGGCTATGTATGGCGGCCAGTACTAATGATGGAGGAAGAACCCGGGAAAACCCCGGGAAGAACCACCGACCCACGAGAAGCTACTGGCAAGCTTTCTCACATACCCACATTGGCTGAATCCTTGACTCAAACCCAGCAGACAGAGGTGAGATGGCAGTGATCCGTAACGGAGAGCGCTTTAGACCACTCGGCCACTTGGGGCCCCAAATCCATGGTTATACCTGCCTTATAAAAGGGACTGTCTTATGTTGAGGTTTTTCATAAATAATGTTACTATTAAATAATGAAATGGAATCTATGGCTATATGTGCATTATAAAAGGGACTGCCTTATAATGAGGTACCTTACAGTGAGGAACTACTGAATACTTTGAAAATAGTATGTCTTGTCTGTGGTCCACTTCATGATATTTGGAAAATGACTTTCAAAAATCTTAAAAACACACACTTTAAAAACTCTAAGTGTTGATGCTGAAATGTGACTGCCAGTTGAAAAATGATTTAGTGTATCAATATATTGCAGTCTACTAAATTTAAATGCAAAGCCAGACAAATGTCTCACTTGCATGAATGTTTAAATCATGATCTTTCTTGTAACCTTATGGCTAATGTTTGGCCTATCAACTAGTATTTGTCTATAACTGTATACCAGATAACATGAGGCACAAGTGGACATGAGACTGCTCACCTACTAACATCTGCCTAGTAGCCCAATGCATGAGAAACTGACTCTTTATATCTGGGTCAGTACGATCTTTTCTATAGAAAATTCTTTCAATGACACTGACTGCATGTTTGTTAAAAACTGCAGCAAGGTTTCTTTGCTTTTGGTATATTTATTTGATGGCTCATTGTCAGCATTTGTCCAATATTGAAAGGTCTCCATGCCATGATGGCTTTTTTGTCAAAGCTGGTCAAATTCTGACTCATTCTTTATAAATAGTGTTATTCTGTTTTTAGTACAACAGCCATATCTCATGGTGAATCAACATCATTTGTAAATATTTGAGAGACCTCGAAGATAGGATGCATTTTGTCAAACTTGGTCAAATTCTGTTGAGTGGTTTTTGCCAAGTCATTAAGGTTGTTCTAATGTTAGCAACGGCAGCAATATAGGATTTTACATTGACACTTTTCATGTTAGGATGTTTTCTGTCAAATTTGGTTAAATTCTGTTTGGTGATTTTTGTGTGTGTGGAAAACATCATTTAAAAGACTTTATATTTTAGTAATAGTGGCCATATTTAATGCAAGGCTCTCAAGGACTCAAAATCCAAGATGAAAGAAGAACACAATTTTCAAAGCACACTCAGTTTTTATCTTTGTATCACAGTGATGCATTCAATTTCATGTATTTGTGAATGAAGTGTGTACTGGAACAGCATGAACAAATGTGTGACTTAATCTCTACCTACCATATTTGATTGGAAGCACCAATGTGTCTTAATAAGCAAAAATTCCTTTTTTGATCAAAACTTGCATATAAATTACCAATTTCTAAACACAAATGTCTCAATCCAAGCATACCTATGGCTGTAAGCAGCTGAATGAATCTATCCAGGACATTATGATTTTGTTGCACACTACCAACATTATGCATGCCAGCTGTCTCATTGCTCTTGCGGTTTAATGAGTCTTTAAAAAATGGATTTGATGTGTTTTACTGGGCAAGACCATATTGAGAGAGAAGGTAATAACAAAACTTACCAGGATAGCTATTCCCAATGATAAATAATCTGTCTAGCTTTGACTTACCTGGATAATGATTCCCTTTGACCCCTACTCCGTCAGATTTTGCCAATACTCACCTGGATAATGATTCCCTTTGACCCCTACTCTGTCAGATTTTGCCAATACTCACCTGGATAATGATTCCCTTTGACCCCTACTCTGTTTGATTTTGCCAAATACTTACCTGGATAATGATTCACCTTGATCCATACACTATCTGAATTTGCCAGAACTAACCTTCATAATGATTCTCCTTGACCCATACTCTGCCTGATGTTGCCAATATTTACCTGGATAGTGATTCTCACTGATCAAAATCTCACTGATCCAAATCCTGACTGATATTGCCAATTCTTACCTGGTTCTGTTTGAAGGTAATAACAATACTTACCTGGATAGAATTCCTACTGACCAATACTGTCTGATTTTGCCAATACTTACCTTAATAGTGATTCCCCATGACCCATATCCAGTCTGAAGGCAATAACAATACTTACCTGGATAGTGATTCCATTTGACCCATACTGTCTGATTTTATTAACAACACTTACCTGGACAGTGATTGTCCTTGACCCCTACTATGTCTGATTTTGCCACTACTTATTTTAATAATGATTCCCCTCGACCCATACTCATTCTTATAGTAATAACAATACTTACCTGGATAGTGATTCCACTTGACCCATATTCTGCCTGGAGGCAATCTGAGAAAAAGCTGACAAAAGCCTGCAAAAGGAGAGAAAATAAATGGAAGTTTATTTGTATCATCTTCAAAACTGTCCCAGCTACCCTGCTGATTTTGCAAGCTTTAAGCTAGTTAACCACCAACCTGTTAAATCATGGGCTGTGTCAAATGTTAGCAAAAATTTATGAAATGCCATTATGTACCACCCCATACAAATGAAATGTAATTATGTACCACAACATTTAAATGAAATGCCATTATGTACACTAGATATGAAATGCCATTATGTACCACACCATACAAATGAAATGCTATTATGCACCACACCATACAAATGAAATGCCATTATGTACCACACCATACAAATGAAATGCCATTATGTACCACACAATACAAATGAAATGCCATTATGTACCACACCATACAAATGAAATGCCATTATGTACCACACCATACAAATGAAATGCCATTATGTACCACACCATACAAATGAAATGCCATTATGTACCACACCATACAAATGAAATGCCATTATGTACCACACCATACAAATGAAATGCCATTATGTACCACACCATACAAATGAAATGCCATTATGTACCACACCATACAAATGAAATGCCATTATGCACCACACCATACAAATGAAATGCCATTATGCACCACACCATTTATCAACTGCAAAAGCTTGTATGCAATATAAATAGCTAATGGTATAAACAGTTGATCCAGCCAAGATTACGTAAAAACTGTGGAAAATACAGAATGAAGATGACAAGTCATATAATAATATAATCCTTAACGCAAAAATGAATTTATTCTGTAAAAGATTTACAAATCAAAATTCCTGTAAAGATAATTAAAAATGCCATTTTAATGCCTTAATCACACTCCATCCTAACACGTGTACCCTGATGCCTCATACAAGCATTATTGTTTCACAATGAACCATGCCTTTAACAAAACAAAACGAAAAATCATTTATTTGTACATCCAGAATAGAATGATTTCTCATAACTTGCATCACAAAAAATAGATTGTGAGGTAAAATAAAATAAAGGAATCCTGAGAAAAGCACAGATCTTGGATTGACTATTGCTTACATTTGCAGGTATAAAACTTAGACATTTAACCCAAGAAGCATGTGCAAAGTCAGCCAGTAGCTTACCTTACTGGCAGAGTAGATTGTCAACAGAGGAGTCGGACGTTTCCCAGAAGCTGAGGATATGTTAAGAATGACACCATGTCTTCTCTCTACCATGCCTGGGAGTACTATGCTCGTCATCTGCAAAAACATTACAGCAGTCCATTACCTTACACAAACAATATGGTAGTCATACAAATCATTCATTATAATATGAACTCGTTATAACAAAATATCCTCTTTACATAGTTCCCTTAGGTCTAATACCTGGTGTTTAATGTATCAAAGAATTTGCAACAGTTGGGTTCATAATCACTGCTATTTACTGTATTTGAATTATACATTAGGCTGCTGACATTGACAAATGCCTCACATCATATCATATAAATAAAAACTTAATAACTAACAGAATATATTACAATCTAATATAAGGAGGAAGAAACAAAATTTAAATGTAAAAATTACTGAATTCATTTACACTGTATCTCACTTTGATGAATATATCTAACTGTTGAGAAAATAAAATTTCCATGGAATACTGAAAAGGAAATAAAAGACATTATTAAAGCTACTAAACTACTATCTTGAAGTGAATGTTACTAAACAGTAACTACTACTGTGAAGTCCTGAATGTTACTAAACAGTAACTACTATTGTGAAGTCCTGAATGTTACTAAGCATTAACTACTATTGTGAAGTCCTGAATGTTACTAAGCATTAACTACTATTGTGAAGTGCTGAATAGTACTAAACAGTAACACTATTATTGTGAAGTCCTGAATGTTACTAAACAGCAACTACTATTGTGAAGTCCTGAATGTTACTGAACATTAACTACTATCTTGAATGTATTTAGCATTAACTTCAAACCAGAAATCCTGAATATTAATGAACATTAACTACTAACCTGAAGTCCTGAATGTTATTGGACATTAACTATTCAAAGTCCTGAATGTCATTGGTCATTAACTATCATGAAGTCCTAAATGTTACTGAGCATTACTAACTTGAATTCCTGAATGTTACTGAACATTAATTATCTTGAAGTCCTGAGTGTTACTGAATGATAATAACTATCCTGATGTAATAAACATACTTAACAGTAACTACTATCTTGAAGTCCTGAGTGTTACTGAACGATAATGACTATCCTGAAGTCCTGAACGTACTTAACAGTAACTACTATCCTGAAGTCCTGAATGTCATGAACATTAAGTACTATCTTGAAGTCCTGAATTTCACTGAACATTAAGTACTATCTTGAAGTCCTGAATTTCACTGAACATTAAGAACTATCTTGAAGTCCTGAATGTCAATGAACATTAAGAACTATCTTGAAGTCCTGAATGTCAGTGAACATTAAGCACTATCTTGGAGTCCTGAATATCATTGAACATTAAGTACTATCTTGAATTCCTGAATGTCATAGAACAATAAGAATTATCTTGGAGTCTTCAAAGTTACTGAACATTAACTACTAACTTGAAGTCCAAAATGTTGTTTACTGTCCTCCCTTCACTGAATCAAATTATTTTGCATTAAAATTTGTCAGATTAATATGATATTTATTGATAATTTTACAACTTCAATACACTCATCAATGCTAATGGTGGCAAATCAATTGATATTCACCTTGAAGTTACTTTTCATCTTCAGTGGTCATAAATAAGAATTATTAGTTGTTTGCCTCTATGTTCTTTATGTTTATCAATATTTATCATAATGTAGGTTGTGTAATGCAAGACGTATAAATATCCACAGGCATATTGTTCAACCCAAAACAAGGATAAACAAATATTATGCAAAAAATTCTTGTCATTTACATTCATGTACATAGTTGTGTGTAATGCATTAGAGAGATAAGCAACACTGAAGTGACCCTAATATAAATTTACAAGAATACCCACCCCATAAGAACCCCCCAAAGGGACAAATGCACTACAGACCAAAAAGAACTCTGGAAACAAAAGTTAAGACCATTATCCTTCTAACTGCTGAGTGCTGAAATTATCTCTGATATTCTTCAGTGATAAGATTTTCATATGAATCTCTAGGGTGGCCATACTGTATGTAACACTGGCACCATTTTCATCCAGGACAAACTGGATATTATTAGAAGACTCTTGGTAAAAACCGATTGACAATATGACAACCCAGTCAGAAGATGCAACAATAAAAAGATTTTCAAGCTGGCCATTGTGCCTGCCATATCTGAAATAAAATTGGCACCATTTGTATGTGGGATCAACTAGATATCATAATTAGTCTTCTGGTGAAAATGCCATGTCAATAGGACTTTCCATTTAGGAAGACCAGCAGTAAAAATCTGCCATGATGGCCATACTGGATGTCAGATCGGCACCATGTTCATACAGAATCACTAGATGTCATAAGTCTTTTAGTTCAACCCCAAGTAGATATGACTCCATTCAGATGGAGTAGCAATAGGAAAATTGTAAGACGAATGTTGTGGTGGATGTCTGAGCAGCACCATGTGCATTTAGGATTAATCAGACATTATAAAAAAATCTTCTGGTGAAAACCTTATGTCAACATGACACTCTGTTCGGGAGAAGCAGAAATAACATGAATTTTAAGATGGCTGTCATAATGGACATTAGATCAGCACAAGTTTCATTTAGGGCCAACTAGGCATCACAAGAAGTCTTCTGCTGAAAATCAGAAGTAGCAATAATAAGATTTTCAAGATAGCTGCTCTGTGGGGCCTGAATGGATGTCAGATTGGTACCATTTTCATTTAGTACCAGCAAGATATCATTAATGAAAACCCCATGTTGGTGTGGCCATACATTCTGGTGGAGAAGCAATAACAAGATTTTCAAACTGGATACTGTGGTGGCCATATTTAAGTCTAATTTATGACCAACTAGACCGTTGGATGAATGTGTGTAAATTTCATGGCAATCCTCCAAGTGGTTTACGAGGAGTAGCAATAACAAACTTGTGCTGATGGATGGACAGACGATGGACAACAGGCCATCCCACAAGTGCTTCTAGTATATGTCCACTAAAAAGCAGGCAAAAAAAAAAATCTAATAAACAAGTAAAAGAATGTTGAACAATTTGCTCACAAAAATATATCCCTATATCTTCTGCATCTCACCCCTATCCCCATCATGCAGATAAGTCAATATCTGATGATAATGACCATAATAAGTTTCACAGCAATCGACTGAAAACTCTGTGTGTACGTGATTTGGATTTTTAACATAGCTTTTAAAAAATTTCAGTCAAATCACTAAGATGTCTGCAGTGTGACAGTTTATAGTGATGTCTAGCACTGGGGCATAATGTTGCAGACATGAAGCATTATGTCCCACCCAGTCACATTATCCTGACACCAGGCCGACCAGTCCTAACATAACTCTAAATGCTGAGCACCAAGCGAGGCAGCTGTTAGTACCATTTTTATGAGACTTTGGTATAACTCGGCTGGGATTAGAACCCAAGACCTCCAGCACTCAAGACAGATGCTCTAACCACTAGGCCACTGGAGTGGTCACTGAAAACTGTGAGAGTCATTGCATTCACAAACTTCTGTCATATAAAAATGGACAATAATTCATACAAAATTAATCACTAAGAGTTGTGAATATGGATATCATTCAAGGAGGACCATAATATCAGGGAGCCATAAAAAACTACAAGACAAGTTGTGTTGAGAAGATTCTATATTACACTGCTTTCAGCTGCAGGAAAATAAAGTCAATAATCCTTACAAAAAATTAGAGGGCAGTGATTTCTTTATATGCACTTCTGATGCTGATGACCATGAACAATGTTTCATGGTGATTTAAAACAGTAAGATCAGTTGCATTCACAATATTCTGTCATACACAACACCCAGCTCCAAGTCAAAATGGACAATAACTCCTAACAAAAGATCCAGGAACACAGGAGCACAGTTATTTATCAAGTAACAATCATAACATAAACAAAGTTTTATGTGATTAACTGAAAAACTGCAGGACTAGTTATGTTAAGAAGATTCTGTCAAACATTATATTATGATCCGAGTCAAAAAGGGCAATAACTCTAACAAAGCCACAATGCACTTAGTTGCAAGATATAATGGGCAATAACTCCAAGAAGAATTGTGCGAGTAAAGTGATTATTGATATACACATCTTCAGATAATGATTATGCTTAACAATTTTCATCGCAATCTACTGACAAATGAGTCTTAAAGCATTCATAAAATTATGAAATATACTGCATTCAGCTTTAAGTCAAAAAGGGCAATCATTCCAACAAAAATTGCAAGTGCAAAGTGATATGTTGAAAGGCACATCTTTAGGTGATTCCCATAATACTGTATGAAATTTCATTGCAATCCATCCAAATCAGGGCAACTATCTGAATTCACGTGATAGAAATGGAGTGTGTGTGTGTGTGCGTAATAATTGGTATAATGCAACAGTTGGCTTAAAGAGGATTACACACAGGTGAGTAGACTAAAAACTAATGACATATTATATTCATAAGAGTATACAAATTTACTGCCACCATTTCATGATAATAATTTCTTTCTCTGAAAGTAGTAAAGATATCCATAATTTTAACAAGAACATGAGCCCCTTGATGAGACTGTTGTTCTACTGACCAAAAAGAATTTGCAGGAGTTCAAAATAAGACCTTTGCTTTATTTTTACTAGAGTGTTGAAACTATTTTGGATATTTTTGAGCAGAACGTCATGTGACTGACCATCCCATTAAGATGGAATAGTAATAACTAGACTGTAAAAAGGGACACCATCCTGACCTGACTGGCATAAATTTCATTGAATAATAACTAGACATCACAAAAATTCTTATAGTGAAAAACCCATTTAGGACATGCAGCAATAACAAGACTGACAAGATGGGTGCCACAGTGACCATATTTGATGTCAGACTGGCACCATTTTCAATTAGGACCAAGAAGATATCATAAGGAGTCTGCTCATGAAAACCCATGCAGATATGATTTTCCATTTAGAACTAGAAGCAATAACATGACTGTCAAGATGGCTGCTGTGGAAGCCATATTTAATATCAGATCTGCATTGGTTTCATGTAGGTTCAAGCTGACATCGTAACAAATATTTTAGTAAAAAATCTAAAACCTCATATGACGTTCCATTCATGAGTAGCAGCACTAACAAGATTTTCAAATTTTACGATATGGGTGGCATTCTGGATATCCATGCAGCACTCTTTACATTTAAACAAACAAAACATCATAGGAAATCTTATCATGAAAACCCCATAGCAATATGACTATTCATTCAAAAGGTGCAGCAATTCCAAAATTGTTAAGATGGCTGCAATGGTGACCATATTGGAAATCAGATCGGCACAAATTTTCACTTAAGATTAACTAGACATCAAAAGAAGTCATAAATAGACATCAAAAGAAGTCATTACTAGACATCAAAAGAAGTCATAAATAGACATCAAAAGATGGCATAAATAGGCATCAAAAGAAGTTATAAATAGACATCAAAAGAAGTCATAAAAAGACATATAAAAGGAAGTCATAAACAGACATTAAAAGAAATCATTTCTAGACATCAAAAGAAGTCATAAATAGACATCAAAAGAAGTCATTACTAGACATCAAAAGAAGTCATACACAGACATCAAAAGAAGTCATAAATATACATCAAAAGAAGTCATAAATAGACATCAAAAGAAGTCATAAATAGACATCAAAAGAAGTCATTACTAGACATCAAAAGAAGTCATTAACTGGACATGAAAAGAAATCATCACTAGACATCAAAAGAAGTCATTACTAGACGTCAAAAGAAGTCATTACTAGATATCAAAAGAAGTCATTAACTGGACATCAAAAGAAATCATTACCTGGACAACAAAAGAAGTCATTAACTAGGTATCAGAAGAAGGTACATGGTTAAAATCCCAATTCATAAGACTTTCCATTCTGAAGAAGTAGCAATAACATTTTCAAGATGGCTGCCATGGCAGGCATACTGGACATCAGCTTGGCACCATTTTCATTTAGGACTAACTAATAATCATAAAACATGTGTTAATATGCGGATGACAAGAAAAAATTCAAGTTGGCCATTGTAATGACCATACTGGATGTCCAGGTAGTGCCACTGTCAGTTAGGAATAACTAAATAGACCAAGGGATGAATGCATCTGTAAAGTCCAAGTAGATTAAAAGGAGTAGCAATAACAAACTTGTCCAGACAGACAGAGAAAATGGATGATGAGTCCTGCCAAAAATCAAAATCATTATTTCTTCACATAAAAACAGGAGCAAAAGCAAACTTTTTTATATTGAATGCAGCAAGAATGGCAATATTTGAGGTCTTATGACCAGCTGTAAATATATATACAGATTTTCCATACTGTATGCTTTGTAAAGTGTTATCAGCCCCCAAAGTTAATTAAAAAGTCCGAACAGAGTTGTGAATTTGACATAACCTTAAGATCTCTCAGTTCAATTAATTTTTTTAATTCAAATCTTTCACTACCTTGTAACAAATCTTTTAAATTTTTTTAAATGGGGGCCTTAATTATTAAAAAATACTTATTCAAATGTCATCTTATTTAAAGACTGAGATTTAAAACGTTTTCATTATAATGAAGAGCAGTTTTTCTGGACAAATACAGACCAATGAAAACAGTAAATTTCTCCATTTTTACAGTTTAGATATGGCCTTTCATTCAATTTACAACTATGCATTATACAGGTCAGAATGGTATATAAAAATGTACTTACCATTGTTACAGAGGTCACATTGACATGGATGAGATCAATACATTTCTGCAAAAGAAAGCTATTTTTTAATTCTTCTTCCAGATGATTTGACAAAAGTTTCATTAAACACATTGTAACAAGAACAAAATAAAATAAAAATTTTCAAGCAGAAATCGAAAGGGGTAAATGTATTTTCATGATAACAAATCAAGTTTTCCTGTGTTTAATTTATCTGACAAATATGTGGTATGGTTTAAAAGAGCAACCCAAATTACTTTAACGTTTCTCTATTTCATGAATATTTAATGGGCAAGAACTAAATTACGTGTATTAATCCAGTATTCATTAAGAGTGTTAAGTTTTGGCCTGCCATACCATAATGCCTATGCTAAACTCCAGTATATGTTCACATTTTGTGTTGAACTTTCAAGAAATCCTAAATCACCAAACTAAGATTCAGCCTCTCTGATTTTTCTAGAAAATTTGTCAACTGATTGATAATAATTACTTAGCTTGAACAAATGTTTTCTGAATATATCTACAGTTGAAAATTTCTAATTTATTGCCAATTTGACAATTTAGCAGTTGAAAATCTAAGCATAAAAAATGTCACAAATATTATTTCTGCTTTGTCCTTGTATTCTGACTAGATCTTCTTCCTTCAATTAAACTAGTCTTTTCAAAAACGAGTCAAAAACCAATAATTACAAGCTAGTAACCAGTTAACTTGCTGATACAGCAGTGATGTCTCATATGTTCAATTTTCATCTGCTTAAGGGTCAAAGAAGTAATAAATCAGGAATTTCCTTCATATTCCAAAAGTCACCCATTTAAGGTAACTTATGATTCTTTTTCAAGCAGTTCTTAAAACATTTCTGTGAACCTCCAGGAAAGGCTGATTCATGGCGGGGATACCAAAACTTTAGATAGAACTACCATACAGGTGAAAGATATTGTATTTTTTTATTATTATTCATATTTTAGTTCAGAACATGTCTTGTGCAACTTAGATTAAACAACAAACCAAACTAACCATTACAAACCAAATCAGTACTAACCACTGTTAATTAACCACCTGTCTCCAGATACCATTAGTCATTCTTCCCACAGATGGCTGCTTAAACATGGTTCTAAATATACTTGTAAATCAAATACAATTGTTGAGATAATTTTCGAACTGGAAATCTACCTTGAGATTTAAAAAATGCTTTGACTCATTTTACCTTCTCACGATCTGTTATCTCCAGAAAGAACTCTGGGTAGTCATAGGAGAGACCAACATTGTTCACTGAAAAAGAAAATATCACAAACTGCTTATCTAGTGTATATACTAAACATATTCTTCTTTTATGCATGCTAAGAATAAACTGTAATGATCAATATTTCAAAAAGAATTATGAATCTGTTTCTTGTACTTTATGGGTCTGACATAATGAAGTCTCTACCACGATCTAATATATTTACCTGCATATAACATACACATACCACTAATAGTGATCAAGATCGACCACTGCACAGCATGTTGCCAGTAGATATGGGTATATGCAATGATACATCTAATGTCCATTTCAACATGATCCAAGTTAAGTATCCTTTCTATCTCATACATACATATATATATATATATATATATATATATATATATATATATATATATATATATATATACACACACACACACACACACACACACAAAGGGCAATAACTCTTGCCCATTACCCCCCTTAAGTGTTTTGAAAAATGCTTCACTGTATTAAAAATGAAAAGATCAAACTTTGACAACACCAGAGCTATTTTGAGCATGTTAATGAATTTCAGTCATAAATATATTATGAAGCTGACAATGGCAAATGTGGAAATTCCAGTGCAAATAGACAAGTCATAAAACTGGTACAATGAAATACTTTCATTGGTTCACCCTAAATCAGCGAATATTTTAGTAATGAAAACCTAATACAGTCAGACCCTAATGCCTTGTAGAAAAGTACACCAAATGACTTGTAAATATGGAGCCAATTTGTACCTGAATTTCCATTACATAGGCTTTGCCTGCTAAAAGTTGTACTTTTAAATGAAACTGACATTCATATACCTGATCAAAGTAACTGAGATCAAGAATTGTAGTTATTGATTCAATATGGTGGGGTAGTTTTTCAGAAAAACTAGAATCATATATATCTGCCAGTAGTCAAAGAATTTTTTTTCAAAAACAGGTGCTGGGCAAGAGGCTTTAAAAAAGTACTTGGCCAACAAATTTCACATGCCACCCAAGGGCACATTTCTTTTGCAATTATTTTAACATATGAAGTTGCTATGCTTAGAAAAAAAGAAATATAAAAATACTTTAAAATGAGTAATTTTCTGCACTTATTTGCCTCTAGAAAAACATTGAGTACTTCGAGAAAAGAGAATCCTGTTTGACTTTTTCTACCTAAATTTTTATTTATTTCATTTTATTAAAAGCAATGTTTCCTTCCGGTCTCAATTTAAACATTAATCAAAATACCAAAATAGTTTATGCATTATAGTGTTTTCAAACAACATGAATATTTGTATGTCTGACTCAAATTTTGATTCCATTTCACTTAAAGCAATGTTTTCCTCCATGTTTTGATGTCAACCAGTGTCCAATTGCTCTATCGACGTTCTCCTTAATGACTGGATCAGCAGTGTTTGTGTTCATAGACATCTACAGTGTGTCCTGATTTAACTCAGTTTGTTTCTCTTTATATTTGTGATATTGTTCTTGAGATTAACCCTTGTTCACATTATGCTTTACAGGGGCTAACAACTAATACAATTTACAACAATTTCACAATTTTTGCATGGTCTGGTATGGTTTTCTGAAAAACTGGCATACACTTCGGCATTGGTTATCTTTGTATGTCTTCGCGTCAAAACTGGCTAATAGGTCTAAAAGATCTTTATCATGACAGATGTCTCTTCTGTCAGGGTGCCTGAATGTGTCAGATATCATGGAGCCTTTGGTGGTAACAAGTGCCCACTTTTGCTCTTTTTAGTGCCAGAGAAAAACGTCGGCTAGTTGAGGGATTGAGTCACTCTATGAGACCATTATTGACTCAACAGCAGATGCTGAAAAATACACCCCTTGCCCTTATTAGAAATC
Source organism: Sinohyriopsis cumingii (assembly GCA_028554795.2). Lineage (NCBI taxonomy): Eukaryota > Metazoa > Mollusca > Bivalvia > Unionida > Unionidae > Sinohyriopsis > Sinohyriopsis cumingii. Next base: position 57,177,099 of record CM068836.1, read on the forward strand.
AGAGAATGCCTTCCTGCTCTCGAGATTATCTCCACAATTGAAGGTCTAAATCCTTTCTCTTGCAAGTCTGTCTGGACAAGAGCCATGCAAGAGACGACTGTCCTGATAGGGGTGTAACACTTGCAAAAATTGTAGTTTTAAAAGATTTGGTTTGTGTAGGTCTATCGCTAGATCAAGTAGATTGTTGACCAAAGACTTGTCCCATTAAGGAGGGGCTACCAAAATCATCTTGCAATTCTAACCACCTATTTTCTGTTTCTGTTTTTGTTGCTATGACAATATGTCATAGGCCAATGCACATAACCCCTCCCAAATGATTGACAGTGCATCTACAACCTAAGCTTTTGGATCCAGAACCTCTAAGACAAAGGTTGCCCATTTGTGGCTCCCCCTTGTTTCAGAAGGCCAATCATTGTACATCCTCAACCTGACAGATGACGGGACCATTCCAAATGGATAACCTGACCCTTTCTGGGAAGAATAATGGCCAGGACACTAAATCTGCTGTGAATGTGTCTGATTTGTACATTGATCTGAAGTTGGTAGCACTGATGAAGAAACTGTTAAACCAGCACAGACAGGGCAAGCAATCTGGTGCCTCCTTTGTCTGGGCTGACTTCTCAGAGAGTCTGTCCTTCTAAAACTGAAACGCATTTACGATTGCTTTTGTATGGAGGTTGATGTGAAGAGGCAGTTCCACCAGCTCACATTTGTATTCAAATTCTGGCAACAAGTAAGCTCCTGAACCATGTGTACTGTACATATTGTCAATTCTGGTTAGGGCTTCTCCAGAGGAATCCCCGTCTTCAGCATGGTTGCGCCATTCACACAGGAATGAGCATACCTCGGTCATAATACTAATGTGATCGGTGAACTGGAAAAGGGCGCCATTGAGCCAGTAAAGTAGTTTGTAACAGGCACATATAAAGGCATCCCAGCAGGATCAAATCTGCTGCTGCATTGAGCAGTTGCAAGAGCTCTCACCAAAATCACTGTCCTGTTGAAAAAGACTACAAGTTTGACAATCTGCCTCACACCAACATGAGACACACACATGAAACCTGAATTTTCCCAATTCTCTGAGGAGAATAGAACTTACGTTTTTGGAGATCTTCCTGATACACTGCTGATGCCACAGCAATTGACCAGAACAGATGATTCATTCTATAATTTGGTTAAGACCTAGAAGTTGATATTTAGACTCAACAGAAAGTCTTGAAATTGGTAAACTTGTTGTGGTAAGCAAACTAAAGAAACATTTACATTCCTGGATGAATAGGGACATAAAAGTAGGCATCTATGCAACCAATACTGATGTCAAACTTGTCCCTTCGGATGGTGAGACATATAGATCTTGCCAATGTTATCTTGAAGCTCAGTAGGATTCATTAAGGCTATTTGGGTCTATGATCAACCTCATCTTGCCACTGGCCTTTTCGATACTGACCAGCCACGAATAGAGCCTGCTAAGAATTTCATTGTTCTCCAAATTTGATGGCACATCTTTTTGAATGGGAGAGAAAGGACGTTAAACAAAATCCAAGGCCCCTCAGAAATGACTTGGGTCACCTGTTTGTTTTGTGGCAACAGGTTGATTCAATGTGATTGGAATCACAGGAGTCTGATGCCCCCTGTTGAATGTCTACTGGTGGTGGCAGTGTTAGATCACCAATGGAAGATATGAATCTTTAGGCTGGAGAAACTTGGTTTCTGACCTCCCCTGTAAAGGTGCCTCCTAGAATGCTTTGCTTGTCCTCTGCTTGCATAATGCTGAAATCTGAATGACACTTGGGATGTAAAAGATCCCTTCGCTTGGCTTGCCTATCTTCTTTCTGTTGTGGTAGGGATGGTTGGTTTCTAAGATGAGGATAAGGGTGAGTTGGAAGGATAGTTTTTGAGCTGCATGATTCCAAACTTCTTCAAATCTTCCCCCAAACAGTAATGGTGAGCATAATGTAAAAATTCTTAAAGCCAAAGCAAAGTGGTTGTTTTTAAAGTGTTGTGGAGTGTAAATATGTGTTACTACACACAAGTCAAGATTGGCTGAGGCAATCAACAAATCTGCCATCTAATGGTGAGCTACTCTCTTAACAACCCATGCTGTCAACTCCCAGGTGCACTGTCTGAGTTTTCCTACCAGTCAGAAATTCAATAAGGTAGCTAAATCTAACACCAAAAATGTTCTGAACCCACTTCAATATGGCGAGTGGGCTGCATCCATTTGGGATCAATTCCATGTGGCAATGATGATACAATGCCACTGTCTACATAATTCATGGACAATACCCTGCCAGTAAGCAGCAGATAAAGGAAAAGCTGGCTCCACTGGACAATTTTGTCATGCATCTGTAGACAGCTGGTTCACAGACAGTATGGCTGGCATGGCTCTCAGCAATCTGCTTCATTTGTTAGGCAATCTGATTTGTACCAGCTGTACCTTGGGCATGGCCAGACAGATGGATGTATCACTAAATTACCTGCCAGGCGAGACAAGCAGATCTATCACTAAGATCCCCATAAATGTAATTGATTTTTGCTATAAGAATGTTAGGATGGAAAATCTTATAATTAAAGTCTATGTACAGATATGAAGCTGCAGACCAGATGAAAAGAATGGATCTATTAGTAAGGTCCCAGTAATTGTAACTGTAGCCATTGGCATGCTATGATGGATGAATCTATCATTAAGATCTCCAAAACTGTAGAGAGATGAAGCCATAGACCTGGCAAGGCAGACAGATCTATCACTAAGATTCCTGTAATTGTAACTGTATGTAGCCAAATGCATGTTAGGATGGAAAAATTATGATCTCCGTAATTGTGAAAGATGAAGTTGTAGGCCTGGCAACACAGAGAGATCTTTCTGTAAGATCCGCTGATTGAGATGGCTGGATGGGATGGATCGTCAGCTCAACTGGTTGGATGATCGTTGGATGACTGTGGACAGCAATGTAGGTGGACTTACACCACCTAGGCTGCCTAAAATTGGGGGTACACTCCTCTGTTGTATCATAATTACTTGTAAAATTTATGTGGTCACCCTCTTTCTTTGCCTTGGTAGACTTTTGCAAAACCATAGTCTAAGCGCTTGAAGACCTTATAGCGAACACTGCATGGAACTGGCAAAGTACATTTTATACACATGGCACAACTCATATGTCTTTGTTAGCCTTGACCTTGTCAACAGATTTCATGGATATGATAAAACAAAACACAACAAAAATGTATAAACAAATGATGCAACATGTTAATAAGTCCTTAAACATCTGTTACAAAATGGGTTTTGGATTCACTGGAGGATGGTATTATCCATATTACACATTAGTAAATATAATATTCTACTTGGAAATGTCAAAAATATGAAAAATACACTCACACAACTTACATATAACTCTAAAGTATAAAATATTGCTGTTGCATAGTTTCTCCATCTAGAGTGTCAGCCCTTTATTTAGCTAAGTGAAAAAAACATTGAGGCTAGTGAAAAGTTTATACTGAGGTTAGTCAAAACTTTACCATTGAGGTGAATCAAAATTTGAACATTGAGGTTAGTCTAAACTTTAATTAAGGTTAGTCAAAACTTTAAATTGAGGTTTGTTTGAACTTTAACAAAGAGGTTAGTCTAAATTTCAAGGCTGATGTTAGTCTAAACTTTAACACTGAGGTTAGTATAAACTTTAATACTGAGGTTAGTCTTAACTTTAATGCTGAGGTAAGTCTTAACTTTAATCCTGAGGTTAGTATAAACTTTAATACTGAGGTTAGTCTTAACTTTAATGCTGAGGTTAGTCTTAACTTTAATGCTGAGGTAAGTCCTATCTTTAACACTGAGGTTAGTATAAACTTTAATACTGAGGTCAGTCTTAACTTTAATGCTGAGGTAAGTCTTAACTTTAATGCTGAGGTTAATTTGAACTTAAACATTGAGGTTAGTCTAAACTTTAACAATGAAGTGAGCCTTAGCTGGAAAACTGTAGTCAAAACTTTAACATTGAGGTTGGTCTAAACCAGGGGTCTCAAAAACTCAAACCACCCTGAGGGCCACATGAGGGAATTTTTGATAGCACAAGGGCTGCACCACACTTTGTTATCTCTCATGATACCTTGTGATGCCAATGATTTTGCAGGCCACAGGATATGGCTTGGCAGGCCACATGCGGCCCACAGGCTGCATGTTTGAGACCCCTGGTCTAAACTTTAACACTAATGTTAGTCTAAACTTTAATGCCGAAGTTAGTATAATATCTGAACATAAAAGTTAGTCTCAACTTTAACACTGAGGTTAGTCTAATCCTTAGTACTGAGGTTAAGTCCAAGCTATAATAGTGATGTTAATTTAAATTTTAAGCATTGATCTAGGGTTAAAGACAGATGCCAAAGAGACTGCTATGTCAATCATCTGCCAAGGTGGGCTAAACAAAACTTAAATAGCTATAAAACTTGAAATTCAAAATTATCACGTTTTCAGTGTTGTTTGGTTATGATGATTATGATGTTTGAGATCTTAGAAAAGAACTGAATTGCTGCACCTCTCATAAAACTCAATTAGTTACTTTGACTTTCAGAAAGAAAATGGATTTTCATAATAGCCACAGGCATGTCGGAAGCTTACCTAGAACTGAAATGTCCAGCCCCTGCAGTTTTGTTCGAATATTTGGGTAGATATCTGTTCCTTGTGTAAAATCAGCTGGAATTATCATGGTCTTCACCTTAAACTTGGACTCTAACAAAGGATACCAGAAAGAACATTGATTACATTTTAATATGTTATTTACTTTCTGGAAGAATAGATCTTAGCACAATTACAAAGAAAACATGCATAGTTCAAGAATGGATGTGCAAGATGGAAATATTTGGCTGCCAAATAGCCAGTGGCTACTGATTTTCCCAGATGGCAACCAATTTTCATGAAATACCATAATTTGGAAACTAATTCTCAGAGATGGCAACCAATTTTCATGAAATACCATAATTTGGAAACTAATTTTCCCAGATGACAACTAATTTTCATGAAATACCATAATTTGGAAACTAATTCTCCCAGATGGCAACTAATTCTCATGAAACACCATAATCTGGCTGCTGCTTTCTCTCCTTCTCCTTGTATAATAAAAATGTTTTGTAATCACTAACAAGATATCGCTTATTCATACTGGAATTATTTAAGTGAGAACCTAATGACAAAGTGGCCTTCATTTCAGGTGAAGGTGATCAATAGTGATCGACAGTAATTTCTCCACAATTCTCACAAAATGGGGGAATTCCACCTCTGCAATCTTCACAAGCCATGATTTTACAATTTTGTGGGAAAGAGTCTGAGCTTCAGTATAAGAATAGAGCAAATAAAGTTCACTCATGATTCTACAATCTTGTGTGATAAACAACTCTTAATTCATAAAAGTATAACCAGCAGTGACTGTGTATTCTGAAAATGACAATATATTACATGAATTTGTACTGTAGTATAGCCACATAATAATGAAAACTAAAATTTCTACCTTGACAGAGCCACCAAGCACAATTGTTCAAATACTTCAGAAACCAGATAATCCATGAAAATGAGTATTTGTTAGGGTCACAGCAAATTGTCTGTGCATAATTTTCATGTATTCACTCCGACCTGGGGGATGGGGTGTAAAATGTGGAAAGAATTATGCAATTGTGTGCCTTTGACACAACACCAATGGACATGATAAACTGAGTGTTTAAGAAGTAATGTACCAAATGATACTGAGTACTCAGCCAGTCAAGCACCAGAAATCAAGACCTATGAGAATGATGCCTAAACAAATGAAAATGAGAATTCAGTCATTCAAGCACCAGAAATCAAGACCCCATTATAATAATGCCTAAACAAATGAAAATGAGAATTCAGTCATTCAAGCACCAGAAATCAAGACCCCATTATAATAATGCCTAAACAAATGAAAATGAGAATTCATTCATTCAAGCACCAGAAATCAAGACCCCATTATAATAATGCCTAAACAAATGAAAATGAGAATTCAGTCATTCAAGCACCAGAAATCAAGACCCCATTATAATAATGCCTAAACAAATGAAAATAAGAATTCAGTCATTCAAGCACCAGAAATCAAGACCCCATTATAATAATGCCTAAACAAAAGAAAATGAGAATTCAGTCATTTAAGCACCAGAAATCAAGACCCCAATATAATAATGCCTAAACAAATGAAAATGAGAACTCAGTCATTCAAGCACCAGAAATCAAGACCCCATTATAATAATGCCTAATAAATAAAGGTGAGAACTCAGTTAGTTAAGCACCCAAAAGCATGACCCTATTAGAATGATGCCTAACAAATGAAGCAGAGTAGTCAGTCAAGCCTAGAGATCAAGATCCCATTAGAATGATGCCTAACAAATGACGCTGAGAACTCAAAATCAGTCAAGCACCAGATATCAAGGCCTATTAGACTGATGCCTAAACAAATGAAGCTGAGAACGCAGTCATTCAAGCACAAGATATCAAGGCCCATTAGAATGATGCCTAACAGATGAAGCAGAGAATTCAAACTCAGTCAAGCATTAGACATCAAGACCCTATTAAAATAATGCCTAAACAAATCAAGCTGAGAACTCATTCAGTTAAGCTCCAGATATCATGACCCCATTAGAATGATGCCTAACAAATGAAGCTGAGTACTCAGTCAAGCACCAGAAATCAAGACCCCATTAGAATAATAATAAACAAACAAAGCTGAGAATTCAAAGTCAGTCAAGCAACAGATATCACGACCCCATTAGAATAATGCCTAAACATATGAAACTGAGAATTCAAAGTCAGTCAAGCACCTGAAATCAAGATCCCATTAGAAAAAATGCCTAAAAAATGAAGCTGAGAATTCAAAGTCAGTCAATCACCAGATATCAAGACCCCATTAGAATGATACCTAAGAAATGAAGCTGAGTACTCAATCAAGCATCAAAAATCAAGACCCCATTAGAATAACACCTAAACAAATAAAGCTGAGAATTCAAAGTCAGTCAATCACCAGATATCAAGACCCCATTAGAATAATACCTAAACAAATAAAGCTGAGAATTCAAAGTCAGTCTATCACCAGATATCAAGACCCAATTAGAATGATGCCTAAACAAATGAAGTGAAGTACTCAAAGTCAAGCACCAGAAATCAACAACCCATTAGAATAATGTCCAACAAATGAAGTGGAGTACTCAAAGTTGAGCATTAGAGATCAATACCCCATTAGAATGATGCCTAAACAAATCAAGATGGGAATTCAAAGTCAGTCCAGCACCAGAAATCAAGATCCCATTAGAATGATGCCAAAACAAATGAATCTGAGATCTCAGTCATTTAGGCTCCATATATCAAGACCCCATTAGCATGATGAGTAAAAAAATCAAGCTGAGAACTCAGTCAGCTAAGATCCAGATATCAAGACCTCATTAGAATGATGTCTAACAAATGAAGCTGAGTGCTCAGTCAAGCACCAGATATTAAGAACCCATTAGAATAATACCTGAACAAATAAAGCTGAGAATTCAAAGTCAGTCAAGCACCAGATATCACAACCCCATTAGAATAATGCCTAAACATATGAAACTGAGAATTCAAAGTCAGTCAAGCACCTGAAATCAAGACCCCATTAGAATAATGCCAAAACAAATATGTAAAGTACTCAAAGTCAAGCACCACAGATTAGCATCCCATTAGAATAATGTCCAACAAATGAAGTGGAGTACTCAATGTCGAGCATTAGAGATCAAGACCCCATTAGAATGATGCCTAAACAAATAAAGCTGGGAATTCGAAGTCTGTCAAGCACCCGAAAACAAGACCCCATTAGAATTGTACCTAAACAAATGAAGCAGAGAACTGAGTCAGTCAAGCACCCAAATTCATGACCCTATTAGAATGATGCCGAACAAATGAAGCTGAGTACTAAGTCAGGCACTAGAGATCAAGATCCCATTAGAATGATAATTAAACAAGCACCAGATATCAAGACCTATAAGAATGATGCCTAAACAAATGAAAATGAGAACTCAGTCATTCAAGCACCAGAAATCAAGACCCCATTAGAATGATGCCTAACAAATGAAGCTGAGAACTCAAGTCACTCAAGCACCAGAAATCAAGACCCCATTAGAATAAAGCCTAAACAAATGAAGCTGAGAACTCAAAGTCAGTCAAGCACCTGAAATCAAGATCCCATTAGAATGATGCCCAAACAAATGAAGCTGAGTACTCAGTCAAGCACCAGAGATCAAGATCCCAACAGAATGTGCCTAAACAAAAGAAGTTGAGAACTCAGTCAGTCAAGCACCATATATCAAGACCCATTACAATGATGCCTAAAAAATGAAGCTGAGAACTCAGTCAGTTAAGTTCCAGATATCAAGATCCTATTAGAATGATGCCTAAACAAATGAAACTGAGAATTCAAAGTCAGTCAATCACCAGAAATCAAGACCCCATTAGAATGACGCCAAAACAAATGAAACTGAGAATTCAAAGTCATTCAAGCACCAGAAATCCAAACGTCATTAGAACAACGCCTAACAAATGAAGCTGAGAACTGAAAGTCAGTCAAGCACCAGAAATCAAGACCCCATTAGAATGGTGCCTAAACAAAATAAGTTGAGAACTCAGTCAGTCAAGCACCAGAAATCAAGACCCCATTAGAATGGTGCCTAAACAAAATAAGTTGAGAACTCAGTCAGTCAAGCACCAGAAATCAAGACCCCATTAGAATGGTGCCTAAACAAAATAAGTTGAGAACTCAGTCAGTCAAACACCAGAAATCAAGATGCCATTAGAATGATGCCTTGGCAAGTGAAGCTCAGTACTCAGTCAAGCACCTGATATCAAGATGCCATTACATGGAGTACTCAAAGTAAAGCATTAGAGATCAAGATCCCATTCAAATTATTGCCTAACAAATGAACCTGAAAATTCAAAGTTAGTCAAGCACCAGAAATCAAGGTCCCATTAGAATGATGCCTAAACAAATAAAACTGATAGTTATTGTGGTAGATGAACTGGTAGATTTCATCTCCAAAGAAAAACAATAAAGAAATGTACATTCATAAATTGGTTTTGTACTTACTAAGGAAACAGGCTGAAACAAAACATTTTTGGTTTTAGCTACAATTTATTCTTTTATTTAAAGGTTTATATAGAACAATATAAAAGAAACAACTGAGTTTACCAATATCGCTGGCAACAGCCTTGAGTTTGGATTCTGTCCTGCTAATCAGAACAACATTAAGTCCAAGTTTTGCTATCTGAAAGAAAAACAAAGAATGAATTCTGTAAGAAGAGAACCTGTAAGTTCAAACAGCAAGAGAGATATATGACTGTTTGTTTAACTTGATGAAGGGGCAGTCTCTACAGATTATGCAGACATGAATACAAATTCAAAAGTAATAATAATAATAATGATGTTATAAAACACTATCTTGCTGGTAACTTATGCAAAATAGCTGTTATCATGTCAAGCTGCAATATTCTGTGAAATAGATGAAATTAGAAATCTGAAAATTACATACTTGTACATGTGGCATGTATCCTCATTGTTGTTATACCTTTAAGCTCATATTCATTCCCCAATCCACTCCACCCGACTCTTACACATTTAAAAGCCACCCCCATATCATACCCCAATGTTTCTAGTATGTATCTTGTACACTGCCCAAAAACCTTTCTATATTAATATAAATGGAATAGTCCATTTGCCAACAACCAGCAGGATACAAATTTTACAGGAGTTATCTCTCTTTGTGAATACTAAAAACCAAAAACCTACAAATTTGCTTTCACAAAGTAAATTCCATATTAAGCTCTTTGCAAGGCAATATGTGACTTGTATCTTGATTCTATCTTAATGTTATCTGGATGGTATACTGTAAGATAAATTGTAATGTTGTAAATATGTGATAAAAATGAAGTCATGAAAGTCGTTTGCACAACTCAAAGAAACTAAGACAAACTTTATCCTTGTGAAATGGAAATAACTCACGGTAAAAATTTCATAAAAATCAAAACTACTGTAATCTGGCAAAATTACCTGTTGCTGAACATTAAACACACATGCATTCAAATGCCTGTCTGTGCATACAAACAAAAAGTAGCAACAATTTCTTTGAAAATTATGGGGGCACTACAAATATCCTAGAAATCCTGAAATCAAAACGAGATACAACATGATGTGAACTGATTTTGAAAAAACAAGAAATAGTAGAGATGGGTGCCTCATACATGGCCTCACACTCTACAATTAGTAGTGATAGGTACATCACACAGTGCTGCAATCTCTACAATTAGTAGTGATAGGTACATCACACAGAGCTGCACTCTCTACAATTCACTCAACAGGCCTTACAGAGAAGAACTCTGTTGGAAAACCAAAGTCTGACCAAATCTCTTCTAAAAGATTATGCAGAACGGTGGAAATCAATTCAGTCAAGGTCTCATCCATTTAAACCTGCAGGCCAAATTTGGTTTGAAATCTGAATAAAAGCTCAGTTCACCTATGTTGTAGAAACCAATATTACGTACAGGCAAATAAGGGACAAAAAACCCCACAGATATGTATGAAGTCTAGGCTCTTTCTCCATTCTGTCACATGACATATCTGGAGAACTAGGCATACATAAAAAAGTACAGCCAACCGGAACTCTGCATCTTACAATTATGTCATCAAACGTGTGTACTGATTTTTCAAGACAACCAACATAGACTCACTCAGGTTTTATATAAATCTGCAAACAATGTTAATTTTTTGCTTTCTTTTTAATACAAGACTAAACTTTTGTGGCATATTTTCACATTTTGTAGGAATCATGCAACTGTGCATCCTAGACGAAACCCCGTAAAGTTATGCTTCAGAAACCAAACTCATAAGATTGGGCAATCATGGGCCATAACTTCTGTAAATAATATCATAAAACAATGTAATCAAATGAATCAAGGTCTCATCAATCTGACAAAGGAGAATAAACCCACATGTAAAACCATTTCATACCAAACTGTATATTAAAATGTCGATTGAATCGTGAGCTATACCAGTGTTTAAGTGAAGATATGAAGAGTTCCTTCTCAAGGGACATAACTCTACCCACAATGGCATACACAACACACAATCCATCCAAGACAAATCTAGGGTTATGAGGAAATGTATGCATCAAATTGCAACTGAATGTGTGAATAATGTCTAATCTATACAATTATCTGTTATAGTGGACATATTATCAATGGAAAAAGATCAATAGCTTGGCTTAAATTTAATTTAAATGTAAGCATTGCAGATATATTTGGTTACAATAAGTGAAAAAGCCTTCATTACCTGCTCTGCATACGCTTTGCCAATACCATCTGTGGAACCAGTTACAACTGAAATGAAAGTTACATTTTCATTAGCATCTGTGGAACCAGTTACAACTGAAATAAAAGTTACATTTTCATTAGCACAGCACTTCAAAACTAGAAATCAAATTCCATACAGGACAAACTCTGATTTTGCTCCATATATTAATTTAGCAGTTGAAATTCATTTATGAGAGCAAAATGTTGCAAAATACTGTGATTCCAGGAATGACAACCCATCGGCGAAGTGAGCAGACCTGCAAAAACAAAAGTTCTGAACCCACGGTTGTTCGAATTAAATGTAATATGTTTAAACACTCAAACTAGTGTAGCCATTACATGTCTGACACTCTCTCACAGTAATGCAGATGCAAAAAGACCATTTTCTCTGCCGAGAAAAATTCAATGAGATCTTTGGTTAAGTTTTAACAAGAGTAAAGTTCTGTCTCTGACAAATCCAGAGATGAACTCTAACGACACCAGCATCACCTTCAAACCACCAACAAAGCTACTGACAGCCATAAAGAATGCATCAAGTAAAAGCTGTATTTGATGTCCAATGGATTTTAATGACATAAACTTAGTGGAAGTTTTGGCTTAAAGTATGATATGATTATGTGAGTGTGTGTACGTATGTGTCTGTGGTGATGTTATCTGACAATGCTTAGGCCAAAAGAAATGTGTGTTACCTGTTTCTCACTGCTGACCCAAGCACTTTTTTCCCCCGATGGCAAAAAATAACAAAATAATGTTAATACATGTCTACAAAAATTTAATTTTAAAACATGCAAGAGGAAGAATATTTTATTGCCTAAATGACTGACAGTTTAAATTTTAAGTGGGAGGGAGCATGAAGCTAGATATTTTACCCCAAAAGGTCAGTAAAAACTGTCATCTGCGTCCAATATTATGAAGAAGAGTAAATGAGCACACATGATGTGTATGACTTTTACTATACAAATAGGATTGTGTGCAAATACAATCATCCCACACCCTATTCTGATGCTGTCCTATTTTGATGCAGTGTCATAAACTCCGATCTCATGAGCATACATCTCTCATTAACATCCCAACCAGAATATATATTGACACTGATGTGTCAGCCATGTTTATCAGAACTGAAAACTGCATCTGGAACACTGTTTAGAACAGTGTACAACATCATAAGGTTTTATACAGATCTGTCCTTAGTGATTGTAAGGATGCAAATTTCTGTTGATCTATATCGAGCACACTAATTTGGGCCAGAGAACAATTAATTAGATTTATGGGGACAGGTGCTTGTTAAATCGCTATACTGCAATGATTTCTAATGTCTGTTGGGAGAGAAAGTGATTCTTAATTAAGCCTTTGTCTACTTAGCAGTTAGATGACTAGAAAGGGGACGATTAACTTCGATTTTATATCGGAACTGGTAAATTAGCAATTTTAACTAAACAGTATATTTTCAAATAGCCTTAAGAGAAGCATGATATTTAACTTATTTTGATCAATTTTTTATTTATAAATTGGTTTTAATAATGGTAAAAATTACAATAAACGAAAATAAAATGTTCGTCTGTGAGCTTGTCTTCTGTCTCTGATTATTTGGACTTTTAGAGACATAAGTTATGAAGGATGCAAACCAGTTTTAAAGCTCCAAACATGGTACATTCCAGGACTGAGGTTCTGTATATTCAAAAATTTTTTTAATTATAAGTAAACATACTTATCATAACACAAACATGAATTTCACCAATTTGATTGTTTTTGCTTTTTCAACAAAATCTGTTCCAAAATGAAAATTATGAAAATACAATGCTGTCAGGCATTTCTGCACGCCTAAGGTTTCCATCTCCAATAATGAAGCAAAATGCATACCAAATTTGACCAACTGATGAAAATAAAATACTGTAATGTTTACCATTTGAAAAGAGGCAACTGTCACCAGAATATTCTGTTCAAAATAATATTAATTTTGGACACACAGGATACCACCCCCATGTTTTCATGACTCGAGATATGTCAGCCTATTCTGTGCACAGCTTTGAAAAGATGTAATGTTTATCCATCGGGCTATAGAAATGAAATACATTACTTTGGACTGTTTCTGGCAGCTGTTCAATTGAGTAATTAAGTCAGGTTTATAGCTAGTTTTACAAAATTCAATGTAACAATGCCAATAAAAGGCAATATATATTAAGCAAACTAAACCGATCTTGTAAAAAGTTAGTGAAGTTCAACATTTTATAAAAAATAAGCTACAATGTGGAAGAGAAACAACAATGAATAGAAGGTATTGTGTTTACCACATCTTGTTTTTGGGGAAAAATTACTAAAGAATTTAGAAACAGGCTATACGCCAGTGAATTTCTTGAGAATTCTGTTCTAGTGGCAAGTTGACACATTGGGTAGCAGATGATTTTGTAAATGTGGGACAACTTCTTGCAAAATTGGAAACTTGGATTACGATGCAGATTTATTTTTAAGGTATACATTTTCAACTTTTAAATAATGTATTTATTTGTATGATTCTAACAGATACATAGTAAATAGGATTTTCTGGGTTACAGTTCAAGAAGGTCATGCAGTGGGTCTTCATGATGACATTTTGATATCCCATTTTCATCTACATTTCAAGTCAAAATGTGGGATATTTTTGTACACTTTATGAATATCACTTTTCTTAATTAAAGTACGATCGTTCATTCTCGATACAAAATGGATTTTTTACCCAAAATAACTCGTGATCCAATGTTTGCAGAAATGACGTATCATTGTGCAGAATTACCAGAAGCACAGAATTGGTCAATTATGGTTGTATAATAGTCCTACAATGTAAGACCTAGCACATGTTGTTTTTGTTTTAGCGCTGTCTTACTATACAAATAACAGCCTTGTATAGCGTGTTCCGATGTCGTTGACATCGGAATGAATAATCAAAGTTTCAGTAACATCTGACACACTTGGCAGCCTATATTGACACTCTTCCACTAATTTATGTGTAATTAATATACTTACTGTGCTGTCTTTATCCAGGCACAATGAAAATATGATACTAGCAAACTGACGCATTTTCATGTTCCTTTGACATACATTTGAATTCGCTGAAATGCAACAGTAGTAGTGGTATGCTGATGTAAGTACATGTTGGGGATATGTTTCTTGAATGAAACGAACCATTGCTTACAGTTCCAATAGGCATAATATATTTTTATTCGTTTCATTAAAGAATATTTCAACTTAACCCGATTTCGGAATTCCACACTTTCATTGCTTTCCAGCCAATGAAATGGAGGCAACGAAACTTGAAACAGGTCCATTTCTTTTGTGAGAATTTGAATTTATTAGAGAAAAGACATCAGAGTAAGTAAAGTCTGATTAAAACATTATGCCTTTCCTTTGTAGAAAAGCGTAGTTGTTTTAGTTGTCAGTTGTGTGAAATATTCCTGAAAAGTTGACTTTCGTAACGATGTTAGTCGACATCAAAACGCACTACACAGCGCTGTTAGTTAGTCTGTAAGACCTTGATGCCCACAACATAAATATCAGCGTCGAGGTCTTACATGTCGGACTAGGTGGGATAAGAAAACATTTAGGAATATAAACAGATTTGTTAAATGTATATTTTCCTATAAACCTGATTTTCTATGTCCTATTGAAGTTATTCTGGATTATAGTATTTTCTCTGTGCATGTGTACAGCGGTGTCACAGAAGAAGCAGACTTATGAGAGGTGCGTTCTAGATTATGACCGTCCTTCAGTCTTCACTGAATTTCTCTTGTACAGTTGTTTTCCGCCACGGCTTGTAGTCAGAATATAATAATACAATGAAAATGAGACGGAGCTTCTTCTATCCC
The DNA here is from genome assembly GCA_028554795.2 of Sinohyriopsis cumingii. NCBI lineage: Eukaryota > Metazoa > Mollusca > Bivalvia > Unionida > Unionidae > Sinohyriopsis > Sinohyriopsis cumingii. The sequence continues at coordinate 57,192,294 of CM068836.1, forward strand.
TTTCCCACCCCATTTTAGATATTCTGTCAAAATGTTAAATTTTGTCAAAATGTTTCCAATGGGGTGGGATCGGTCCAAGAAAACTAAATCTAGTTACCTGCCCATGTTCCAGGTTTGCTGACTAGTGAAGCCAATCCGCCATGTGCAAACGACCTAAGAAAACGAAGAAGTGTAAGCACTACTTTAAGACTGAAGTAGGATACAAAAAGAACTCCCATAACAGCAAAATAGTCTTCCGATTTTCCGAGCACGCTTAACACCCAGCTGGAGGACGCCATTTTCCCGGTTGTAGGGTCAAAGTTCATATCCTAAGTTACTGACCTTACACTCGATACCTCTATAGCCCAACGAGTTGTTTTCTGCTCTTCTTTTATTCAAGCATGCTGGTGACATTTCGATCAAAAGGAAAGGCGCAAAAAAAAAAACCTTGTAGGTCTAATCACAGTGCATACTCCTTAAGAATATATCATGGGGTTATTAAACCTGAAACGACCACCAAATTTCCCAATCATTCGTTGGATGTATTTTATTAGGGTTTGAAGATTGGTCAGCCTTAAGCAACGATACGAGCCCCTGTGCGTTCATTTAGTACGTACGCATGGAGAAGGACGGGGTAACCCAAATGCACACGCTTGCGTAGGAAGTGGATGGATCTACTGATAATGTACGTACGCATAGGAAACGGGGGGTGGGGGGGGGTGAATCCTCGATAATAATTTGTCTAATACGTAACCTGTTCGACTGGGTTTAGTTGGCGTTTGAATTTTAGCGAACACTAGACAAACTGTTTAAAGTTACGCAGCTTATTTCATTGATGCAGCCAGACAGTGAACGTCGGTGGACTATCTGTTTTATTAAACACGTTAATATTAATAATCCTTTATGGTTTCTGTATGAATTAATATAGGCCGTTCTATAGTTGTTGTTGGGTTATTTTTGGGGGGTGGGGGTCAAGCGTACGTACGCAGGTGTGAAAAAAAGTTCGCATGTGTACAGGAGAAGGGGGGGGGGGGTCAAGCTTTGCCAGATTGTTTTTGGTACGTACTAAATGGATGGCCCCTTGCCAAATGAATCTTGGTGCTATTTTCCCTGTTTTATCGTCAAAACACGTACAAACGTTTACGTTCCTTTAGTGCTTAGGACGGAGGGTGATTCCAGGACAAAAGCCCCATGGGAGCCTCCAAGGATAAAATCCACCCAGGGGACAAAATCCACTTGATCCTTGATATTTACAGTATCCTGCATTTTCATGGTTCATTTTTATTGAACTATGTATATATTTGACTGAGATTTTATTTACTGAGGCTGTATTTACTATGATGTACAATGGTGACAAATGCACCCTTCAGTAATTTTTATAGTGTAATGAAATGTGTATCTTGTGTAATGAATATGACACAATTTAATAAGGTATTTTAAAATAATATTATATGTTATATACATCCGCATTTTGTACTTGACCTTGTCCTAACTCAAGTTTATGTTGTACCTGACCTGTACTATTTATTTTTTTTAAACAATATAATACATAACTAAAATGATCTCTATGAGTGTTGATTAAATATTAATTTCATTATTAATGTGAACTTGTTTATCTAAATTTGAGTTAAAAGATCTGACCTTAAAATCTAGAATGGAAAATTCAGTTAAGTGACAGTACTTTCAGAAAATGGTAGTTGCGACCTTGGTCAAGTAGAGTGGTATATAATCTTGTTTATTTAAAAATTACTACATACAGTAGCGAGTATTCAGGTCAGCCACTTGCAACACTGTTGCCATTATTCCCCTAGTGTCTAGTACAGTGACGTCATTGAAGCTGGACATTTTGAGACTATAAATATAGACTTGGGTTTCTTCCACAGGTTGTAGCTATAAATATATACTAGGGTTTACAAACAGGAACGTCACACAAGTTGAAGCTATAAATATATTGTGGGTTTTTCCAAAGGAATTTCCCACAAGTTGTAGCTATAAATAGATAGTGGGATTTCATAGGAATTTCAACATGTTATAGCTAAAAATAGATACATGGGTGTTTATCCACGATCGTCACACAAATTGAGACTATAAATATTTAATAGGCTTACCCATTTTAGTCTAAACCAATGTAATCTAATGTTCGTGGATATGTTTAGCCTTCTTTAAATTATGGGTCAATTTCGTCATTTTATTGTTACTTTTTGTCACATCCATTTTTGGCGTTGGTCTCTTCCTTGATTATAGCTATTATAGCATCATTACAATTATGCAAATTCATGAACACCGCCAACATAATTTCATGTCTATGTAATGCTTTATATATAAATCTCGGGTTTGTATTAGTATATGTCCGTCTCTGTCTCTGTTGTGTTTGGCCCTCTATTATTCTTGTCCCTAGACAGGCCCCATACTATTTCCCCATTGTTCTTACACAGTCCTACCTATGTTAAACGTTCCCTTGTCCGCTGTGTTTCCACCCATGTTAAATTTCCCCATGTTAAACTACGTTACCATGGTGTTTTTCCTTATATGTTATCATTTGCCCTTCGGTATCAATCTGTGTTGTATGTGTTATATAATCTCCTATATTTGCCTCTCCCTAGGGTAGTGCGTATTCAGTTCAGTTCCGCCCAATTGAGGTCAGCCACTTGCACCATTGTTGCCAGTGTTCCCCCAATTGAGGTCAGCAACATTGTTGCCAGTGTCCACTACCGTAACATCAATTCCTATTGAGTTAAAACAGGCCCATGTTCAATTCCAGTTTGAGGCTATAGTGCCGGGACCCATTTTTAACATAGAAGTCTACGTGAGACTATAAACCTTGAGGCTATAATTCCGGGACCCTTTTTTAACATAGAAGTCTACGTGCGGATAAAGTGCCCCACTTAATTAGTGGCGATGGTGCATCTCATGTGTGGTCAACATTCAGAATCATGCACAACACCGAAGGTGTTATCGATGCTACAATGACCAACGGGCGGCGACGATTATTAATTATCTCGACAATCAAATATATTTTTTTCAGAGTAAAATTTATTGTAGCGGTAGATACCTCCGAAATAAACGAAACTTGGATTATCCTTGACAAACGTGATCCTGTCCGTCTTCACACTGTAAATATTGTTACGCTAAATAAAAATTCCAAACCAGGAATTTTGACATTTATTGACAAAACGTATTATGAACGAGCGTATCCTGCGACTGCAGTTATTTATGCAGTATATCCGATAAAAGAAAATCCCAATACTGGCAATCTCATGCATATGAGATTTTCTAACTGAATTGCGTTGCAGAACGAGTAATGAAACATTTTACAAATGCAACACGTGGAAATAAACCGGCAGATCTACGACGTGAAAAAATAAACAAATGGTCTGAACCAGTCAAAGATAAAGGAGCTACAATAAATGATGTTGCTAAGTTAGACAACAAACTAAAATTCCCAATAATGGTAAAAACAATAACAGGAGAAGTATTATACGAACCGAAATATGTATCGAAAGGAGCTCCGGTAAATATCGTTGATCGTAATGCGCATGCTTAGACTTCTGCTACAACAATATTTCCAAGAGATAGAACTGTTAAGTTTTATAACGGTGTTATGTTCGAGTTTATCAGAAATATCAGTAAAAGCGATCTTGTATCCATGTGGCTGTTTCAAAGTTCCGATGATGGAAACTCTGATCAGTTTGTACGGCCTAATGGATATATTTATCGTACAGAATCTCTCCACCAAGAAATGATAAATCTTGCGTTGAAATATACCCATTACGATACTGAACAATTACTGAGTAATTGTTTTACCGTTCCGTCAGTTGCTGCTCCTTTTGCTCAAAAGGAAAATTCATGGAAATCAACACGGTTAGAATTTCTTGAAGAAATACAAGAAATACAACGCAGTTGTGTTGAACACGGACACAGTGGATTGTGGAATACCATTTACGATTATAAGGAGGTTGATATGGTTGCATGTTATCCTGGAAATTTGTTCGGGATGGGAGAATGCTCTAAATACTTTAAGACATTTGGACATCTAACACACGAGATAACCAGAGTTACCTGTAAACGGACCTTTACCAGATTTTGACTTGACTGGATTCGCTTGTATCGAAACATTCGAATTTGCACCGAAAAACCTTCATCCGATTGTCGCTGTTTGGTTTGGAAAACATTTAGCGAACGCGGTTGGGCTGCAATAGTTTTATTACGATATATGCTTAATGTAAAAATATTAATATTGTTGGTTGTAAGTGAAGCAATTATATCATATAGTCCGCAGAAACAAGTTTGGTTACCACAAGAAAAAAATATTCTGATGATGAAAATCCTGATATAACAGATTTTGAGAATAAAATCGCAAAAGATCTTGGCAGAAAAATAATTGCCAAATTTAGCCGAGGAGGATCATATGATCGTAAACGACATTGTACAAGATTAATTATAGATGATGCTGAACTTGATTTTATAATTGCTGATACAACGGAGAGAAACACATTTTTAAGACGAAGCAATGTTAACTTATCGGACGGAACTAAATTAGGTACAGTTGTGAGTTATTCCGATGGTGAGTCACCGCAGTTTACTTTTTTAAGATCTTCGATGCTTGCGTACGTTTCGATAAATTTATTATCGATGATAAACATATTTCCTGATGCCACTGTTAGAGTCGCCACAGATTCATTTTATATCAATAAAAAAATACAGGATTGCTAGAACAATTACACATTGGCGCTGATGCATCATGGGGCAAATGGAGAATAAAACAAGAAAATATGCTTAGTTATTCTGAATCTGCCGACGTTGAAATAAAGGATATTTATTACAAAAATAATCAAATATCAAAATTGTCATCAGCACCATCGGTATATGATCCCGTGACCAGACATAATACTGTTTATTTGAATGGACCGGAAGGTTCTGGTAAAACAACACGTGTGGTCGAATTATTTCGTGGACTTGATATAACTGTGTTAAGCCCTACACATATACTCGCCAGAGAAATGAACGAACGAAGAGTAAAATCTCTTACTTATTATAGTTTCTTCCAATGGAAAGGAGATAATGGACTCCTGAACGAATGGGTGAAAAATTTATTCCAAAGATTATTATCTATGATGAAATATGTACGGTGTCACTGGAGACATTAAACATATTTCTTGATTGGTTGTTGACAAAACATACTGCTGTTATCATGTGTGGCGATCATGGTCAACCTCCACCTTTTGTTGGATTATCTCAGCATGTATGGTTAAAAACGTGTTGATCATTATGAAGAAATTACGGATGATTATAGAGTTCTTGATCCAGAATTAAGAGAGTTAAAGAAATTAATCTGACTACAGCCAAATGAAATTCAGTATGAAACAATGTGTGAGATAATTTCAGAAACACATATAAATGATGTTTGGAATATGTGGAGACCAGATGATTTGATAGTTCCAAGTAGAATGAGAGTTAGTGATACACTTCATCAACAAATATGTTTGCTGCATAAAGTAAAGTTTTCAAATCTACCTCTACCATTGTGTTATTGACCAGCAGATACGCGACGGCAAAATATCGACGTTGAAATTCCAGGCTGCGGTAGTAAACAGAAACTTTTGTTAAATGATGTTGTTTTAGTTCATGTGAGTGTTGTCGAGAACATGTTAACGATGGACAAAACTGCGTGGACTCTAGGATATGCTATAAAGATTCATTCGTCACAAGGATTAACTATTTCTGATAAAAATATTTGGATTGTTGATGATCGTATTGAATGGTCAAATTTAGTTTATCTCGCAGTGTCTCGAGTCAGAAGAATATCTCAGCTGCGGAGGGTGATCATAAACTTCAAAGAAAATAATCAAACTAAGGAAATCAACGATGATGTAGTAAGATAAAAATTAGTTCTAAACAATGTGACAAAAAATAAGCGTGACTTTGATCTTCGAAGCTGACTTTATCGTGACTCTGAAACAACAACAGAATAATCACTGTGAGAGCTGTAACACAGTAATGTTGTGGCAGTATTCATATAATAATCCAAGTCAGTTTACCGTATATATAATTAATAATAGTCTTGGTCACACACGCGAGAATGTGATGCTGACGTGTCTTGAATGTAATCGACGTCGAGGCACCAGTTCACAAAAATGAATGCGGTGGTAATTGTGTCTTCAGGAATTACTTGTAATTGTTCACGTACAAATCCACGTTGAGGAGGGGTTGAATTTAGTCTGTAGCTTGCAGGTCTACCCGTGGATCTTACCACACTGGAAATGTTATGTGTCGTCACACTCCAAATAGGATCAGTTGCTCTTTTTTTAGCACCTTCAAGAGTTCACCAGGTTCATATAGATATCTTACAGTCACATTACCTAGTACTCGTTGTTTTGAGAAGGAGTCATGTTGTTGTATTGGTATATGTTTTTTTGTGATTGCATTGATGGGTTTCATAGAAATTACACGAGTAATTTCAGTATTTAACGCAGCTATTACACTTGGTAGTCTTGCAACCCATTCACGAGATCTCTTGTCTTTCTGAATTATTTCCTTCGCATACTGATATTCAAGCAATCGTTCAGCAAGTGTTCAATTAAATCGTTCAACAATTACGGTATGCCTTCGTCTGATTTTGACGTTATGTTTTTTCATTAGAGATGATACTGCACCAAGACATTCCTTGCCAGGATTAACCTGTACTAGTTGTTGCCATCGTTAAGGTCCTCGTTGATAAATTCGCTCAAAAGTTGAAGAAACTTTAGTTGCTGTTTTAATTAATAACGGCCCTGATTCTTTATATCCAATTGCAACGTCAACGACAGTCAACGCGTATTTGTATGTGCGCGATTGACGTCTTCTAATTTTAATGGTATCATGCGGAAAAATCGAAATATCTGCTTGTTGACCTTCATTGGGAGCGCTGTCATTAAAATGTGCATTCTGAATTTGTTAGGTAGTGGTAGATAAATTTGCCATATTGCCTGTAGTGCTAACCAATTTGCAGCAACAGAACGTGTGACATTTGCTGCATCAGCAAGTTTACTAATCGCTACTCTACCCTTCAATATCCTCTTGGGCTATAATAAATCGATTCCATTATAAAAATAATAATCGGTTGATTAATTACCGGTCCCTAATACTAGTTTACCTTTCATTGCGGATTTTACTAGGAAGCTAGCAAGTTTTTCTCTGAGAGATTTATTTTTTGTGGAATTTAACGAGTGAATCAACTTCACATCTTCAATATGTCGTTGTTGTAAATCCTTTTTTTTTATACGCTACATCATGAACGTGACATGCTTGATCAATCGCATTTAATGGATACTCTCCAGGTCTTGGTTGATCTCGCTCGTCAAGTCGGATATCAAGTCCGGTTAAAGGACCATAATAATTATACCCAAGAAGATGTTTTTCTCCTGGATATATAGCCCATGGAGCTTCTGGTAATTTTCCTTATGAAACCGATATCACCACATGTCTTCATACGAGACGAAATAAATTTATAGTTTTTGTACCACATTTCACACACTTGCCTGTAAGAGCATGCTTTTTATTTTTTTGTTATTATTGTTGTTAATCCACTGGTGGGTGTGGATGCTCTTCATCAAACAATATAAATCCATATTATCTATTATATTTGTACAACATGGATGTCATTGATTTTTCAGCGACACGAAAGCAAGAACCAATCAAACAACATCCAGCGCTACCAAAATCTATTAGAGCAAAAATATTAGGTCCATCTGGGTCTGGTAAGACGCAATTGTTGCTTAATCTGATAATGAGATGGCTCAAATTGGATAAGTTATATTTAGTGGCACCATCCGAAGATGATCAACGATGCTACAATGTGCATAAAGATTTTGATGAAAATGCAAAATAGTTGGACGAGGATGGCTATGATATTATTGATTTTATCACCAATATTGATCCATCTGTAGATGACCTCGATGGATTTTTAATAATCCAGTAGTATACGATGATGTGATGTTGGACAAACAATCAAATCCAGCTCAGATAATTTCTCGAGGCAGACAAAAAAAAAACATGTTACTCAGCGATATACACAAATACCTAAAGTGATCAGAGATAACTGCAATATTTTAGTCGTCTTTAATGAAGTCGATACCCATATTCTGTGAAATATTCACCAGACTTGGTGTTCAGGGGATAATGATATGATTAAGTTCAAATATTTCTTTTCACGTGCGCAAGCTACCCCACTTAGATTTATCGCGATAAATTTACATGGTCCTCGGTCGCGATATCGTGTAGGTCTTGACAAAATTTTGGGTTAAGAAACAGCAGCAGGGAGGGTGACGACCAACAATGAGTGTCTGACGGGTAAACGAATACACATACAAATTTGAAAACACGAGCGACAAAGATAAAGTAACAGAAAATGAACTAACCAAATTAGAGATAATCTCGGTCGGTTAGAGGCTTCGGTTTTACTTTTTTCACCTTGTAATTTCATTTCTTTTTAGTAGGAAGCTTTATTTTTCAAAAAAGAATTGCTCCAAAATTGGTCTGTTCACCCTCCGTGCTGCTAGCATCTACCTTACAGTGGATCAGAGTTTGTTTCCTTCATGTGAGCATTGTCCAGATAATAGCTAGATAAATCTATGATCTTGACCTATCCCGATTTCCAGTCACATCGTTAACCAGTACAAACTATTTTTTTCTGTGTAGCTAAGATAGTTAGAAATGTCAAAACTAAAAGCTTGAAAAATTGCATTGCATAAATAGGTATCTATTGCATGACCAACCTAGTCCCACCAGCCCACCCCGACCCCTTTATCTATTGCATGACCAACCTGATCCCGCCAACCCACCGCGACCCTTTTATCTATTGCATGACCAACCTAATCCCACCCAGCCACCCCGAACCCGTTATCTATTGCATGACCAACCTAGTTCCACCAACCCACCCCGAGCCCTTTATCTATTGCATGACCAACCTAATCCCACAATCCCGATCTCGTTATCTGTTCCGTTGATGCATTCAATGTAAGCTCAGTAAGCTCAATGACAAAGCAATGGGTTTATTATAAAATGTTGAAGTTTAATGCAAAATAGCGGTAAAACACAGTTCATAAAACTTCCATTCAAATAAAGCATCTCTCTCTCTCTCTCTCTCTCTCTCTCACACACACACACACACACACACACACACACCTATACGATTTCGCAGTCTCTCACCGTACCGAGCTCCACCATCACCTGCATATGATGGCTTAAAAATGATAATGCCATGGCCAGATCAGTTTAAGTGTGTGTGGTGTGTGTTGTTGTTGTTGTGGGGTTTAACGCCATTTTTCAGCACACGATAGGCTATACATGGCGGCCAGTATTAATGGTGGAGGAAGAACCCGGAAAACCCCGGAAAGAACCACCGACCCACGAGAAGCTACTGGCAAGCTTTCTCACATGCCCACATTGGCTGAATCTTAGACTCGAACCGCCGCAGACAGAGGTGAGATGGCAGTGATCCGTAACGAAGAGCGCTTTAGACCACTCGGCCACTCGGGGCCCCCGGTGTGTGTGTGAGTGGGTTCTGTTTCACAAATTTCAAAAGAGTCCCGATTTTCCTTCAAAGGGCACCAAAGGAAAAAGTCTGAGTGTCTATTATTCAAAGTGTGCATAATACCTAATGAATGTGTGCAAGAATAAAACGATGATCAAAATTTCATGTGGCAAGTGACTGTACGCGTGTGTGTGTGTGTGTACTTTTATTTTAAGCATGGAAGTGGTCCGGACACCCCTTCCGCCAATCCCCAACCCCCCCCCCTCCATTCCGGCCATGAGTACTGCATATAATGACACTTTAAACAAGCACACAATACTTCTTAAATTTACGTAGTTGTGACTATTAAAACAAAAACAACAAACAAACAAACGGCGGCGACACAGCTGGAAGTAACAGATTCAATGATATACAAAACGAATGTTTGACAACATTTCAGGACTTATTCTAAAGCTATGGTTGATAGATACGAAAAGGCTCTGTTTGACTTTGATGTAACTTATATTCTACGCCATTTTCTTCATCAACTTCCGTATTACACGTAATCTTTTCAAGAGCATGCTGAATATAAATGTCGTCGGGAATGTTACTATTTTAGAATTTTGACATGATTATCATGTGATCGGAACTTGAAATTTATGTGATTTAGGTATAAGTTGTTCATTTGTAAGCTAGTTTATTGCACAAAGTACTTATAATGAACTAAAATTATTAGTAATAAATAATAAAGTTATTAGCAAGTAAGTTTACAAGATTCGGACTTTTTCCCATTGGACGGATCGGTCAGGCGATATCTTAGAAGAATCAAGTTAATTTCCACTGGATAGGTTCGGTCACATGAAAAGGTATTTTGAAACATTAGATTGAGTAGTAAGATATTTCACGTGGGGATATTGCGACATAAAGTCGTACGAGACTCTTGAATGTGTATATGAGAAGAGAACTGAGCAATGACATTCATTCCTATTTTGGAATCATTCTTATTGCGTTCCTATTGTAACATCAAGTCTGCAGACGCTTTTTATAATGTACGTAGCTAGTAAATGAGAGGAAAAGATTTGTTAGGATTATTCAATGGAAATAGAAGGTGCTCATTTGACTATAATATTATTGTGAATTATTCAAGGAGCTCTGATCAACACCATTTTGACAACGTCACGATTCTTTGCAGATCAGTACATTTCCGGCTCTGAAATTTATACGGAAGTCTTCATTCCTTTGGACTTTCATAGAATCTTCGCAGGATTATTTCGGATTCATTTCATAAATTTCATTTACGACATTGACAATGAAATCAATTTTGAAGTTTAAAAAAATGGTTGGTTTTGCTTCTTTCTGTTACATAGTATATTGCCATAGAATCGTAACAATGATAATAATAATATCAGACCAAGAGAAATCAGCAAAAATCAATTTAAATATAACCGATACTGTGCACAATGAGAGTTAAGAATTAAGTATTTTCCCAAAAATAAGAAAATATTGGAATTCTGTATCAGAAATATTAACCACAACTGCAAAATTTTCATAAACCAAAACCTGACACCATGTCAAAATTAGTACTGTGAACAGTTTTTTTTAAATAGTTCCTTAGTGAATGTTCAGTCACCGCGGTACAACAATGCCGTTTTCATATAGCACAAAACTAATCAACATCAAGGAGGAGTGCATCGTGCTCTCATTTGTGGCTTGACAGAAATTGTTTGTGCACGGCCACCAGCGCGTATTTAGAGGAGCTAAGTTGTACAAATTACGACAGTGACCCCTACCTTAACAGCATTTTTGCACAGAATGTTGGGCTCTCGGGTAGGTTAACAATAGTATAAATTTTCAGCTTTCCTATTACATTTTATATTCGCATAACATTATGCTTTCATAAATCGGGTGTGTAGGGGACCGGGTGGACGGCCATCCCATCCTAGCCGACCCAAGTCTCGGCTGAATAGTTTGTTCTCTACAAATAGTTTGTCCTGTTTATACTAATGAGATACCTAGCACTAATACGTGTGGGTGGTTTTGCTGGGAAAAGTCGAGTTTTTTTTTTGCGTGGCCCTGCGCCTGTTGGAGTTGTGCAAGGTGTAACGTGTACCGACAGAGGCTGAAGAAAGGAAACGAATTATTAATGCCATGGCTTTTCCGCAGAAAGGGGACTCGCACAAAGGAGCAGCTATGCCGGGGAAGCAGCTCCTGAAAGTGAGGGCCACATTGTAGCGAAAAGAAAACCATGATAAAAGCACAGTATGGTTTGATGCTTGCCAGGCTGCCTAAGATGTATACTTGGACTCAGATCACAATTGTTTGTTTCCTATATAGTCTCTACATTTGTTTCTTAGTACTGAACTTTCCACTGTATCAGAATCCTAATAAATCATATGCTATGAATTCAAGGTGAAGTTCTTGTGATTGGTTATCCGGCATTTTTGTTTGTTGGAGACGTTAGATGGTGAACAAAACACAGTGCAATGGTAAAAAATTTCACTTCCGGATCGTCATCAGTGCTACATTATTTACCGTGTACTAACGCTCATATTCTGACAAACAAATAATTACCTTTATATCAATACTAAGAACTATTTTACTCTTGTATCACATCCAAAATGATAGGTAAATGCTCTAAAGATAGACTGAAACTACTTTCGGTACTGAACCGGAAGTAATAATTGTGACATGTGTCCTATCAGACCACATTGCTTGTGGCTAATTTTAATTAAATCTTTATATTTATATGCCACACATATTTAAACTTCACACACGAAGTCTTTTGGTATTCCATAGCATACGAAGTGAGTGACAGCTATAAAAAAAGTATGTAGTGCTGATGTTGCACAGGATGCAAATTTTGGGCGAAGTGCCCGGACTAAATTTGCTATATCTTCCTTAATTATAGGAATTTCTTCATTGATTGATTGATTACTTGGATTTACGTCGCGTGCGTCCAAAAGGGCATGTGCGACGGTAATTTGTTCATGCAGTAAAAACATAATTGTAACACAAGATAAACCTATCTGAAAATATGTTCAAATATAAAATCATTGATAAATTCAATTTTAATAGAAATTTTCAATAATCATTTCAATTAAGATAACAAAATTTTAATGTAAAATTAAATTTCCATGCAAATTTTAAAATTTAAAGAAATTTTGGACAGCAAAGTTGACTAATGAATGGTATTTAAAACAAGTGGTAGTACAAGTTATAACATTTTGTTAAGGAGTAGTGAAGGAAGACAGGTCACATTGATATTTTGCAGCAAAATTCAATATGGCTGTTCATAAGCATATAGGTGTACACATTAAAGAAACAATGACAAGAGCTTTATTCCACATTTTGATGGGACCAGTACCGTGATTCATAGCCAAAAAATGCGTTGCGTTTCAATGTCAAAAACCACAAAAGGTGACAGTGTAATAAAAAAAAGCTCCAGAGAGTCTCTGCCTTACTGAACAATGATGTTCACCTCTCTCATGAAAACCTAAGCCATTCCTTTGACGGTGCTATATGTATCAGTGTGTTAGTATGAACCAATCCGGGTAACTTATGGCGTGTACATTGGACATGTCTTAATGCGCTTTTGTTTTCTGGCGAGCAACACAAAAACGAACACTATAACCAATGAAAAGTTGCAACAAAGGATCTTTATAAAAAGGTCTTCGAAATATAAACTAATGGTGAGTTTGTCCGAGAAAACTTGAATGTTCTAACAAATGTTTTCTCCAAAAAAGTAATAAAAGAAAAACGTTACCATAGTAGTATATCAGTATGTCATTGAAATCAATAATTGACGTTTCTGAAAAGTTTTTGTAAACTTTCATCTTTCAAGCTCAATTACCAGAGTTTGTGGCTTTTATGTTGACTTTTGTATTGCATTAGATGCAAATATCCAGTGTTAAGCTTATTCATTAGACTATATAAAAAAATTGTTAGTGCGCGCAATACTCTTCGCAGATAATATAGATTTTAGTGTTAAAAGACGTTTAAAGGATACCAAAGGAAATGTAATTGCTCTTGATATGGAAGTTGAGAATCACCAAAAAACACTTATAAATGTGTATTGCCCCACCGAAGACTCAAGTTTTTCAATGTAGTCGAGTCGAGTCGGTTATTAAAGCGTACGAAAATCCTCCCACTGTCATCTATGCATACTGGAACATAGTTCAAGCGTGCGATATAGATAAATATCCACATAACAATAAATAGTCATAACGCAAGGGACAGAGTACTAGACCTGATAAAAGAATTGCATCTCTGCGATTCGTGGAGACTTTATTACCCTGATAGTAACCAGTATAATTGGATTCTGAACATCCATTTAAAATGGTGCATTTAGACGCTTTCTTCATAAACAGACAGAATGTAAGTTTTATTGATATTAAGAATACACACATATGTCCCATTTCCCGATAGTACTCACCTTTCAGTTTATAAAATTTAAAGACCGCTCCGGTGATCGAGTGGTTAGAGCATCCGCCTCGGATGCGGGAGGTCGCGGGTTCGAACCCCGGCCGAGTCATACCAAAGGCTTATAAAACTGGTACTAACAGCTGCTTCGCTAGGCGGTCAGCTTTAAGAGGTTAGTGTTAGGACTGGTGTCAGAATAATGTGACTGGGTGGGACATGATGCTACATGTCTGTGGCATGATGCCCCAGTGCTTGACATCACTAGAAACTGCCACACTGCAGACACCATAGTGATATGACTGAAAAATTGTTTAAAAAATCCAAATCCAAATCCAAATCCAAATTACACAATTTAGAAAGGGACCTGGCTTTTGGAAATTCAATAACATTTGAAAAATGTTCTAAAACAAATTTTAATATAGTGAGTTCAGAGAAACTTGAACGTTTGAAAATTCTGCTTCAAGAAATTAGAAAAGAAAAAGTAAAATGGATGATTGTTCGATCAAACAATAAATGGACAGAAGAAGGAGAAAAAACGAAAAAATATTTATGTAGCTTAGAAAAAAGACATATTGTTACGAGTCTCTGCTCTTAAGATAAATAACAGAAAAGAGTAAAAGACAACAAGTTTTGTAAGATTTAACAACTAATTTATTTTCCTTGAATACAATGTGAAAATGAGAATAAAGAACTTACGGTATTGCGAATTAAATCCCAAAATAATCCAAGAATTACAGACACAAGTTCTGGTAATTTAAAAGTCCTGAATAAAACTCAGGACAAGTCCCGAAGAAATCCCAAAACTGTAATATTCGTCAGCAGTAGGAGAATCACTTTCTAAGGTTTTGACCTTATGCTCGTCAGGATAAGTCTTAACGCCACTAAGGACGCAATTCTTTAATTCTTTAATTTATATGAGTTTTCTGAGATTTTCGTAATCTTTATTAACCTTTTTAGAAGAGCACCATCTATCAAATTGTCATGCTTGTCCCATGCAAATTCGACATAGGACTGGTTAGTGGATTTTTTTAGATTTCATAAAACACTGTCGATAAGCCACGAGTACCAACTTATAACCCTTCAAGATATATTCCTTAACCACATCATAACCAGCCCTCTGCTGTAGTGACAGTGAAAGGTAAATATCACGAGCTTTGCCAGTAAGTACACATTGTAATAATAGAGTCCAGTGCTCTCTTGGCCATTATAAAATTTCAACAATTTTCTCAAAATGAACAAAATATTGATCTACTTCTTTTTCCTGAAAAGGGCGTACTAACTTGATATTTCTGAAAACTTCAAAAGATGGGGAGTGCTTTCCATTTGCCAGTTCTGATTCTTTTAATCTAATTTGAAATTCAATTTTTTTCTTGTTCTCCTTGCATTTGTCTCTCTTTCTGTTTGCCATTGTCTTTCTCTCTTTTTTTTTTTTTTTTTTTTTTTTTGCATTTTCATCATTTCTACTTGAAACTGAACGTGTCTTAAATCTGATTCCAATTTTTTTTATAGCTAAGATTCCATTTTCAAAATTTCTAACCACTCCTCTGTAGGATTCAAAAGAAAGTTCTCTACTTTAGAAGATATTGTCAAAAAGCTCGTTTGGTTCACTAAAGAGTTCTAAAAATGTGAAATAATACCTGTGATTTAGAAAATTCCAAAACAAGCTGAATAAAAATGTAAAACACAAAGTTTTCTGAAATATTTTAGAGAAATTCGTATCACAAGGACGAGCGCCCAGGTTTCTGTTACGAGTCTATGCTCTTAAAATAAGTAATAGAAAAGAGTGAAAGATAACAAGTTTTGTAAAATTTTACAAATCATTTATTTCCCTAGACTACAAAGTGAAAATGAGAAAAAAGAACTTACAATATTGCGAATTATATCCCAAAATAATCCAAGAATTACAGACACAAGTCCGAGTAATTTAAAGCCCTAAATAAAACTCGGTACAAGTCCAGAATAAATCCGAAAACTGAAGGCGATGATGTGTCTGTTATAGCTTATAGAGTGTTGATGTGTCAAAAGTCTTTTGTTGAATCACAATAATATAATGCCAGGTTTGAACTCAATATAAATTCCAGTGTATGTTTCTATCCAAGAATTTTATCTGAGTACTTTTATATTTCCAGAGAAAATAATCACTTGGACTCAATAATTTGAACAATAAAGATTCCAGCCCCAAACTACTGGTCACAACATATAATATACAACTTGAAAGTGCTAGATGTTAAAAAAAGAACGACCAAGTCCTCACAGTTGCAAGATTATATAGTTTCTACTTGGCCTCAGGTCACAATTAGCATTTTCTATAAATAAATAAAAAATTAAAAAAATAATAAAAAATTACCTAATGGTAAATAACCTTCTAGAATGATCCTGATATTTACAAAACAATAACCTAGATTATTTGTAATTCTCTTAGGAAATTCCAAAACTTTGACCCAAATAAACATATTTACCTCTTATATTAATAATACTACTGATTTTAAACCCATGCATATAGAGAATAATTTAGATATGTATTAGTTGTTTACAATGAACAAAATAAAAAATAAAAAATTTGGATCAAGCAGAAATTAACTCAATTTTGGACAAGGTCAAGTCCAACATACAATGTTACATTACAAAAGCATGTAATGAAATTTAAAAAATAAAATAAAAATAACTAACAAACAATTAAATTAAATATACATAGCAATATGAATAAAACAATAACAAAAGAGATTGATGAATCGTGGCAAATAATAACTGATCAGTTGAAAAATTTTAATGAGGTGAAAACATTAGTAGTAAAGTTGAGTACTTTTCCCCCACTTCACTACTAACATTCTATGATACATTATTTAGTAAACAAGATAATAATATAAGCCAGAGGCGTAGCTATGATATTTTGCGCCCGGGGACGAACTATAAAATTGGCGCCCCAGCCCCCTCTCCGTTTAATCACATTTTTAATATTACCCTTGTTTACTTATTATAATGTAACGTTGTAAGCCTCATTTTGGCGCCCCTGTACCTTGGCGCCCGGGGACATATGTACCCCCCTGCCCCCCCCCCCCCCCCCGCTACGCCTCTGATATAAGCCAAATAAAACTAGATGAAATACTGGGAAGATTTGAGGTTCTAAATTGACCAATGATGAATCAAAACAAAATTAGAGGCTGAAATGGCTCTTTGCTACAACTAATGAATAGTTTATTTTTTAGAAAGAAAACGTTCTGAATGTAGGAAAATATGAGATTTTAAAAATAATTGCGATAATGTTAGATATTTAGCTTTTAATAATAGTATTTCTAACTCATTTTCTCATTTGCACAAGATGATTTAACAACGACAAGACAAGCACTATAATTATTCTAAAATTCGAGGTATTTTGTTGACAGCTACAGATACGTTTCTATGACGAAATAACTGGAAAGCAAACTTGATCGATGTAACGAGAGTTAAGTGTACATTCTTCATCAAGAGTTGCACCCAGCATCAACACGAAACTTATGCTTTAAGTTTTGGAGTAAGGTTTGAACTGTGTTTAATATGACATTATGCCACATGGCCCATAAAACAGGAGCCGTAAAATATTTATTGACACTGACGGAAGTTAAAGACGAGATGATTTAAAAATCTGTCAGAATGATCAATCCCTAAGTGCATAACGATTAGACAGCAATATTTAGGATTTCAATGAACAGCAATACTAATTCTTTGGAGGATTTCGATCTCCATATCCTGTCAAGACCAGATGTTTCATATTAATGCAGTACCGTAGTCTCAAACCCCATCGATGTGTGTGCATCCTAAACACACTGACTTGATGTGCTTTGCCCATGAAGTCTAATTAGTAACCAATAATCCTAAGGGAAACTTTATTGGCTTTTATAGCAATTTCAAATACAGACAATTTAATTCTGCGTCCAATTCCTTAATTGAAAAACTCTTTATCCAATATTTTCAGCGAATATGGAAAACCTTAAGACTAGCGATCGCACGTGCCATTTACATTCGCTAATTGCGCTGATCCATTTTAAGAGGTAACAGAGCGGACATTTTCACAATGTTAAAACTGAATGTATGTGTGAGAATTCAGTTTCAATCATCGGCAATAGACGATCTGCATTTGTACGAAAATCAATTTTTCAATATCATTATTATTATTATTATTATTATTAGCAGCAGCAGCAGCAATAATATCATTGTTATTATTATTATTATTATTATTATTATTATCATTGTTGTTGTCGTTTCTGTTGTTATTGTGATGATGATGATGGTAATAATAATGATGACGATGATAAGGAACAATGGAACATAACCAAGTGAATAAATATATTAATGAATGTAATGGTACTTTTTAGCTAAAGGAAAAATAAAATATGTGTAAAAATAGTTATCGTTGTTATCGTTGTCGTTTGGATGTGGAGAGTAGCACGTATCTTTGCAGTCAAATATGGATTATTCATGTTTTTGAGGCCTTTTATTATAGGACTACTTCTGCACTTCTTAAAGCATTTGTTTCGGTCTTTATAACAAAATGATGTGGCACCTTTTGGGAATATGTAACACAATCAGTAGTCGACATGGGCTGATCTAGGAAGGATTACAATTGGATTGGAGTCCGGCACGTTAATCACATCTGTGAAAAGTGTATGAATTGCGTATTCAGTAGAAAATTGGGATAAAAAAAATATTTAAAAAAAACAACACAAACGCCGATAATTTTGTGCAACTAGTTTCGCATTTACTGTATGCTTCTTCAGGCACAAAATGTTTTTTTTAAAGAAAATGATGACATCTTTATATTTTAAAATAAAAATTACGTCATTTACATTACGTCATAAATGATATTCATCACAACAATTTTATATATATGACATGATCGAAAATATATACACGAGTCTCTAATGAAACCTGAATCAGTAAAGGAATAAAATAAAATAGAGACAAACAGTCATACATATAATTATATTGTTATAAAGGATATACAATATATCAAAAATACGTTGATATGTTGTATATCCTTTATAAAAATAGAATTGTATGTATGACTGTTTGTCTCTGTTTTATTATTTTACTGTATTAAATAGAGAGACAGACAATTATTTTATTTAAATCTTGTTAAGAAAGATGAACAGACACGCACCGCTCCGATAATAGAATCTATGGTAAAGGCAAAATACTTTGCAACAAGCTGTGGATAATGCTTTGAATTAATGTCACTACTGCTAGTAAAAATAAATCTAGTTAAAAAAAACTGAACTGAATTAATCACAAATTCATCCAAAACAGTACTGATTACGTTAAAAATAATGAAATACTGGTACAAGATGTCACCTCAATAAAATTAATTATCTGAACCACATGTTGCATATCCACGCGACTTTTAAAATGCGTGTTGAGAGATATAATTACATGTTACAGTTATGTAATAAACTAAATTGCCCTGGCATTTGATTGATTTTTGTTACTTGTACACATCCCGCCCCGCATTAGTCTCGCACTGTCACCCACATATTTCCCAAATATGACATGGAGGCGTATACTTTATATAAAGAGAGAGAGAGAGAGAGAGAGGGAGAGGGAGAGAGAGATACGAAACATAACTGTTTAGCCTAATCCACATCTGTGACCCCACAGACGTCAGTGTTGCATCTTGAAATCTGCAATGATTCGATTTTAAAATACTGTAGAATATTTTCTTTGCAAATTAACACTAACTACAGTTCTTATATCTAATTTGTGGTGCAAAGACGACAACTTCATGTGAAGCTGATCATGACAGTTTTTCTTTTATAAAAAATATCACAAAAAAGAAAATAACTACCATCATCTTGTCATACAGTTGTGAAATACATTAATTAAGCATGACATTTATTTTTTACATTCCAACCATCTATATAGATTTGTTAGGTTGTGACTAATATCGATAATGTTTTGTTTCATGTTATCTCTATTAAAGAAACGAGTATATATGATTTTTAATTTATTAGCAATGAGTAAGAGGTTATTATTTTGTATGTAAGTATGTATGTATGTATGAATATGTATGTATGTGTGTATGTATGTATGTATGTATGACTGACTGACTTTCTTTATTTCCTCTTCAGAAGAGATTTCATTCAGTTAATTTTTCGTTAATACATAAAAGATAGGAACATAGCTTGTCATTAATGGACTTACAGTACACTATATATATATATATATATATATATATATATATATATATATATATATATATATATATATATATATATATATATATATATACATACATACATGCATACATATACATACATATACATACATATATATGAATACATGCACACATATACACACATGTATATATATATACACACATACACATATATATACATATATTCATACATATATACATACACATATACACAAATACAAACATGTATACATATACATACACATACATGCACATACATATATATACAAAAAAAAAAAAAAATATATATATATATATATATATATATATATATATATATATATATATATATATATATATATATAAACATACATATTTACATAAAAGCGTAAAGAAAACGCATTATCTAAACACATGAGTGAGAGAACTCATTACGAACGAGATATATATGCAACATAGATTAAGAGAGGAAAATAAAGGAATTGGAATTATTTACATTCGACTGTAACGATTTAAATGGATTATCATGTTCTCTCTCACTTTGAACACATGTAGATAATTTATAAGATCGAAATGAAATTGGTCCATTTCCCTAATTTACTGAACAAGCATAGTATCATGTATCGTTTTCAAGGTCATTTGTTCTTCTGTACATTGTGTCTATTCCATCAGCCACCACACACATGAATGTATGCCACGATTGATCATCCATAGAATCAAAGACGTCCACTCTCTTACCCAAAAGGATATGAAGTAATGAATCATTGTCCTGACCAAAAAGCCAGTGCGAGTCTAGAATGTTCATTGCATCTATTAGTTTTTCAAACATAGTATTACGTTCGTCGTTTAGGGCTTGGCAGTATAGTAACATATGCTTGGCTCTGTCTGTAGTTAATCTTTTGCAGAGTTTACATTTATATTCATTCTCTGTTGAAATTGAAATCATAGTTAAATAGGCAATGTTAGCGAAAGTCCAAATTTTATTAGGAAAACATTTACCAAGCTTCCAGACAGCGAGTGGTTGAAGACTAGTATGGACACTCGCATAATGTAAAAGTTCATGTCTCATTTCAAGTTTAGATCTCCACAATGATTCTTCGCAGCAGTGAACTGACGTTTCAATATTCCTCCTCCAGACTAGTTTCGGGACAGAATATAGGGTGTTTACGTACAGGTGGAAAAAACCGCCAAGCTGGTATTTCAAAAGAACACGATATATATCTTTAACAAAACCTACGCTGTCGCTCTCGTGCATCAGGAAGTCAAGAATGCTTCTGTTGAATATAATTTTCCATGCTAGTGAACCATTAGCTCTGCAGATTTTATTGAAGAAACCTAATTTGATTTTATCTACATATCCCTGAACTGACCACAGTCCGAGACTGCTAATTGTTGTTTCTGTAGAAGAGCGCTGATCAAGCCCTATAATTCTTCTTGCAGCATTTCTTTGACATACTTCTAGATCATATACCTGTGACTGGCTCAAGTTGGACCATAATTCGCATCCATATGTCAATGCAGGTAGTACTATTTTTGACCATATTTTAGTACTATTAATTGGATTCATTCCATCCTTTCCAATGCCAGTCCCAACAAGGGAATAAAATACTGATCTTCCTTTATCACAAGCATTTTTCACTGCAGCATTATTAGAAAGATCTGTGGAGAGAGTAACCCCAGCATAGGTTCTAGAAGAGACTATTGTAATCCTTTTATCTCCGAGCATGAACTTATATTTTTGCATGATTTTTTCTTCGAAAATATGACAATATTGCTTTTATCAGCATTATACCGGAGTCTCCATTTCGATGCATAGTCATGGACGTTGCGAAGTAAAACACACATACCATTAAATGACGAAGATAGCAAGGACGTGTCATCCGCTAGTAAAACACAGGGGATTCTTAAGGTACCAACTTGTATTCCAGATTTTGTTGACTCCGGCAAGGATATTAGGTCATTTATCATGACTAAGAATAGCCATGCTGATAGCGTTCTTCCTTGTCCTACCCCTTGATTGACTGAGTATGGTTTCGAATGATGCCCGTTGAGCAGAAAAAGGGCCTTAACGTCACGAAAAGAATTTTTAATCAATCTCCACAGTTTTCCTTTAACTCCGAGAGAGAATAGCTTATAAAAGAGACCATCATGCCATACCGTATTAAAGGCCTTCGCATTATCCAGGAATGCAGCATAAACGTTTGATTGACCTTCTAAATAATGGGCTATTCCCTCTTTTATGATAAAGGCTGCAGTGATGCCACTGCATTCGCTTCGAAATCCCTGTTGTAAAAGATAAGGGAAATTGATCCTTTCACTAAAAAGAATTAGCCTTTTCAACAATATTTTTTCAAATACTTTTTGAACAACTGGAACGATTGAGATATCTCTATAGTTATTCATATCTAGTCTGTCTTTTTTCCCACCTTTAAAGATAGGTATACCATTTACAGTTTTGAAGTAGTCAGGATAGGTTTGCAAGGAAATTATGCTATTATACACTTTGCACAAAATAGAACTAATCGATTGACAGGCAAACATTAAATGCTCTGCATATATTTTATCATGTCCACATGATTTATTTTTCTTCAGCTCTCGTACAGCCTCTTCAATGTCTTTCTGTAATATGGTTTCACACATATCCTTATCTGCTCCGTCATCAATATTTGAATCTACAATATTCTTCATTTCGTTTCTAATTTCAGTTGCAAACGATTCGTTAAAATGAATATCTGGCATTTCAGTACCTAAAATTTTAAAATGCTGGCGCCACGCGTCACGAATCAAATCAGGGTCCCGTATTATTTCTCCTTCCACTTTTAGTTCAGAAATATCTTGTCTCTGTCCCTTTTTATGAAGTCTTACTAAATTTATTAAACTGGACAATACTTCACACGAATTGAACTGAAAGGTGCCGCCTGACTATAGCGAACATACCTCTAATGACTTTCGCTCTTGTAATATAGTTATACGTATCGACTGGTAATGAGTCGAATAAGAACATGCACAAACCAAACAGAAACACAAATACATGCAATTAAAAGAAAAGAGGAGTAAAATAATATATTTCCATCTTTTTATTGTTAGTCGGTATACCAGCACAGCTACGGTAGAAATTCATGTTTTCGATGTTTGCAAAGATTGACTTATGCTTCGAAAGATGGAAATTATGTGCATTAATGAAGTTGTTACAACGTCTTTTTGTCTTTTTGTTTAAAATTTTCGTTGAGAATTAAATTTTCCGTAACAAACTAAAATTTCCCAGTCCATACATACAAGTCCTAATATGACATCACTTATAATTTAAAGGTAGAGCCCAAACACGTGAAAGCATATTGCCAAGTAATATTTTTCTTTAGAAGGTAGAGAGTTGTCTTTACCAAAATCACACACAAAGTTTAATACAGATTGTAATATTATATCCTTTGAGAGGGGGCAGAGTCATAATCTTTGCAATATTGCATCCGTTGAGAGGGGTCAAACAAATCAAAATTTTGCAACATTTCCAGCCAGTTCTACCCCTCTGTTCCAGTAAACGGTATAAAGATAACTTTCTTACTAATAAAACGTCTTGTGAAGTTTCATTTGTATTAGTTTAAATGATATTTTTTTTAAAAATTATCTAATCAATATAATATTTACTTCGAACGATTCTAGTCATCTTCACACGCGATATCTGAATTCCAAATATTAAATAAAATTAGCGAAATTATATAAACATTAACAAAAAGTAAACAAATATGAACAAAATCGAACAAAACACAAGTAAAAAGGAATGGGAATAAAAAGAGTATGAAAATAATTAATTTTACTAATATAACGATACTTTTAATTCTTCCAAACTACTTGAAACCGATATATTTTAAATCATGCAGTTAAGGAACAACCATTCCATCTTCCATAATTTTCTTTTTCTTTATTTGACTGAATGCTTCATTTATTTGCTGTTTATGGTTCTATCATTTGCGATAAAGATCATTCATGTACGCACATTTTCTTTCATTTTCGGTTATTAAATATGTACTACTACAGCCATGTACCCTTGCAAAGTTCATACCAAGAGCAAATCCTCTTGGCAAGAAAATTCGAGAATAGACTAAAGCCCCAATGCCACCGTTACGCGCAAGGAATGGTACATGCCAAACAATCTGGATAATACTGAATATTGAACACAAACAGCATTGATTGGGTTCCATTAAAAGCAGATAATATCGACGTTTCATCACATTATGATCCACGTAATTTCTCCCTTGAAATAAGAAACATTGTAATTTTTCACATGTGTACGAATTAATCCAATGTTGATAGGTGACATCCGTGGGTCAAACTATTTCACTCGAAACCTTTGACACAAGATGTGATGACGTCACCGTTGTAAACGTAAGAAGCCAACATTACGCTATTTTGGATACAGTAAATGATCCGTATGTGATACACAGTTCTCATTTGGCTTTTGATGTGTTGCAGTACACAGCCTAACATTTATGAGTATTTTTTCTTTAAAGACACAACTGAGACAAATTATTTTTAACATGTCCGTGTCGTATGATCACCAGTTAGTATGGAGATCCTCAACAGCCAGGTTTGTCTTCAGCCCATGATCACCCTTTAAAGTATTCCAACACCCCAGCTGATCACCAGCATTCACCTGAGTCTTATTTTTATTTAATGCACGTATTTTCGTCTCACATCCGCTTACAATCGCGGGTTTGCCTCTTTTCATCTCTAATCAGTTTGTCCGCCACGTGCGAATATTGTTGTTTTTAGATTGGTCACTAACGAAATTTGACAAATGTATCACCTCACTACATTCGGAACACTCCTAAAAAAGAACGGAAATACAGGCGACTTCGTTGACTTAATTAAGGAGTGGTACGTTTACAACCAGACAACAGGGACACACATATTTACTCGAAAGCTTTCTAAGTGCGATGGGAAATTAATTCAGCTGTGGGTCAAGTGCCACAGAAGTAGTGAAAAAGTAGACATCACTCTCTAACGACCTAGATGTTAAACGTAGTCAAGTGAATGGTGTCCACTTCTCTTGCTCTGCAGGGTACTTTTGATTTCATGTGTAGGGTCTTTAATTTTTTTTGTTTTTGTTTCTTTTTTACATTCTTTAAGATTAGGGGACACTGAAATGAAGGAAGATCGAGATAACAAAATAGAAATAGATACAAAGAACACAAATCATGAGTAGATCTACGCGTATTGCAATGTTTAAGATCCTGGTTACTGCTTTTTATCAACGAGCATTTGCCCTCTCTCTCCCCCTCTCGAATTATTTATATCATGATAATATAAACCGTACACATACATACATACATACATACATACATACATACATACATACATACATACATACATACATACATATATACATACATACATACATACATACATACATACAAATATAGACGTATTAACTTTTCGAAATATTATCATCATCAAGCAATTGTTAAAAGATCAGTGTCATGCTTAGCCAGATGATTGCAGATTTGCATTATTGCAGGTATTGAGATATTTCGTTTTGTCAATACGGTAGTTGACTCAGTATTTTTGTCACTTTTCTATTGTATTTTATGATCTTGTATTATCCTGAATTTGATTAACCTGATGTAATCTCTGTTGAAGAGGAAATAAAGTCAGTCATACATACATACATACATACATACATACATACATACATACATACATACAGTTACGAATGTATGGTTTTATAATGAATAACCAAAAGGATCGAAAATCCAGAGGCGTAGCTGGGAGGGGGGGCAGGGGGGTACATATGTCCCCGGGCGCCAAGGTACAGGGGCGCCAAAATGAGGCTTACAACGTTACATTATAATAAGTAAACAAGGGTAATATTCAAAAATGTGATTAAACGGAGAGGGGGCTGGGGCGCCAATTTTATAGTTCGTCCCCGGGCGCAAAATATCATAGCTACGCCTCTGCGAAAATCAACAAGTTTTATAAAGTTCAACAAAGATTTATTTCACTAAAATACAAAATGACAATTTAAAAAGAACTTACAGGATTATGAATTAATTCCGAAATTGTCCTAAATGTTATATCACAAGATCAAAACTGTTGAGTATTCCCAACGAATTCCAGCGATATTCCGAATTAATTCCACTAATGAATGTGCTGATATGCAAGTGTGCAAGTAGTCTCGAACATGCTAATGTGCCAATGGTCTTGTTGTATCACGATTATATAATCCCAATGTTCCTTGAATGAATCCACAATAATTACAAAATAGCGGTTTAAATAGTGGTTTAGTCTTTAATTAAAGAGCACTTTGTAATTCCAGTGAATAATATAAATAATTAAATCCTCTAAAATATTAATAAAACACAACTTAAATTTATTCCACTAAGACTGATGTTAAGATATTATATGAGTAGTTCTCATATAATCAACCTTAATATAAAAACCTAAGACAATCTGAGGACTACGACGATAGTCATCTCAGTGGAAATTTCCATCAAACTGTAAGTAAAATTTATTTCTAGAACACGATAAGGTCAGAATCAAGGCTTTATATAGAACTCAGACGTAGTAGATATGTTTACCTGCATGACATTAGAGATGTAGGCCCGACTCCTACCTTCAATTATAGTAAAGGTCAATCACATTATAAAAATTATATATAACAAATAATTAGGGACAAAAGCCAACACACAATACAAATTAAATATAGATAACAATACATACATACATGCATACATACATACATACATACATACATACATACATACATACTCATCAAATGCAACACAATGTTTATATTCATATGTTGATATTTTGACTTGCACTGATTGTTCTTCCGTAATTGAATAAAATGCATATGCCACGTTCTATCTAAAGTATTCGTGCAATTTTTTCGTTCAATATGTAATAATGTATTTATTTCACACTGCAACATTACACAATAGTTAACTATACGGTTTCATTATTATTTGTTTCTTAGCAATTGCGGTTAGTTGTCCTATAAATAATCAATTCCATTATCTTTAAACAACTATAATGCACATTTTAACTTGCTCATTATTTTCCATTTAAAAATCTTCATCAGTCCCACAAGGATAAATTGTACATATCCATTATTGATGGAATAACCTATTTACTCTAAAGAGTTAATCAGGGGAGAAAATTTCGAAAGGAATTTTGAAAGATATTTCACAGTTAAGTCCCTTCCATGGGCAACTTTTCTAAAGTTATCGCATCAAAATTCACAAAGGACTGTTATTTTCCCATGAAGATCATACAATATTATCTTTATATGCAAGGACAGTAATCAGTTTACATGACTTATTTGTGTTCGCTTTTCTGTACATGTACGTACTAATGATTATTTCACAACATTTCAGTTCGTTCATGACGACTTCGAGACTGGTACATCACTTCACCTAACCAAGAACGACAGTTGTCACCGCTTAACTTTGTCAGAAGAGGTGCTCACTGTTCGTGCTTTTATTAAATTATCATTACACGGAAACATCATTAGTTCAAAGGACAATCAAAGTCAGTGTGTGCTTGTCAGGTTAAAACCGTCGTCATGTTGTCGTAGATTGTCATATTTTATCTGCAGGGATGCGCAGTATTTTATATCTAGGTGGACTGCCGAGATATAATGTTACGGTAATTATTTTCTTAAATGATGATATATTTTTATTACTATCTTTGATTCACGTTTTATCTTCGAGCATCCGTCCAGATATTAGTGTTACCCTGTACTTGTAAAGTAATAACACGTGTGTGTGTGTGTGTGTGTGTGTGCGCGACATTTTATTTTCCTAGGTTAATATCAGACGTGTAGTATCGTGTGGTACCCAAACATGATATTTTAGCTTCGCCAGCCACGTGGTTATATATACTTTTTAGTACCACTAGATGAAATATATCCGGTATTAACGTAGGAAAAGAAAATATCAGAGAGACAGAGAGACAGAGAGACATACAGACAGACAGATAAATCGACAGACATATATACAGACAGACAGAGAGAGACAGAGAGAGGAAAAAAGAAAATTTTCTTTTTATTATATACTAAACTTACTCCAGAATCATTTTATATTTGCAGATTTATATACTAAACTTGTTCCAGGATCGAAGTTTAGAAGAGTAAACTCACTCTTCGGCACAAGACACTAACCCTCACCCTCATTTCGTAAATTCACCTTTCATATCCTGATGATATAAGTATACGTGACGTCAGATTGGGTTGACGTAATCTGTCGCAGTATATCACATTTTTTCTTTCTTCATTTTGCATACTATTTAACCTTATCTGAAAAGAATGCAAGTCCGATTTAGAAATGCATTATAGCTGGTTTGTTGTCTTTGTCAAGGAACAAGAGGAAAAATTACAGAGATACGCGAACGGCGTTTGGCAAATTATCATATCTAATATTAATTTCAAATTCTGAATTGTAAGGCAGTTCTGTTTATCTGTTCTACCGCACGAAGTACTCGTTTTTGTTGCTGCATGTGTAACTTTTGTAGTCACTTACAAATTGAGCGTCGCATTGCATGATGGGAAAGATGGGAAAATTTAAGAATATATATATATATATATATATATATATATATATATATATATATATATATATATATATATATATATATATATATATATATATATATATATATATATATGTGTGTGTGTGTGTGTGTGTGTGTGTGTGTGTGTGTGTATCCTTCAATACTTTATTGGATCCGCGATAAGTATCGCATTCAGTTTAAATTCCGTGTGCGAAAAGCAGCAGTCATAGGAAATTAATGGTTACTAGACTTTGATACATTCGTGTTGTTCAACTTAACGTCCTACACGTGTACTCCATAGAATCTCATAAGCTACGAAAAATGTTCATGTCTGTGTCACCTTCTTCCATTTTTGAAAGAACAATTTTAGGGATCATTTTATCTTCGAGAGGGCGACCACTTTCTCCATTTAGGTGGGAAAATGGTTCATCTCCCCTTGTCTGCTCAACTGTCTCAGATTATTTGGTTTAACAAAAAATAGTTTTTAAATATGGAACAATTTCGGCATGAAATAAAGTAGCTCACCACCTCCAGATTATAACAGAAGGCGTCTTATAGAAAAGTGAGCTCTTGTGAAATATTTGTACATAAAATTTAAACACAGATATCGAATGGTCAAGTAACTAAAAACTATGTTAAATTTTATGACCAAAATGCACCTCGCTCGATATCCATATTGATTTTAGTGGTAAAATGATTGACTTAACATCCCACCCCTTCATGATTGGCACAATATGTTACCTCAATTATTTTGAAACACATAAATCTCTGCCATTTTTAATGGAATGAAAGATAAAGTATGTACAAATTAATTGAACCTTATTAACGTTATTATACACGGTAGATGCTGTGGGTATTGTAACGATTCCCTTGATGTGGTATGCTGGCATCATACTGTAAATAATATGTCTGTGATACTATCTGACATGGACGTTAGGGCTTGCTCTACATATTGTCAGACATCCATTGCAAATATGGATGGGTCAATATGTTTCTGTCTGGGTTTAAAAAAATGTATTAATTGATGCTATTAAGAAATTAAAGATTAGGATTAATATTTGGAAAGAGTTTTGTATGTATGTATGTATGTATCAATGTTTGTATTTATGTAAGTATGTATGCTGATTCAATTATTTTCAATTTACTAATAGAAAAAGAAATTTAAGGTGATATTATGAATACAAAGCACACTAATTATGTCTACACGCATATATATATATATATATATATATATATATATATATATATATATATATATATATATATATATATATATATATATATATATATATATATATATATGAATTAAGATCATATTTTCCTGCCTCAGTTTAATGTACATGATATCCAGTAAGTTCAACAAGGGAAATGTAACTGTATGTGTTTTATATTCAATATAGGTTGGGTGGGTGGGTATTTTAATTTTTAGAATATCCAAAAATTTACATATAAGTATACGGCACACCATGAAATCTATGTAATCCAACACATATATTTTGGTCTTAAATGTATTATTCATTACTGTTTAAGATTTATAATAAAGATTGGCCATACAGGATTGTATGGACATGTCCATGAGACAAAGTGGACTAGTATTCATATAAATCATCACGTATATGTCCATGAGACACGGTGGATAAGTATTTGTATCAATCGACATCGCCATGCCCATTATGCACTCTGGACAAGTATCTATACAAATAATCAATGCCATGCCCATGAGACACTATGGACAAGTACTTATGTAAATCATCATGTCCATCTCCATTTGACACCTGGACAAGTATTTGTATAAATCATCATGGTCATGGCCATGAGACAATGTGGATAAGTATTGGTAACACATGATCATGTCCAATATACAATTTGTTCAAGTATTTGAATAAAAAAAAGGAATGCCATGTCTATGAGACACTGTGGACAAGTACTTATGTAAATCATCATGTCCATCTCCATTTGACACCTGGACAAGTATTTGTATAAATCATCATGGCCATGGCCATGAGACAATGTGGATAAGTATTGGTAACACATGATCATGTCCAATATACAATTTGTTCAAGTATTTGTATAAAAAAAAAGGAATGTCATGTCTATGAGACACTGTGGACAAGTAATTATATAAATAAATAAGTACACTGAGACTACTGTAACTACTTTTCAGTTATGTGAAAGAAATTAAAATTTGCATGTGAAAGTATCGTAAGATATGGCCGAAATAGCCTCATGGTATCACAGTTAAGTTCGATGTAAAATTACCACCCACCTATAATTAGACAGAGTAGCTTACAATCATCATTGCATAACACGTTCGAGAAGGTCAATGACTTTACATGGTAGTGTCAAAGATGCTCATTATTGTCATAGGTCTGAAAGCAACCTGTAATACTAGTAACTTGTCGTTGATCTCAACTTTCATCTGAGAAGGCTAAAAGTGTACTTAAGTTTGAGAAGGCTGAATGAATACCTAAGTCTGAGAAGGCTGAATGAATATCTAATTCTGAGAGGCTGAATGAATATCAAAGATTGAGAAGGCTGAATGAATATCAAAGTCTGAGAATGCTTAATGAATACCTAAGTCTGAGAAGGCTGAATGAATATCCAGGTCTGAGAAGCTGAATGAATAACTAAGTCTGAGAAGGCTGAATGAATATCTATGTGTGAGAAAACTGAATGAATATCAAAGTCTGAGAAGACTGAATGAATACCTACGTCTGAGAAGCGGAATGAATATCCAAGTCTGAGAAGGCTAAATGAATAACTAAGTCTGAGAAGGCTGAATGAATACCTAAGTCTGAGAAGGCTGAATGAATACGTAAGTCAAGCGTTCATTAGTTGTCATCCTGTGAACAAAACAAATAAACACGAAATTTGAAAGGCATGGATAAGTCAATAGAAATGTTATGTTCTTGGGATGTTTTTCAATCATACAACGCAACAACCATGTTTTAAATAGGACTGCATACTACAGAATCGATCCATTAAGCTACTATTTCAGCACACGAGGTTAAAAATATGGATGATCTAAATTTGGAAACATAAGAACGAGAAATTTCAGAAAAAATGAATGCGTGTCCCTTTGGTTTTCAGACTCAGTATGATATACAAGCGATTTACTAAATTTGTTATCTGGTATCTTCAAATTCTTGCATCCCACCCCCATACACATTTATACCAAGATAGCGACTCTTCTGATGTCCAGTGTGATATGTCAAGTAGTCCACATATGTTATTTCATGTTATTTGTAATTTTATTTGTTAGAGCGCCATCCTATGAACACACACATCTCCCTCCTTCCTTCCCCATCTATTTCTATCTCTCTCTCTCTCTCATTCACTCACTCACTCACTCATGCACGCACACACACATGAATACAGCATACAAATGTTCAGCTACGAATATTCTCTTTTTGTAGACGTGGTAATATTGAAAGAGTTCAGGGTCTGCAATGAGTGACTTGAATTCAATAAACTTTCCAAGTACTCATATTTGGATTTCACAAAGTAAAATGGAGCGAGCGACTGCACATTCCAAGTGACTTTATGATTTGAGTGGGCTTGCAGACATAGAACTTAGATTTTTCATTTTATTCATTTAAATTATGTAAAAACAAAGTTAAAAATACAAAATTTATGTGTTTGAGTCACAAACTAAGATGGCAGTCATTTTCTTATTGTTAATTTCACTTATTTGGATGCACCACTCTATTTTACAACAAAACGTAATTCATCAAACATTTTATTGGCAATATTAACATCTGATTGTTGTTACATGGCGTTTTCACCAATGAAATTATCTTTACATAAAATGATCATATTCGTGTTAATTGCAATTATTTTTGATCTCAAAGCGCAGCTAAAAAGGCATAAAATCTCTGGTCATTTATAACGATTTGTCTGAGCCGAGCGTTTTTAATAAAAACGGAGCGCAAGAAGGTATACAAGCATCGAACATAGAACTTTGACAGCCAGAGGAAATGACGTTATTTAAAGCAGCAAGCGGGGATTGGCTGTCATGATAAGCTGATTAAGAAAACTTAAAACACAACGAGGAACTACAAAATATACTTAAGTACGAAA
Organism: Sinohyriopsis cumingii; assembly: GCA_028554795.2. Classification (NCBI taxonomy): domain Eukaryota; kingdom Metazoa; phylum Mollusca; class Bivalvia; order Unionida; family Unionidae; genus Sinohyriopsis; species Sinohyriopsis cumingii. Next base: position 57,224,972 of record CM068836.1, read on the forward strand.
TTTAAAAATATTCTTTAACGAAAATAGGCCATTGGGTTGAAGAAAAGATACCGTTTCAACCAAAACTATATTATGCCAGTCCCCTCTTGTCCTAATATTACTTGTCAGTATGAGGACAAAAAGGTACGTGCTACTTACCAGATGTCGACCGCTTTATCTCATATCATTGGTTCAGCGCGTGCAATGAGCATTGATAAAAGTATGTTAATTTATGAAGCACATTAAAAAAATTAAATACGAAGACACACATCGTTATAATATATTTTTATACTGTCAGGCCTATATTTGATTTTGCTCTTTGGTTAGTTTGGGATTTTATCTTTATATTAAATCCAGATTTAGATTTAACTGGCTTAATTCAAGTCAGTGTATGCATCTTGGACTGACATACCCACGACATGAAAAACAAAGTTCATTAGTTTCGGCGCTATTCTTCACATGCATGTACAGGAATGTCATTTAAGTCTACTCTCTGCAGATGTTGCTGTAGGGAGCTGCAATTATTCTTCGGCTTTGCGTGCGTAATCGATAATTTGTCTATCATTATATCAAAAGTGTTGAAAGTATTACATTTTGGAAGCAGTGGATGGTATGAACTCCCACAGCTACGCGATCTGATATATATCATCAGAAAGATTATTCCACAAATTGACACGGGATGGATTAAAATATTACCTTTATGGAACATATGCTAATGCTTCAGCTGTCCTTTTTCTATTTGAATTGAATTAACCTCACTGCAACTATTCCTGCCTACATTGTCATACCCCAATAAGGGTCGTGTTACGACTTAAACTAAGTAACAGAAAAGAGCGAAAACTAAAAGGTTTGTAAAATCCAACAAACAATTTATTTTGAAAGAATGCAAAGTTAAAATTTAACAAGAACTTACATTTTTGTGAATTAAGTTACAAATAATCTTTAAAGCTCTATCACAAGTCCAAAAATATGAAGTTCCAATTGGATTCCAGTGGTGTTTCAAATAAGTTCCAAAATTGATTGTGCTGTTGAGCCTGTGGTCTCGAATTTGTTAATTTGTAAATGACCTGGAATGTTGCAATTTGTTCACATATATTTTATCAATCAAAATAATGTAATCGAAAATGTCCTTGTCTGAATTAGCTGTAATTCCAAATTTATGTTTTAGTCCAAGAATGTTAAGGAGCAATTTGTAATTCCAGTGAATAATAATTTAAATAAATAAATCCAGCCAAATTTAAAACTAAGAGCTACAATAAGACTGATTCGCTTAAGATGTTAAGGCAAGAATGACTGATCTTGTGGCCAAGCATCTACCTCACCTGCGTCGCAAATACCATTTCTAAAAATACTCGTCAATTTAATGAGAAATTTTCATTTTGGATGATTTTTAGGTCAGAATGAAGACTGTATCTTTAACTCAAACCGAAGTAAACATTTTTACTATTAATAATGATCTGTATATGTAATATGTAATAATCGTCATAGAGAAATATTATCTGCGTATGGGTTTTTACTAAATAAATGTCACTGGTCAGGCACATCATTAACCTTTGGACAAGGTCAGGTACACAACACAGATATACATAACACATGCCAGTTTTTTTTATCTTTCCTATTTTTATTATATCTTCAGCATGTTCGTTCCATGTAATGTCTTTATGACTCGTCAACCATGGTGTCTATGCCACCTAAATATATCTAAGGAACTTGTATATTGTACCTTTTTGAAAAGAATATTGCTTTCATTTTTGTAGCATTCTATGCCATACACAAATGTCTTGTCCAATAAGTTATTTCTTCCAAATCATGCTTAATCAGTTGTTCTCTTTTAACATTGGTAGGAGCTGAAAAATATAACGAGGAGTCATTCGCAAATAGACGGGTAAGGGAATCCATTGATTCAACAATCGTGTTGATGAATCAAAAATAATAAAGGGCCTAATACCGATCCTTGGAGTACCCTTGTATTTTTGTTCCTAGCATTAGACCTAGAGTATGGTAAATCTCTGTCAATGCATACACTCTATAGTTAGACGGTAATAAGCCAGATTAATATTAATTATAAAAAGATTATTTGCATGAAAGAAGTTATATACATATTTATAGACAATCCTGTCGAACTTTACCCATGAAGTTTATGCGTGAAATTGGTTTGTAGATTGATACCAGACTTTTTCATCTTTTGTTAAAGACTAGTACAACATTAGCTAATTTATATATGGACTAGGAAAGATTTTTCTTTCAGAGATTTATTTTAACAAGTATTTATTTAACAAGTAGCATATATGTCTAGATAGTGACTGAAAAGCAGATTTCAACTCTTTATTACTAATGGAGTTTGGACTAATCGCCTTACTGACATCTACAGCTTTGTGTCGCATCCAAGATGTCCTCCTCAGTAACCTTAATAATTGATAGTTCATTATACTATCTAAGACCGAGCCCTGGATGGGTCGGGGTCTCATCATCGATTGTCCACATTAACAACAAAATAGGAGTCAGCAAATAAACCGGATTCACTAGGATCTGAGGATTGCATAAGTGGTAATTACTTCGGTGATTTGATTCTGTCATGAAATATCTAGTGACTCCCGAAATGTTTACGGGATTTTTTGAACAAACATGTTTACTAATAGAAACTTGACAAAACCTGTGTATAGATGTTTAAATATGTTTCATCATTTCTTCCTCACTGTTACAGAAAAGAACACCATTTATCAGCTACAAACCAATTTTGAATAAGACTGTATTTGTGGTCAATTCTAAACTAGAGCCGACATAACTTTTTATCCAAACTAATTTTATACGGAGTCGAATATTCCTTATTCTATCATTCTCTGCCTTTTGGAATGTTGCATTTAGCAACAAAATGGTTTCCCGAGCTTTAGGACGCTGAAAAAAGACTTTATGAAGATATTAAATATCTCTCTCAATCCTTTTCCGATTCAATGAAATGGCATGTTAATTTTACCCCGTCCGACAACCACGATCGACAAAAAATCCGACTGTTGTCGATCGTTATATTTTTATTTTTCCAGATACACTCGTGTAAAATTTCAAAGAAATTTATATTATTATTTTAGACTGTCAAAAGCTCTATCCATGCTAAAATTACATCCTTCCAAACGTTTTTAAAAATATATATTAATAGATGATTGCTATATTTGCAAATCATTTTATTGTTTGAAGTGTAATATCACAATTTATATTTATTGAAAAAGTAATCTATTATATTTTGCCATTCAGAATGATCAATCAGCAAACGTTTAACTAAGGTTTTTTTAATGCTTGTTGAAATATTATATATGCTTTATGCGCAATCCACATTCTTCTAGCTTATTATTAAGTACTATTATATTCATTGTATTAGGACCTTATTCCACATAAATGTATAAAACATGTATTTCATTTCGCTTTAGAGCACTTCCTTTTCAATTTTGTAACATTAAGATTAATTATGTCAGTTTATATAAAAACTTTAATTTTAAGAATAATTTTTCGATATGTTATTAATTTTCTTCTATCCATTCCCCTAAACGCCTTTGGACCAGAGAAAACGAATAGAGACCACAAATCGCCTGACGTAGTCGGACTATCAAAAGGGTTTTATACGTATTGTTTAATGCAAAATTTCCATTGGTCAAGCTACTTTGCCTGACTGTACTAGTGTCGCTGAGCATGTTTATATCTCTGTAATGTTGCCCAAAGTTACGAAACTACCGTACCGCCTGTTCTAGCACCTGTACCCTAGTTATCCATAAAGGCAATGACAAGACACCATGGCGTAAATCAGTCGTTGTGACAGACTTTCTGAAGGAACACAGCATCATAACCACATCCTCCACACAACCTTCATTTTTTATATGAACATGTATTAGCTATCGGTTAAAGTCACATGGAATATCAGAATACAGATGTATTTTTTCTCCAAAATATTAATTTTTAATTGATATTTTTACGTTCTATATTTAAAGAAAGGAAACAAAAGAAGATACATAATGCTACAAGAGAACAGAACAATATTCAAGGCCTAATCCAAACTCAAACTTATACAATTAACCAAATCATACCATAGGTTATGCAGTAGCGAGCACGGCACTGTGTATAGCTCAGCTACTGAATACATACAGAGTTTTAACAATTATAAAGTTATTAGGCATATTCACCATAATAAGTAATACCGGTATTGAATTTACTTATATGTCAAAATCTCTCGTGTAGCATTTCTTAGCCAAAAAATACTGCTTAATATACATACCATTCTGTATCCAAGTTATCTGCAGACCATTCCGTATCAATTCTTTCTCCGAAACATTCCAAGTCTAAGCTATCCCCAGACCATTCCGTATCAAAGCTATCCCCAGTCCATTCCGTTTCAAAGCTATCTACAGACCATTCCGTCTCAAAACTATCCCCAGTCCATTCCGTTTCAAAGCTATCTACAGACCATTCCGTGTCAAAGTTATCCCCAAACCATCCGCATCAAAGCTGTGTACAGACCATTCCGCATCAACGTAATCCCCAAACTATTCCGTATCAAAGCTATCTACAGGCCATTCCGTATCAAAGCTATCCCCAGACCATTCCGTGTCACACTATCCCCAAACTATTCCGTAACAAAGCTAACCCCCAGACCGTTCCGGATCAAAGCTATCCCCAGACCATTCCGTGTCACGCTATCCCTAAACTATTTCCTATCAAAGCTAATCCCCAAACCAATGCGTATAAAAGCATTCCCCAAACCATTCCGTATCAAAGCTGTCCTCAGACTATTTCGTATCATACCTATCCCCAAACCATTCCGTATCAAAGCAATCCCCAAACCATTTCGTATGAAAGCTATCCCAAACCATTTCGTGTCAAAGCAATCCCCAAATCATTGCGTATCCAAGCTATCTCAAACTATTTCGTATATTTCGTATCAAGCCTATCCCCAAACCATTCCGTATCAAAACAATCCCCAAACCATTCCGTATCAAAGCTATCCCGAAACCATTCCGTATCAAAGCAATCCCCAAACCATTCCATATCCAAGCTATCCTGAAACCATTTTGTATCAAAGCTATCCCCAGACCATTCCGTATCAAAGCTATCTCCAAACCATTCCCTATCCAGTCTATCCGCAAACTATTCCGTATCCAAGCTATCCCAAACCATTTCGTATCAAAGCAATCCCCAAACCATTGCGTGTCAAAGCAATCCCCAAACCATTGCGTGTCAAAGCAATCCCCAAACCATTGCGTATCCAAGCTATCTCAAACCATTTCGTATCCAAGCTATCTCATATGCACTTTACACAACAAGAGTACTGCTTATTAAAAAGAATTATCTATATTTACATTTTATTTACATTATTCAAACAAATTGCTACAAAAGTATGTATTATTTCCAATTTTAATATCAGATCAGTGTCTGCGATAAATCCTCCTTTTAATTGTTTCATTTTACTTAGTAATTGTCTATGTCGGAGAAACATTTGTCCAGAAACATTTGCAGTTGTTAAGATAGCCTTTACTTAAGAAAACCAGTTTCAAATCTGAATTCTTTTTTTATATACAGGGAACATGCGATCGATACACTCTTGCACTTCCATCACTTATTAAGAATCTTCCCAGCCATGTCAATTTAAAAGAATCATTCAAGCTTATCGTATTTATCCGTTTTATACTTCTTTCCTTATTATCATTAATCATCACTTTCTTTACACTTTACCTCTTGCACCGTTCCAAATGAATTTATAGAAAAGTAAATTCAGTTCTCGCTACACTTGAAAAAAAAAGGATTTCAGAGTACGAATAGGAAGTGAATTAATTTTGATAATGACATATATTTGATAACTGATATTTACATTTAAGGTGTAAATAATATATTGACCACTGAAACATAATTTTTTTTCTTCTGTTATTTTGGAGTCAGAGCCTAACTTTAAGATATCATTTTAATCCAAGAACCTTTTATGTCAAGATAGTACGATTCAGTTCAGTTCCATTCTTGATTGAGCTCTGGACAATGTTGAAATTGATAGCATGTTATTCGTGTTGGTTTATCTACTAACTGGGAAATGTCAAACTGATTTATTGAGCTGAACCAGATTCGATTTGTCGGAATATTCATTGTTAAACTATCATTGCAGATGGTGGTCAGTAAACCATACCAGTCAGTTGAAGACACTGCGTTTGATTGGTTGATCAGAATCCATATTTCTTCAATTACATCTGATTGAAAACCGGTTCTCCTTTTAATCAATATACCATCTTTAAAATCAGAACATCCTCACACCCTGTGTCTCTATCTCTCCTAATATTTGCATGTCGTATCTATAAATAAGCAATAGATCTACAAACCTTGTGTCGCTGTCTCTCCTAATATTTGTATGCCGTATCCATCAATAACACTGGTCAACAGTGAAATCATTACTGACTTGAAAAGGCCCTAATCTGTAGTATTTTGGTGTGCCGAACACGAATATAACCGTGAAAAATTTGTATTGGCTCTCGTTTTGAAGATATTCATATACCTCATTTTCTATGTTTCACTGTGTAAATTTCTCCAGTAGGACTGCAGCAACATCCGGAATAATGATGTAACATTGCATAATACCATCATGCTCACATCATCCACAGTTGATTGCATCATTTTCTGATGCAATGCAATACTAATGCCATGCGGCTGCTGAAGTAAGTTGACGTCAGCAGTGTACTATACATGTGTATGCCTATTATACTAATGCCAGGCGGCTGCTGAAGCTGACGTAAGCAGTGTACTATATAAAGCCCAATCAGATAGGTTCAGCATTTAAAATATTTTAGACGTTGTGCGAGACAGTTCAAGCTACTGTTACATAAAACTTATTATTTTATCCATTTACGTACAATAAAGAACAGTAATGCCTCGAAAGTGTGTTAATACCGCGGACAATTTTTGCTATATTTGTGGGGAAGTGACATTTGCCAACCAGAAGAAAAGTATCAATTCTCAAGTGAAGAAGGCATATCATCTTTACTTCGGATGCAAGGTTGGTGACCAAGACAAGCCTTGGGCTCCGCATATATGCTGTGCTACATGTACAACACAGCTTTCACAGTGGTTGAATTGCAAAAGGTCATCAATGCCGTTTGCAGTCCCAATGGTGTGGAGAGAGCCAAGCAACCACCTAAATGACTGTTACTTCTGCTTGGTTCCTCCTCTTTCCGGCGGAATAACGAAGCGAAAGAAGTCGAGAATAGTCTACCCAAACATTCCGTCTGCATTGAGACCAGTTCCACATGGTGAGGGACTTCCTATTCCAGAACCTCCAGCAGAATATTCTCTTGATTCCTCTGACGAAGACAAAGGTGAGTCGACCTGTTCTTCTCCTGGTCCATCAGCATGCAGTGATCCAGATTTTCACTGTGGTGCATCATCAACCCCACACAGAATAACACAGGAAGAACTAAATGACCTGATTCGTGATTTGGACTTATCAAAGAACAAGGCAGAATTGCTAGGATCAAGACTCCAACAATGGAATCTTCTAGAAGAAGATGTCACAATTACTGCATATCGAAAGCGCCACCAGCAATTGGAGCCTTTCTTCAGAAAGGAAAGTAATCTGATATTCTGTTCCGATATTGAGGGCCTCATGAATGCTTTAAAAATCACTCATGACCCACAAGAATGGAGACTATTTGTGGACTCTTCGAAACTGAGTCTCAAGGCTGTGCTTTTGCACAATGGAAACATTCTTCCATCTATTCCAGTAGCGTATGCTGTCCACATGAAAGAGACATACGATAACTTAAGGCAGCTACTGAATTCCATTGAGTATAACAAGTACAACTGGCACCTCTGTGGTGATTTGAAGGTAGTTGCCCTTTTAATGGGACTGCAGCAAGGATATACAAAATACATGTGTTTCTTATGCGAGTGGGATAGCCGAGCAAGGGAAATGCACTACATGAGGAAGGAATGGACTCACAGGCAGAATGTAGCCATTGGAGAGAAGAATATCCAACACCCAGCTCTGGTTGAGGCTCAGAAAATCTTGCTACCACCCCTTCACATCAAACTAGGTTTGATGAAGAACTTCGTGAAAGCCATTGACCGGACTTTGCCAGCATTCCGATACCTGCATGAAAAATTCCCTCGACTCAGCGAAGCAAAGATTAAAGAGGGAGTTTTTGTGGGTCCTCAGATTCGAGAGCTTTTCAAAGATGACCGGTTCAACAACTTGCTGGAAGGTGACGCGAAACAAGCATGGAATGCTTTTCGCCTAGTTTCTACAAACTTCCTCGGAAATGTTAGGGCAGAAAACTATAAGGAACTAGTAGAAGACATGTTGATGAAGTATAAGAAACTTGGCTGCAATATGTCTCTAAAGATTCACTTCCTTCATTCCCATTTGGATTTCTTTCCTAGCAACTGTGGTATTGTTAGTGATGAACACGGCGAACGTTTTCATCAAGATATCGCAACAATGGAACAAAGATACCAGGGAAAATGGTCCACTACAATGCTGGCTGACTACTGCTGGACACTCCTCAGAGATGCTCCCGAACAGCTGTACAAGAGACAGGCGAAGAAATCTAAGATGTAGTCAATGACTTGATTTTTTATAGGTAGGCTATTACAGTTGACCTTTTACTATTGGAATGCATTTCGTTATGTAAACATTAATTTCTTGCAGATTACAAAAAAACTAGAGCCAATTTTGCAATTTGACTGTCATATTCGTGTTCAGCACATAAAAATTGATAAGAATTGACTAATTTTATTTCAGTAACATGACTTTTGTAAAAATTTGTTGTCCAGTGTAATCAATAGATCTACACACCCTGTGTCTCTGTCTCTCCTAATACCTATATGTCATATCAATCAATAATCCGTCGATTATTTGTATGACTTTTGTTCGTCTTTGCTTCTGTGAAATCAATAATATGTACATTATTATAATTTGATGACAGCATACATTATCAGTCTTACTGGTGATTCCTTGGATGTTATTAAGTTTAATATGAAGATCTTTACCGTCAATACTTAGATCTAAGATTTTATTTCTGTAAGCATGAGCAGGACAGGCACACAAGGAAAATAGTTTATCTAGCAAGTCATGCATTCTAGTTCAGCATTAAACTGTGCCCCTGCAGCACATGAAACAAAAGGTGTGAAAGGTCTATTAACCAGGACGGAAGTTAAGGACAAGATGATTTAGAATGCAGACAAAATGATCAATCTCAGAGCGCATTACCGATTAGAGAGTGATATTTGTTATTCAAATAAACAGTAATATTAACTCATGGGAGAATTTCGATCTCTATATCCTGTCAAGACCAGATGTTGCTTTTTAATGTAGTACCACGGGCCGTAGTCTCAAACTCCATCGATTTGTGCATTCTAAATATATTGGCTAGCTGTGCTTTGCCCATGAAGTCTAATTAGTAACCAATAACCCTAAGGGAAACTTTATTGGCTTTTATAGCAATTTCAAATGCAGAAAGTTTAATTATGTGTCCAATATCTTAACTGAAAACCTATTGCTTCTCAATATGTCCAACTAATTTAAAGAAAAAGAAACCCCGAACAACAAGAAAAGATTGACGATCATGAGATTTACATTGGTAATTTGCTCTTGTCCGTTTAGAACAACTTAGAAAAGCGGACGTTTTCTCAATATTGGAACTGATAGTATGCATGAAAATTCAATTTCATCCGTCAGCATTAGGGGGTTTGGTAAGACGATTTGTATTTCTTTTGGGACCAAGTCGGTTATGCACCACACGAAAGACAGCGGAAAATAAGAACTGATATTTAAGGAAATCTGTCGAAAGGAAGAGATACATTTTTATAAAAACAAATTACCATTTCAAAGTGATGATGATGCACATTAGGAACTATGAATAATGCAATCGAGTTTTTACCGGGTAGAGTAATGCTTTCAAGCCCGAAGGCAAAGATATGCAGCAAATGGAATCCTTGTCGGTATCTGGAACATCTTTTCCAGTCTTCGCGTTTCATTTCAGGACTTTAAAGGTTCGCTTGTGTTTGATGTCAGTGCTTTTAAAGGATTTTCGAGGCTTGTCTCGCAAAGTTTGGCGTGTATCAAAAGCGCGCGCGCGCGCGCGCGCGAGAGAGAGAGAGAGAGAGAGAGGAAAACTATAGATGACATATGAATAAGTGGTCCTTGCTGCCTAACCTGTGGAACTATTGACCTGATATCTTAAGCAGATTAAATGATCATACATTGTTTCTATAGATATTTAAGCAAGCATGTTTTAAACTGGAGACTGGAGAAAAATATAATTTCATTTCTGTGAGCAATGCAGCAATCAGTGACTAATTACAATATTTGTATTCACACAGCTATCTATGATATTCCACTAAATCTCTTATAAAGTATTTTTAATATACAAACCAATGCTTCTAGGATGTTCCTTAAAATAATGAAAATACTTTTACTTACTTGTAACATGACGAGGTCTCTTTGTTTTTTGCTGATAACCAGCTTTATAAATAGAATTACATCATCGACGCATGTCGATGTTACGGTCATTCTTTAAATTGACACATTGTATGTCATACTTTCAAGCGATGCATTGCATGTCATACTTTCAAGCGATATATTGCATGTGCATGTCATACTTCCATGTGATACATTGCATGTCATACTTTCAATTAATACATTGCATGTCATACTTTCATGTGATACATTGCATGTCATATTTTCAAGTGATACATTGCATGTCATACTTTCAATTAATACATTGCATGTCATACTTTTATGTGATACATTGCATGTCATACTTTCAAGTGATACATTGCATATGCATGTCATACTTTCAAGCGATACATTGTATGTCATACTTGCAATTAATGCATTGCATGTCATATTTCCATGTGAAATATTGCATGTAATACTTTCAATTAATATATTGTATGTCATACTTTCAAGTGATACAGTGTATGTCATACTTTCAAGTAATACCTTTAAGTTCTTAAGTTGTGTCATTGACAAAAATCTTGAGAAAGAAATAGTAATTGAAAGTTGGAGATGCATTTTTAATCAAAAAAATTTATTTTAAATCACTGCAATTTCTTGCAATTACGCTGAAATTTTTATTTAATCATATACATTTTCATTCACTAACGGGACAGAACTGAAGCGCATCTTCTTTAAAAAAAATATGGTTACTGAATGAACGTTTTGGCATAACACTCTTAGATTATCATTTATAATATATTTATATCTTCGAAAATGTTTGATCTGTGTATATTATAAACAAAGACGATATATTATTGTTAACAAGCGTAAAGACAGGAACAACTTTATTAAATATATCCACTCCCTCATTTTAGCATACGGGCCAGGTTGGACTTAAACCTGCTTCCAGTTGTTTCAATTTTTAATTTACTCCCTCCCATCCTTCTTAATGAACTCATTAACATTTTTGATTGGTTAAATGTTAGTGGTGATGTAAGAGGAAAGATAGAGATAACAACGTTAAAAAGTGTTGCAGAGCATAGTGGATAATGCCTGACTAAATTTCAATTAAAGTCACCATGCAGGTAAAATAAAAATGAAATCAATATTAAATTAGTCCGAAAAGGTGTCGATAGCGTTAAAAACAATACTGGTGCAAGATGTTACCTCAATAAAAATATTTATCTTAGTCCTTATGTGATACATCACTAGGACTTGCAAACTGCATGCTATAAGAAATCATTACATTGCACAGCTACATACTAAATTAAGCTGTTTTTATAATATAATTTTTTTTAAAAATTTTTGTAAAATCTACTTGCACATCCGGTTCGCACAGTCGCCATTGTGTTTTATAAAATATAGTATGGAGGCAGACGTTCACCAAATATCGCACAGACATAAATGTTTGCCACAGTGTACATTGCCATTTCATTATTATTATTATTATTATTATTATTATTAATTAATTAATTAATTAATGTTATTATTATTAGTAGCAGTAGTAGCAATAGTAGAAGTAGCAGTACTAGTAGTGGTAGTATTTGTAGTAGTATTATAATAATAATAATAACAATAACAATAATAATACTATTAGTAATGGTAGTAGTATTGTTGTTATTGCTGTTATTGATGTTGTTGTTGTTTAGGATTTTATAACACGTATTTCATATATTTAGGAATTTAGTTTCATTATGAAATAGTGATCATCTAAAAAAATGTGAAATGTCAGCTACTTTAGTGCTAGTTTAAAAATGTTTTCCAAAATCCAGTTTTGCATTTAATAAAAGATTGCACATCACTTCTATAATCTTTAATAATTTTCTTAACATCAATCAATCAATCAATCTGATAGATAGCTAGATATAATGACATGTTAAATCATAAAGGACAGTTAAACCATTTGTCATTGTATTTCATAAAATGACCTAAATATTATTTTATTTTTACATAGTTTTCTTTGCCATGCTAATGAGGAAGTATTCACAGATGTATCATACTTAAATAATTTTGATTAATTTAGACAAATATTGAAGAAATAACGCACAATTTGAATGTAATATATATATATATATATATATATATATATATATATATATATATATATATATATATATATATATATATATATATATATATATATATATATATATATATATATATATATATTAGCTGGATGTGGCATTTACGTACATTGCATTAAACACAGAAGGGTATATCCTCTCTTCTTTCATTCACATACACTGCTTTCCACATAGAAGGGTATATTCTCTATTCTTTCATTCACGTACACTACTTTCCACATATAAGGGTATATTCTCTCTTCTTTCAATCGCGTACATTGCATTCCACATAAAAGGGTATATTCTCTCTTCTTTCAATCGCGTACATTGCATTCCACATAAAAGGGTATATTCTCTCTTCTTTCAATCGCGTACATTGCATTCCACATAAAAGGGTATATTCTCTCTTCTTTCAATCGCGTACATTGCATTCCACATAAAAGGGTATATTCTCTCTTCTTTCAATCGCGTACATTGCATTCCACGTAAAAGGGTATATTCTCTCTTCTTTCATTCACGTACACTGCATTCCTCATAGACGGGTGTATTCTCTCTTCTTTCATTCACGTACACAGCTTTCCACATATAAGGGTATATTCTCTCTTCTTTCATTTATATACACTGCTTTCCACACAGAAGCCTATATTCTCTCTTTCATTCACGTTCACTGCTTTCCACATGGAAGGGTATATTCTCTCTTTCATTCACGTACAACGCTTTCCACAAAGAAAGATATATCTCATCATTCATTTAGTTACGTATACATTTTCAAATAATGTGAAACATTGTTAGTGTGTGTGTGTGTGTGTGTGTGTGTGTGTGTGTGCTACAAAGCTAATTTCCTTTTCCAAGGCAGTAGTTGTGATTCAAATTTGCCTAATTGTTTGAGCCATAGATGGTGTGGTAATAATGACTGATACAAATACGTCAACAACTCCTCTGATAAACATAAAGTAGAGCTGATTGTTTAAGGGAGAAGAAAAAAAAATGAACGCTACAATGTCTGTTACACCTTTCTAAAAGCTTAAACTACAAAATGCCGACAAAATATGTCACGCATCCCTGTCAATCACACTACACAGAACAATTCTCGAATATAATATCGGTTGTATCCATAACAACTTCAACAATGAGACTTTGAAATAAGAAACTATATTGTACTCGCATTAATACTGCTGTTTTTAAATTGATGTTTAGAAGATACATTTCAGTTTGAAGCGGTAATAGTAGCTAAAAATGAAATATAATAAAACGAAGAACTAGACAACGTCGCTACAAATACCGATTATCATTTGGCTGTCTATTGAATGACACGTGCGATATTTATTACAACAACAGACCTTGGAATGTGCGTTAATGTACACAGCAAATATAATAAGGTTGAAACGGACCGTCGAATATATTAAGCCAACATCAAAAGTACAAACTGAAAAGCAAGTCAAGAGCATTGCAAAACTTGGCTGTATGAATATCCTATTCGACTGAATCAAACATATTTTATTGCATAAAGAAAAATGCAATGCGGTCGGATTACCTACAAACTTCATAGCGGCCTCCACCAAAAGACAACAAGGACTCAAAATATTTAATGCTTCACACACAATTAAGTGCACAAAAAAGCAAATTCAAAAGCAAATGTGAACATACAATTTTTTTTATATTTGTGGTTCTATTTATAAACTTGAGATAAATTATTATGATGAAATTTTATGCAAGGTGACAATGCTACATCATGGTAGCAATATGTATTTGTGAAACATAAATCAAAACCCGTTTGAAATAATTGTAAGGAAACGTATGTCAAGGTAACTGACTTCAGTTACATATAATCGCTTTATCTACGTTCGCAGATGGTAGGATGGTTACAAAAGCTCCTTTGAAGTTATACATGTTCACCCTGTAATTAAAGATGTCTCTGTGATATCATCAGCGTCTTCGTGTTTGCGTACCAATTTGCTAAGTGTTTTAATATTAGAAATTGAATTTCCAGTGGTCAACATATTGTGTTTTTCATCGATACCGTGTGTGTGTCTGTGTGTGTGTGATTTGGATTTTGAACGTAGCTTTAATAATTTTTCAGTCATATCGCTACGATGTCTGCAGTGTGACAGTTTACAGTGATGTCTAGCACTGGGGCATCATGCCGCAGACATGTAGCATGATGTCCCACCCTGTCACATTATCCTGACACCAGGCCGACCAGTCCTAACAATCACTTCTTAATGCTGAGCGCCAAGCAGGGCAGCTGTTAGTACCGTTTTTGTAAGTCTTTGGTATGACTCGGCCGGGGATCGAACCCACGACCTCACGCATCTGAGGCGGACGCTCTAACCACTAGGCCACCGGAGCGGTTCATCGATACCTTGTAATGTTGTTGCTGTCAAAGAAATATATAAAACTAAAGTTTCTTTGTATGAGTAAATATGACATCGGAATACATGAAAAACGGTTGTGTTACACAGTGTAAATATGACACCGGAATGCACGAAAAACGGTTGTGTTACACAGTGTAAATATGACACCGGAATGCATGAAAAACGGTTGTGTTACACAGTGTAAATATGACACCGGAATGCATGAAAAACGGTTGTGTTAAACAGTGTAAATATGACACCGGAATGCATGAAAAACGGTTGTGTTACACAGTGTAAATATGACACCGGAATGCATGAAAAACGGTTGTGTTACACAGTGTAAATATGACACCGGAATGCATGAAGAACGGTTATGTGACACGGTGCAACTATGCAATCCTCATACACAGATTAACTGTGTGTCACACTGCAACTAAAAAGAATAATTTCAGACGAGAAGAACATCTATGATCTAATGGTTAAATAAACACCGAACATAGTCGTCCCTAAATAATTTACATCGGGCATTCTGAGTTTCATGTAGCTTATGCTTTAGATTAAAATTAAAATGTTTGCAGATGTTATTTCTGAAGATTCTTTTCATTTATAACTTTGATTGAAAATCATAGGCCGTATGTCATGATAAATATAATATTTTGAAACAAACATGGTTTCTTAATGCCACTACGGAGGCCCATTCGTGCCAAATCGTGTCTGTAAATAATAAATATATTACGAATCAACGCAATACTTATCGCGAATATTCGCAATAGATTGCGAATAAACGCAATACTATTGAGAATAAACGCAATACTTATTGCTAATATTCGCAATAGTATTGCGAATAAACGCAATATTTTGCGAATAAACGCAATACTTATTGCGAATAAACGCATTACTTTGCGAATAAACGCATTACTTTGCGAATAAACGCAATACTTATTACGAATATTTTCAATACTATTGCGAATAAATGCAATACTTATTGCGAATATGCGCAATACATTGCGAACAAACGCAATACATATTGCTAACAAACGCTATATTATTGCGAATAAACGCAATATTATTGTGAATAAACACAGTACTTATTGCGAATAAAGTTTTGAATTTCGGTCGTTGTCAAATCCTCTAGGATTTAAGTGAGTATGGACGTATTTTTTTACAGTCGTAAGTGAAAATGACATGATTATTGCTCTATTTCTTAATGTATTCAAATGAATTTAAGTTTCGCCTAACTATTTCTTTTTGAAAATGAATGAATCTGTGGCAGGGCAACTGCCCAGGCCAAGCAAACTCCGCCACTGTGGGATGGTGGGTAGGTGGACATATGTCAATTGATAATGAAGAAACTAAAATAATAGTTGGGTATAACTGCATACAGCATCTCGGCCCACAGTAATATTTAGTATTCTCTTGGTACAGTGTACTATTGACATGCACATACCCGGTACTGCTACCAAATTTGATTCGTGTACATGTATTCTAGCTTAACTTGGCTTCCGGTTCTATTTAATTTCAGCAAGCGATCGAAGATGGAGCCAGAGCTTAGTGAATTTCTAAGAAGCACAGCATGCCATGATGCAATTGAAAAAAATGGAGCAGGAAAATGTATTTCAGTGCAAACTGCAATCAAAGAGACATTGCGACATTATTCCTATAACCCAATATAAGCCTAGATCCATCAAAACGTTTCTGCTTTCAGTTGCATAAATTTCAGTGCATTTTATATCCAGTTTGCGGCTTCCTTTCATGGGGCCTCTGAATTTCTGGACTCCAAACCAATGGTTGTATATAAAAGTTTAAACATCCAACAATGTCGCCAATAAAAAGCCACATGGTATGTTTTGCAGCCAATAAGAAAAAACATTGGCGAAGACCTACGCGATCCCAGAATAAACTTTTTATGCGTTTTTGTTCGTATTTTTAAGAAGAAAAAATACTTTTTCGTGTACGAGAAAAATACATATAACTTTCAGGAGCCAAGCCATGATCATCTTGTATTATTCTTACGCGATCTCTTCCCCAAAATGATAAAAAAAAACTTTTTACGTTTTTTTTCGTCCTTTCTAAGAAAGATTTTTTTTGGTGCACAAGAAAAATACATGTATATGAAATTTCGGGAGCCACGCCACGACCGTATTATATCCGAATTCGTGTTATAAGGGAGCGAGCAATAACAGGGTCACACTGTACATATATATATATATATATATATATATATATATATATATATATATATATATATATATATATATATATATATATATATATATATATATATATATATATATATATAGTAACGTGCTCCACCCCGGGGTTAATTTCCCAGCGCAAGCTCCCTTATATTTAGAGAATTTCTTCCTGTTTTGATGGTTCGGCAATCCTCAAACTGAGACTTTGAATTGGTTGCAATAGTATAATGTACTGGTAGTACATAGTACGTCGTCTGATAACAGACGAAATCTCTGTAGAAATAATGGCTTCTTATACTAGCTACTTATCCGTGAGGAAATTATTTATCTAAGTATATAAACAACATAAAATCTGAATGAGAAAAATAGAGGATTTATTTTAGTCTTAACATGTCAATAAACAATTCAATATAATAGAATTCACATATTCTCTTCCTAGTCAATAAATAAATTAGTATAACAGAACGTACATATACTTCTAACCAGCAGTCTTAACAGTTAGTATTAAATAATAATATTGATCAAATATAATTTACTATAATACTTTTATAATGTTTATAGGGGTAGCATTAAAATCCCAATACAAACGGATTCAAATAAATAGAATTAACAGGCGAAACGTGTGACCATTTCTTTTACGATAAAAATATAAAGTCATACAAATGTACTGAAATAGCGTTATAGAGGCCCTATATCCCTACGTATGACTACTCAACACTTTATCCTTGGCTTTGATTTTCCTTAGTACATAAATTTACTATTAATTTTTATATTGCATAAATGAATGTATATTTTCTAATATGATTATTTCTACTTAATTTCTACTAGGAGAATGATAACATTTCCTATCACTTTTGGAAGCCGATTATATATTGCAGTTGCATACGAACCCGGTGCCGGTTGAAGGGAAACTGACTGGTTTGCGCGACACCCATATTTATAACCTTCGGTTGCACTACACAGTGTAACACTCCACCAAAATAGTACATATTGTTAACAAGTATTTAAGGCTCAATAAATACTAAATATCGTTAAATTATTGAGATAGAAAACAAACATTAAATGCTAATTATACTATTATAATCTTAATCGCAAACGTTTGGTCAAACACTAAAATCCTTGTGTCACACGTATAAACAGTAAACATTGGCCTCCAAACAAGTTGGTGGTGCGGGAAAATTAGAACATGCATCATCCTAATGCGTTATCCTCGCAGGTGAAGGTAAGTGCATTATTTTCTTGTTGAGCATAACTTATTCTACGTAAAAACTAGTTATATCAACTGTTTATTGCTGTTCAATAATGACTGCATATACCGCGTAGTGGAAATCTGAGGTACCTCCAATACGTAAATTGCCTCCAAAACAAAGATGGCGGACATTGTGAAATACATTGAACGTTGTACATAATATGAATAATACAGAACATTTGTTTTGTAATATATCGAACTTAACATAGTCTCAGAATATCCAACTGTATATGAAACTAGTATATGTGTGATTTACATCATTGAAACAATGTAAACCAATGATATGACACATTGGAGGTGCCTCCAGTACATAAAGTGCCTCCAAAACAAAGATGGCGGACATCGTGAAATACATTGAACGTTGTACATAATATCAGTCATACAGAACATTTGTTTTGTAATACATCGAACTTAACATAGTCTCAGAATATCCGTCTGCATATGAAACTAGTATATTTGTATTCATGTAAAATTCTAACAATATATATATATATATATATATATATATATATATATATATATATATATATATATATATATATATATATATATATATATATATATATATATATACCAAAGACTTACAAAAATGGTACTAACAGCTGCCTCGCTTGGTGCTCAGCATTAAGAGGTTAGTGTTAGGACTGGTCGGCCTGGTGTCAGGATAATGTGCCTGGGTGGGACATCATGATACATGTCCGCGGCATGATGCCCCAGTGCTAGACATCACTATAAACTTTACGTGCCAAGCTGGGCATTGTGAAAACTAGACATTGTCATGATGCAGTTCCAGGATAAATGTATCTCAGTCTTCTTTGAAGTGGAGAAAAAGAACTATGGCAAGATATTGTAACAGAAATGCTTTTAAAGAAAACAGGAAAGTAGAATTGGGATAGATACATAATGGAAAGCAAGTAAGGACAGCAAAATGAGGAGGAACTCGCAAAATTGAATTGCCAAGAAATAGCAGGAAAGAAGAAGTCTTGGATAAAGCTAAAACACGTTTTTCCCAACCAATCATGCCCCATTTTGGTAGTATTGTGGATTTAATATTTAAATTAACAGATTTTTCCAACAGAGAAATCCAAAATGAAACTATTGAAGAATTATATGAATCCTCAAAGGTAGTTTGCTGAGACTTTATATGGTCACAGAGAAGAAAGATTCACTCAGTACAGAAAGTATCACTCTTCAAGCTCAAATAACGATACTTTCTGAACCACTCACTGAAGAGAACACTATAAGCGTACCAGAAACATTACATCATGGCTTAGAGTTCTATCACAAACCACCTGTATCTTTTCTGAATAGAAATCCTAAAGAATCAAACTGTGAACAAGCTGAAAGCATTCTGATTACATGTCCGTTGGATAGAGCAGTATCAATACATATTCAGTCAAAAGAAGAGTTTTCATTTGAGTCAATGCTGAAAGTCACACCCAGTCAGTCACAGCAAGTTGCTGACTCAGTATCTGAATCTGTTGAGACCCTTAGTACCCCCAGTCATGCACTTCAACATGCAAATTACGCCAATATGTATGCAAATTGTATGCAAAATACCATCATGCCTTCTGTTATATTAGATTCTATGTTAGTTCTGACAATGAAATATTGTTTCATATTGTTTCACCCAGGGGATGACCATTTTAATACCAGATCTGAACTAGATGACACAGTTCCTTTGAATGAGAGTGTTAAGAAAGTAATAGTTAAGAGAGGCCATGTGTTTCATGACATGATGAATTATTTTCTGGATGCCAACTTTGATCCCAGATTAAATCAATTACAGGTAGAACTGGCATTTTGTATCTGAAAGAGGTGAGCATGCTGGGGGTGTTTTCAGAGATGTTGTATTGGAATTCTGGGAGACCTTCTATATTAAACATACAGTTGGGTTTGATATCAAAATTCTAACCACTGTGCATATCATGAGGAGAGAACACTGGGAGGCAGTGGCCAAGGTTTTCATATATGGATATAAACAGGAAGGGTAATTGCCCATTCGTCTGTTTTAAGCTTTTCTTCAGAGATGCATTGATCGAAAGGATATCCAAGATGAGAAACTGTTGAATACTTTTCTGTCTTTTCTGCCCACTGTGGATAGGGAAATCTTTGAAATGGCACTGAATGATTTTGATGGCATGGATGAAGAGGGTCTTTGTGATGTATTTTCAATCTGTGACGCACGCATTATGCCCACAAAAGACAACATCAGAAAGTTAGTTAGAGACATGTCTCACCATCAGACAGTGCAAAAACCTTCCTTTGTAACCGAGTGCTGGTCACCATTACAGTATTATTTGAGATCATTGCTACCCAACACAGGACTTGAGGAAGTGTACAGAAATTTGCATGTGACAAACAAAAAGGTTTTGAACTTGCTTCAATTACCAGATGATATTTCAAAAGCAGAAAAGCTCACACTTTATGCTGTGAGGCAATACATCAAAAGCTGTAGTAAGGACCAGCTAACAGCATTTTTGCGATTTTGTACTGGAAGTGATCTGATCGTTGGCAAACAAATTCAAGTTAGATTTACACCATCAATGTCTGCATTTACTCTGAGACCAAATGCCCATACATGTGGCTGTGTACTAGAGCTATCCACTAGCTATGACAACTTTCTAATTTGGGAGGGGGATACAGATTGGACATGAAAATTAGTATTTAGAGATATCAAAAGAGTTTACAGATCTGATTAGCTGACACTTGGGTCCTTATAATTTGTTAGGAGTCCATTGTATTTATCTAGAGCACCACATTTTTGTACAAGTTGTGCTTTCTTTTTCTTTTAATTTCTTTTCATTTTATGTGTAAGACCCAATAAGTGTAAGGAAGTACTTTACGATTCTTAAAAAATTACAAACTTTGAATTGTTTGATATCTTAGTTGTGTTGGTTATTTTATATAATATTTGATAATTTTTATTATGAACAAAGTGTTCATCCCAGCAGTTCAGGACACATGTTTAATGTTTGTTATATGTATCTTCATTAGTTATTTCTTTGTTTTCCTTTTTCTCATACCAGTGGGTTTTTTTTTCTTCTCATCATTCATGCAAGATGGGGGCCTCAGCTGGTATGGAACCATTATAAATAAGTTAATCATACAAGGTAAAGAGGCCTAACATATGGGAAAAGACTGGGCTTCTTGCACTCAGTTTGTAATTGGAAAATCATTGGTATTAAACATAAATAATGCTTTGTCCTGGAAACTGACTGGACCTTGTTACAGTTCGAAGAATAGATAGAATGTTTGTTTTTTCAATATCAGATTTCCATTATACACTGGTTTTGTTCTTGAAGTGATTGAGTGAACTTTTCAAAACATTTGCTTACTTCAACTGATGAATCTAGTTTAAAATATCACATTTAATGACATAATATGTATATCCCTGCTAATGTTAAAACACACACACACACATAATGATACAGATGTCCTTATATGGTACTAATGTTAAAGCAGACACACACACACACACACACACACAATGATGCAGATGTCCTTGTATGGTACTATACATGTCATGACCAACACAAAGCAGCTTATGTTTGACGTGACTTTGTCATTCCAATTTCTTACTATCGTAATACTTGGTCTCGTTATCCATTGAAATAAATATGTAGTCTAATTTAATGCCAACACTAGTAATTGTATGACATAATTTGAATAAATAACTGATGCTTTATTATTTCCATTCATCTTTAAAAGGTGTTCTGTAGATATTGTGGGGCCCTTTGTCTCAAATATGAGGGCTGTCATTCTTGATTCCTGTTCCAAGGGTCCATGGTCCAGTTTGTTTTTAGAGGGAGGTGGTGGAGCAGGTCAGAGGTCGAATATAAGAAATTACAATGATATATTTTCATATATTTTCTAAATAAACGTCATATATGTGCTCACAGTAGGAAGACCCTCATATGTGTGACAGACAATACATATGACCCCTGGGTACCGTTGAGGATGAGCATGGCTGTTGGTAGTTGTCTTGAAGTATGCTGTGCATTTCATGGGGATTTGTGAAGGCAAGCCATTGCAGTTACTTTACGTCATTTAAGAACTAAAATCAATTAGTGTACAAGTCAATTAACTTTATTCACTTGAGAGAGTAATCTTTTATAAAATGAGCACACAATCATATCTTGCAATGTAGTATTGTATGCATCACAATATGATAGTGGCAATACATTATAAGTAATTATACAAATATTACTATGATCAGTGCATATCCATATAATATTAGCATTAATACATTATGTATAATACATGAACAAATGGGGATTTATCTAACTCTATCACATATTGGATTAGTTAAGTGATAACTTAAGTGATATGTTTTAAGTCTTTTGCTGGTTCTTGTTTCTTTACTCCATGAATAACTTTATATAATGTGTCATATTTGTATATACTACCTTTTGCAACATATTCATTGAATGAGGTAAAATTAAAATCAATAACATTAAAAAATGAATGTATTAACCATAAATTGATCTGCACCCAATTGTGGGCAGTGTAGACTCAGATGTGTTGCATTAGGTACCAGCATATCTCAGCCTGTGCTGTTTCTAAATTGATAGATATGCACCTCTTTTTGCTACTTTGTTGTGGTATACTGTTAACTTTACTTTCATAATGATGTCAATTGTATGTAAACTTACATGTCTTTCAGTTTGTTTCATAGTGATCCAGAAGGTGCAGGTTCATATCGTTTTTTATTTACACATTTATAACCCTTCGTTGTCTATAGGTAAGAAATCGGATACAGTTTTGTTCATGTTTTAGGAGTGTTCTTTTACAGTTTATTGTTACTTTTACTTTTTATTAGAATGTTTGATGATGAGACACAGGTCATTTCAATGTGAACTTAATTTATTTCAGTTTGTTTCATAGTGATCCAAACGATGCAGGTTCATATATTTTTTTATTTACACATTTGTAACCAATCTTTGCCTATAGGTAAGAAATATGATAGTTTTGTTGATGTTTAAGGAAGTTATTTTGTGCAGTTTCATTGTTACGTTTACCTTCTGTTTGCATTTGTTATGTTCAGGGAAATCCAATCTTAAGAAATGAAAACTCATTTAAAAAATATTGATATATTTAAATGAAAAGAGAGAATTCATCTTGAGTGATGCTTATGGCTTGTAAGTTGTGCTTCTTCTTTTTTGTTAATGGCATTTACTATAAAGACATAAAATAAAACTTCACCTGGTCTTAATTTCATTTTTTATTTAGATGTTGTACCTTTTCCTAAATTAAAACACTGTTAGCTGATTTATAAGAAAA
Source organism: Sinohyriopsis cumingii (assembly GCA_028554795.2). Lineage (NCBI taxonomy): Eukaryota > Metazoa > Mollusca > Bivalvia > Unionida > Unionidae > Sinohyriopsis > Sinohyriopsis cumingii. Next base: position 57,248,554 of record CM068836.1, read on the forward strand.
GATATCTTTTTTAATACTGTTGGAATCAACATCAGTGTCACAATTATCATTAATAATTTTTTTGGATTTTGGTCCATATATTCTAAGCTCTTGCTTATTTCCTAAACAAGCAAAGAAGAAGAGGAGCCTGTGATGAAACACTGTCAGTTATGTAATCTCCTATGTCTTCTTCTTGTCTGTACTGTCATCTTACTTGAAAATACGCATACATCCAGAGAGACAGTGCACCACTGTAGCAAAAACAAGTAACTGTTACTGCATTGTATGCATTTGTTTTTCCTTTATTGTCTTGGATCCATAATACCTACATTGCACTTCAGTTCTACCTCTGTTATGAGGCCTTGAGTAGAGATTTATACCCAAAATATTTTGATAGTGTTGTGTACAAAGAAGTAGATTGGTTTGTAATTGACAAAGATTCAAGTTTGCTAGTTATATACATTAAAACCTTTTATATGCTTTCAGAAATATGGAAAAGTGTTTGTGCAACTCCATGAAATTTATCAAATTTCATATCAAATATAGTAAAGCTCAACAGAATGATTGCTAGCTTAATTTCCACGTTACCGCTTGGAATTGCAAAATGACAGAGCCTTTGAAAATGTTATACTTCGCTTATCAATTAAGGTGTAGTAATCTGAACAGTGTGTAAGAAGAATAGTGGAACCAACATGGAACTGTAAGTGCCCAACTTAATTTTAATGGTATGAGGAGAACACTGATAAGATGCCTGTCTCCTCCATAAGTGTGATAAAACTCTTGTCCATTTGCCACTGTTATCCATGTCCAAGAAGGGGTAGCATTTTGGCACCCTTCCCTTAGTTATATATATTTATATAGTTACGACTCTTTGGTATTAAACTAATTAACAGAAAAGAGTGAAAACCAACAGGCTTTGCAAAATTTAACAAACAGTTTATTTCCCTTGAATACAATGTGAAAGTTTAAAAAGACCTTACAGTATTGTGAAATAAGTTCTTAATATTCATATACGATCTACCACAAGTATATAACGTCTTTCAGACGACTGCTTCTTCATTTGGAATAAACATATACCAATAGAAGAACTCTTCCAGGAACTTAATGACCTCTATCCAGCTATAAACTTCACAAAGAATGAGAGTGAATAAGCATTCCTTTCCTGGACATTCTAGTCAAACTATCTGGAGCACATAATACTACTACTGAAATTTATAGTAAACCAACTGAAACACATAATTATCTCAGTTTTAAATCCTGTCATGCAAAACATATAAAAGTGAACATTCCTTTTAACCTTGCCTCAAGAGTGTTCACAACTGTAGAGAACAAACATACACAAAAAACAAAGACTGGTAGAGTTACAGCCATATCTTCAGAAGCAAAATTACCCAGACCAAAGTATCGATCAAGGAATACTCAAAGCGATAAGAAATGGACCAGTCAAGGGAAATATCAGTGAAAACATAAACCCATCATGAAGTGGAATCCCTTTCATTACAACCTAAAATCCACGGAATACAAATATCACACATGTGAACAATTACTCAGACGTAATGATAAAACTAAAAATTTCATGGAAATACGGAAAATTATTAATAGTAGGAGACAATCCAGAAATGTTGAACAAATTTTTACCAGATCTAAATTTAACGTTATTTAAAGAAAGGCCTGAGTAACCAAATGTGGTACGAGTAGATGCAAAATTTGTTCCAATATAACAGAAGGAAACCCATTAAAATTTTAAAATGGCAAGTTTTTTAAAGTTAAAAAAGACATTAATTACAATTCAAGAAATGTGTTTTATGCATTGATATTTGTGCAGTGTGAAACTTTTTCCGCACCTCAGACGAAAAATGAACTAAGGGAATGACAGTACATAGACATAGAATAATGACTAGAAGAGCTTGATTTATGAAAAGTCAGTAAACATACATAACTGTTCAGGAGGAAATTTCACTCTTTCCCTTTTATAAATTATTAACTAATAATGAATCTTCATTTAAAGAAAAGGAATTGCGTTTCATACTTACTCTACATCCACACCTTAATAGCTCGAGCTAATTATTTATAAAAATTAACACACGATTATCTGTACGTTGCATTAACACACTGATACATTTTCATGTCATGATGGCATAATAACATTTTAACTTTTAAATTGTATGAATCACATTTGACATTGTATCAACAATACATTAATGCACGTTCATGACACTTCAAAATTACAAATTTAATTTTGTATACAAGTGTGGTATATAGATATAGTGAAGCTGTTAATTTCTCGCTGTATAAACAATGATGTAATTAATACAAAAATGACGTCAAATTGTTTATTTACAAAAATGTTGTAAAGAAAGTATGTATTCCTCTGAAGAGCATCGATACAGATGATGCGAAAGCACTTGAAGGAATAAAGCATTGATTTTTCTGATCTTCTGCTACATTAACACACACACACACACACACACACACACATACATGCATACATACATACATAATAAGAATTAAGGTTGGTTTCTCTATATCTCTTTCTTACTAACTCATATATGTTACTGTATTAATAAAATTCCAGAGACCTGTGATACTATTCAACATCTCGTAGTCTATATGATGCAGTTATCGTGAAGCGACCTTGACCTTTATGGAGACTTAATGGTTGACGAATGCCAAGGTTTAATAGAGGCTATATTACAGAAATGAATTCAGTCCCTCAAAGGTGTAGAACGTACTATTTTGATACAATCTTTCTGGATTTTCTGCAGAATATACTACTATCAAAGTATATATATACTGTTATTAGTGCGGCAAGTAATGATACAAAGCGTTGAGACTGGCATGGTTTACCTATATAGTTTGCATTATAATTTTCATTGCATTATTCATAATTTCAAAAAAAAAGAAACGATAAAGTTCATTTGCACTGTTCATGCGTACAGAGCCTGCAAAACTAGTCCACGCAGTGTTTTGTAAGTGTTGAGGGCATCTTCAGGGCTCATCATAATTTCCAGGATATTACTTCCATTAGAATCTGAAAGAGTTCCTGCAGTTCTGGGTCTGATGGCTTATTTTGGTTAAGCCAACATTCGTCTTTGCATATACATTTTTCTTTGTCCAAGAATTCATTTAGAGCACTAGCATTTCCAGGGAAATCAAACTTGTAATCCAAATAAATTAAAGTAAACAAAATAATTATCCCCAAAACTGGTCACAACATAAAACACTTTAATAGGAATAATAGAGAGATGCAAACTTTGCTAATTACCTGCAGAATAGACATGAAGACGAACTGTATAATGTTCTTGTCTATCGTATCTCCTTCAAAATAACCTGTCTCTTTCAGAATTCCAAAGAACTCTATCCAAAACTGACAACATTCCATACGTAATAGCCGCCAAAACGATTCTATCCGCTGGTTAGCGGTACTTGGCCCAAATATGAAAGACTGTGTATTACTGTGTATTAGTCAGAAAGTTATCATTTCAGCAACATGAGTATTCTCAGTTCCACGGTCGCCTCTTACCGCTTTTGGGCATGCATCGAGTTGCTCAATTGCATCAATGTAATGTCCTGCGATGTGTGTGTGTGTGTGTGTGTGTGTGTGTGATTAGGATATTTAACGTATCTTTAACAATTTTTCAGTCATATCGCTTCGATGTCTGCAGTGTGGCAGTTTATATGAAAATATGAAAGACTTTTGGGCATGCATCGAATTGCTCAATTGCATCAATGTAATGTCCTGCGATTTGTGTGTGTGTGTGATTAGGATTTTTAACGTAGCTTTAAGACTTTTTCAGTCATATCGCTACGATGTCTGCAGTGTGGCAGTTTGTAGTGATGTCTAGCACTGGGGCATCATGCCGCAGGCATGTAGCATGATGTCCCACCCAGTCACATTATCCTGACACCAGGCCGACCAATCCTAACACTAACCTCTTAATGCCGACCGTCTAGCGAGGCAGCTGTTAGTACCATTTTTGTAAGTCTTTGGTATGACTCGGCCGGGGATGGAACCGCTTCCGAGGCGGACGCTCTAACCACTAGGCCACCGGAACGGTCAATGTCCTGCGATAATACGTGGATTACTGCTTGAACACGTTACCTTGCACCAAATGATTTTCCGTGAAAATCCATCCATGCAGCCATTGATGCATGAACCGTATTGTTTAAGTTTGTCGTAAGAATCCAGATGCCAGATAAAGTTAGGCCCCTTGGTATAATAATTCCTTCGTCGTAGTCTTTTTCTTCTTCTAAGTTCACACCCCCGAGGGTCTAAAAGGGAAAGTAAAGCTGCATCGTGAGATCTTAAAGTCTGAAATCCTGCAAGTAAACATTTTCGATGCATCCAGCGATAACTATTTTGACAGCCAGATTCACTAATCTGTTCCGCTACGTATAAAGCTACGTTCAAAATGTTTGATGGATACTTTCTCCTATATAATCTCAATTCCGTCAGCCTTCGTTTCAATGTTGTCATACTGATAACAATCCTATGATTGATTGCCAAACGTCAAATTATCTCTGAATAACTTAATCCAAGGGAAAAATACAACTTTATAAAAGCAGTAAAATCCATAGCTGCATGTAGTCATATCTTCAAAGCATTGCGTTTATTCGCAATAGGTATTGCGTTTATTCGCAATATATTTATTTTTACAGACACGATTTGGCACTAATGGGCTTCCGTATGCCACATGTACTCTTCAATGAAACTACAGGAAGCGAATTTCTATAAACAATATTTGCGACGGTTAAGTCAATACAGATTTTAAGATGTCAAAAGAAACAAACGAGAAACGTTTCTGTTTGAAATATGCATGCAATGAAAACAGGCAGTGGCATTCTAAGGGTAAATGGCGCATGGAGCAGCGATGATGGCCAAAAGGAGTTCTGGCGCCCCAAGACCTCTGACTCCCGGGCAAATGGCGCCCCAAGACTTCTGACGCACGGGGCAACCGCCCGTTAGCATGCTACTGAAAACGTATAAGTAAGACACTGACATTCAACGTTCCCTCTAAGCGATATGTAGATGTGCGGGCTGCATTGTGCAAGCATTACGGTGATTTTAGCATCAGTGTTGGATTGAATATTTGGTAATTTTGATCTGCTGCGAGGAAATCAATTCAGCTGCGCGGGGATGCTGATATTGTAAAACTAGACGTTTGCCCTGATGTTTTGGCTTTAAACTCCTCGTATACCCAGTGTCTATAATCGTCAAGCTAAAACTTTAACGGTTCAAGATTTCATCGGTAAAAATTGTTTGTGTCATCCAGTCGTCACACATTAGCAAGCCAGTGTGTATTAATCTAAAGAAAATGTGTTTCTTTGCGAAAGAACTTGATACCTCAGTATCCCTTTTTGTCGCTAAAATCTAACATCCCCACCCATATTTTTTTAAATAAAAAATGAAAATATTATATTAAAAATACACAAAGCAAAACAAAATTTAAATTCTTAAAATTTAACCAAAAAAAAAACATTGCCAAATCGTCAAAGGAACGAACTATAGTATAAGAAGATCATATTGTTTGGCAAATTCCTCTTTCTTCAGATTATATATAATATGACCTTAGTCTTAGCAGTGAAACAATGGCCAACTAAGACCATTCACAGCTAGATTTAAACCGCTATTTTTGTTTTAAACCAACGGAAAATACAATAGCTAATTATTAATACCCTGTTCTTCCAGATTAATTTATCCTATTTGTGAAACAAAGTATACGAACAATAAATATCACACATATCTTATGGCATAGATATCAGTTTATTCCACACACAAAAATGAAAGCAATAAGCAGTAACCATTTATTATTAAATGATTTCAAAAGTTAGACGTAAACCTCAGGTTCAATTTGCTTATATCCTTTCATAGATCCAACACTATTACTGAATGGATGAACTTATTACTCAAGAAAAAAGATGTAACTGGCTTTAAAAAAATTTTAAAAAAATAATTTGCCTTGGTTCAAATTCTACGTGTCTCAAAAGGCGATATTTCTTTTGATTTTTTTTATACAGCGCTCTATGGCATGCTTTAAATTTAAAAAAAATATTCATATTTTTAAATCGATATTATACGCGTTCATTTTCCTTACGACTCTATGGTCTTAAACAAAGAAACAGAAAAGAGAGAAAACAAGTTTTGTAAAATTCAACAAATAATTTACTCCCTTATGATAAAAGAATTTAAAGTATTGTTAATTAATTTCCAAATAGTCCTGAAAGTTCTATCAAATGTCCAAAAGTATAGAGTAATCCGAATGAGTTCCAGTGGTGTTCCAAATGAATTACAATCTTTAAAGTGTTAATGTACCAATAGCCTGGAAAAGTGTTGATGTGCTAATAGTCTTGATTTATAACAATGATATAACCCGACATGTCCGCAAATGAATTCACAATACTCATAAAATAGTGATTTAGTCCGAAAGTATTGAACACTTTGTAATTCCAGTGAATAATTTAAATAAATAAATCCTCTCAAATATTAACTGGACACAACTTACACTGATTCCTTAAAGGATTTATGTTAATATAGGAATGAGTAATTCTGATGTAAACAACGTCATATGTCTCTCCACCTGAGCTAAGTTGCAATAATCAATTTCTGAACATATTGACATCTTAATGGAATTTTCCATCAAATTCATATGCAACGGCAGGTCTGCTTACTTAAATTTTAGCAAGTAGCTGGGAAAGGGCAGGCAAACCATTTTCCCCAGGTGACTATCAATGTACTGAATTCAGATCCAAGTAAACATGCTAACCTGCAAATAATATTCATGTTGATATATAATCTACAATAGTAGACAAAAATTAGCTATGTAATATATTGTTTATAAAAAGAAATTCGTCAGGTAGGCTCAGACTCTAAGCCTAATAATAGACAAAAGTCAAATCAAAACATAAAATAAATGTACATTACAAATTGATTCTCAAAATGTGGACTTTCGCAAGACAAAAATGCATGACTTTATTTTCTACAGTTTTGTTTTATATTATTTTTGATTTCATTCAAAGTAATCTTTTGTCTTGATTCTTATAGAAAGCATTGCTCGGTATTTAAATAGTTTTTGCTCATTCATTGTCCTCCTTTACGACTGAATCGACATTAAATGCGCTTCTTAACGTCTGGACCAGCATTCAATGTCCTCCTTTAAGGCTGGACCAGCATTCAATGTCCTCCTTTAACGCTGGATCATCATGTAATATCCTCCTTTGCGACTGGATCAACGTTCAATGTCATCCTTTGCGATTGGATCAACATTCAATGTCCCCCTTACTATTGGATCAGTATCCAATGTCCCCCTTCACGACTGGATCAGCATTCTTTTTCCTTCTTTATGATTGGATTGACCGCTCCAGTGGCCTAGTGGTTTAAACGTCGGCCTCTGGTAAGGGAAGCCGCGGGTGCAAACCCAGGCCGAGTCATACCAAATAAACATAATAAGGGTACTAACATCTGCCTCGCTTGGCACTCAGCATTAAGAGTTGAGCGTCAGGACTGGTCGGCTGGTGTTAGGATAATGTGACTGGGTAGGACATCATGCTACATGTCTGCGGCATGGTGTAATCGGCGATGCAGATTGTACTGGCAGTTACATATTGTTTTTCGCAATACAGAGAGTCATTGGATGGTTGCAATTGCACCAACACTCATTTCGTATACTCAGCAGTTACCACATCTTTGGACTAAACGAATTAAATATTAGGTAATTGCCTCTGTTTCTTTAAAGTGGAAACAATGTCTTCGACGTATTTTAAAAGTCTATAGACCCCCAGTATTAGATTAATGGTCAAACAACTGCATTGAACGTTAAATTCACGAAGGACAAGTAATTGTTAATTATAGGTAACAAATGAAATACAGAAAAAGAAATATTATTGTTTCCCATTCATAAGTCGCGTGCTTCACTCTATACCGGCAACTCTGAATACGGGAGTGAGTCAATCAGATTTAGAGGTTCTCGGTGCTCGGGCTGTTAGATTTTTGAGCACTGTACGAGAATGAACTGATTGATGGCAGTTTTGCCAGTGTATGTATGTATGTATGTATGTATGTATGTGTGTGTGTGTGTGTGTGTGTGTGTGTGTGTGTGTGGCTGGATGAGGTAGATTCCTGTGTTAATATTACTGAGGTCATATTTGTCCAGCTTCCAAATCAAATTTGTGCTTTTGAAACAAATCAGAACTTTACAATATTACCAAATGAATTTTTTATGAATAAATATAGTTAAATGTGCACATAAGACATTCAGGGGAGACAAAAGACACGCAGATGTGCATATTAAGTAAAGTATTTTAAATGAAATGTAATTGCATAGTGAGTTTGCACACACACACACACACACACACACACACACACACACACACATGATAAGTGTGTCTGAGCTTTGATTCCCAGTAAGTTCAAAAGAACCATGATGGGAAAGAAAACTAACAGCATTACTATTAATGTCTTAGTTATAATGTAAGTTGTTTTCAATTAAATTAGAATCCGTTCATGATTAAGACATCACTCACAAAGAATTAAAGAAAAATATATATTTAAGACACTGCTATAGATGCTTATTTATACTGTTACTTTCACATTCAAGTTTTCCATAAATCAAAATATATTCATTTTGGTAATTTATCCTAGTATGGCGACAGCATGGAGCCTAATTTCACGCTTCTTCGATTCGCGGTCCTCCACACCAGTCAAGAGTCACCGCTGGTCAAGAGGACACGGCCTTTGGTTTCCAGTCCAGCAATAATTGGCCAGAACAGATTAATTATCTCCGCCATGAGGATTACAGCGGAAAAGTTTCTTTGAAAAGCCAATAAATTTTTTAAATTTGTCATGATGAGTGAGTGTTTCCTATATTTCATTTTTGCATTTAAAATATGTGGCATATTATGCTAGCTAACACGTCGCTTCAATGAAAATTGTTGGAACGAAGTGTAATTTGTAGAAAAATGGAGGGCAAAAAGCTCGATTTAGTACAAACCTTTATGAATCACATCCAAATAAACAATGCATTGGTATTACACTTGATTTACTGTATGGATATAAAGTATTATATTTAGAACAATTTAATTTAATTTACTCAATGCCGATGATACTGTTGTATTTTCAGATAATCCAGGATATGTGTAAAATAATCTTGTGAATTCTTTAATTACTGCAAACATATTAACTTTCCTTTAACACAAGCAAAAAGAAAGTTATAATTTTTGTGAAATGTGGAAATACACAAAACCTGAAGTTCAAATTTGGAGATCGGACCTTGAAATTGTCAGAAATTATAAGTATGTAGAACCGATCGTAACGATAAATGTCAGATATTTATTGGAAAATAAGAATTTAATTAGTCAAGTCAGGAAGGTTGTGTATCTTCGTAAGAAAAGAAAATTGAATATCAATTTGCCCGCTGACTGTTAGCTTAATCTTTTTGATTTGACAATAGTTCAAATTCTTGCATACGCAGCTGAGATGGGTGGGGTGGGGTGGGGTGGGGGTGAAACATCAGCTACGATGGAACTGGCTCACTTAGACTTTCTAAAATTTGTGTTAAAAGTTAACAAAAAGCCACCCCCTCGTGTGTGCTTTATGGTGAGCTTGGTAGAACTCCTCTACACTTACAAATACAAAGGAGAATTATTGGCTATTTGGTAAATCCGATCAATGGTAAACAAACAAAACTATCTTATATCGTGTATCTGAGGTTATTGCAGGATTATAATAACGGTCTAAGCAAAAGCAAATGGATCGAGAAAATTGATAAAATCTTACTGGAAACTGTTTTAAACATGTATGCATTCCATGTGTGCGATTATTTTGATGCAGGAAATCTGAAGCATCGACAAGGGACTTACTGTTTAAACAATGGTCATGTATTACTCTTATGTTGCGTGTTTAGGCTCTAATAAACAGTAACAAAAGAAAGAGTGAAAACAATAAGCTTTGAAAACTTTAACAAATAATTTATTTCCATGGAAAAACACTGTAAAAATGAAAAAATAAGAACTCACGGTTTTAAGAATCAAATTAAAAAATAATGAAGAATAATCTACGAATTAAATTTTAGAAGTCATAGTAATGAAATGTTCTAATGACTTCAAGTTTGAGTCCCGACGAAAGTATCCAAAATAGAAGGCAATGGCGTGTACTGTAGTCAGTATGGTGTTGTATAGTCTACAGTTCTTTTTTATTCCACAATCAATAATATTCCAGTGTTTGAATTTCAGAATAAAATTTTAATAAGTATCTTTGTCCAAGAATTCTGCATGAGCACTCAAATATTTCCAGGAAAAAGGATTATCGTTTAGAATCCAAATAATCTAAATAAAAATTAAAAATAACTCTAAACTGGGCACAAACACACACTTTCCCGTGTAAAGTAAAAGCCCCAGCTGAGAGATCTCTCTCTAAGCATCACTATTAACACTAACTATTGCGCAATTTTGGAAAGCCGAGAATTGCGAAATGAAGGCTGTTTACATATAAAAGAATCACGTAGCCCCAATATGACTTTGATAAAAACCAAGCATTTTACTCCGAGAATATAAAATAAAATTAAAAAGCTGTTTACTTATCTCAGTGATTACTAAATCAAGGTCGGGAACTAGGTCAGCTTTAGGGGTTTAACCGAGTTTCTAGTAAACAAAATTACATTATTTTGACATGTAATGAAATTAAAAATAAAAAGATTTTAAAACTTACAAACAATTAAATTAAATCAAATATAAATTAAATCAAATATACATAACATTACAAATACAGAAAAGTCTTATAACAATGTAAGATTGGTTGAAGGATGACGGGGATATATATCTATCTATCTATCTATATATATATATATATATATATATATATATATATATATATATATATATATATATATATATATATATATATATATATATATATATATATATATATATATATATATATATATATATATATAGATAGATGGACATATAGCTAAATGGTTAGATGGATAGATGGTTAGATAGATATAGATAGATAGGAGGATAGACGGTTAGATAGATGGATATATGGATAGATGGATGGATAGAAGGTTAGAAAGATAGATGGCCAGATATATAGATAGATATATGGATGGATAGATAAATAGATGGATGGATGGTTAGATAGATAGTTGGACAGATGGTTAGATAGATATATGGATGGATGGATGGATAGTTAGATAGACAGACAGACAGACAGACAGATAGATAGATAGATAGACAGACAGACAGACAGACAGACAGATAGATAGATAGATAGATAGATAGATAGATAGATAGATAGATAGATAGATAGATTCAGTGGCAAACTAAGGGTAAATGGCAACCGGGTTGATGATGACGATGGCCAAAAGGAGTTTTGGTGACCGAAGACCTCTGGCTCCCAGGCTAATAGCTCCGTCCGCACCGCCGTTAGTACGCTACTAGATTCATATGTGGAATGATAGATTAGACAGACAGACAGACAGACAGAAAGACAGACAGACAGACAGATAGAAAGATAGATAGATAGAGACAGATAGATAGATCGATCGATGGATCGATCGACAGATAGATAGATAGGCAAGCGGAACGGCAGACAGACTGGCCGATACATAAATAGAATTAACGACTTTAACATGTGTTATGGATTATAACAAAATACATATATTTCCTAGAAGTATGTACAAAATATGTCATGGTTTTGATGCATGCAACGTAAGATTGACGCAGATTACCGCAGCGTTTTAATGAACGAAACCCAAATGATAAATGTCATAAAAATTTAATTGTATGGTTTGAATTACAGCGTGCTCTCCCGGTTTATATTACAGCGTGGTAGAAAAAAGAACAACTATCTCATAATAACGTATGTTTGTTATAGATATTAGACTGGAATTGTATGGATTAAGGTAAACAGTACTGCAGTCGATACAACGAGTGTATCTATCCGTCTTTTTTTTCTTTATATTCTCACCTGTTCTTTCTTATGTTACTCATCTGGACAAGGTTCATTCCATAGACTGTATTGAACACATTAAATCCTAAAAAGAAACACAAAAACAACCCAACAAAACACCAGACATGACAATATCAATATGCAATAAAAAAGGGGGGTGAGGGGAAGAAACTTACGATGAATACATTTTTTTTACTCTGTTTCAAGCATATACGGTCGCTTTTTATTTTCTCTTTATATAAAAGTTGATAACCAGCATGAGCGCTTTCGACTCTTTAATGAGTCGTTTTCACAGAAATGATACCAAAATATTTGCATCATTTTATGAGACCACATGTCCACAAATTACCATCATATCTTCAGGACACGACATACTACCTCATAAAATGCAAAGCAAGCGAACCATTACTGCCAGATACATTGCTTGTTTCTTTAGACGTCATATCTTTGTATACTAACATACCGCACAACTATGGGATACAGGCGTTTAGAGAAGCATGAGAAACTAGAATTGTAGACAATCTACCCACACACTTCCTATTCCAAATCCTGGAGCTTGTCCTAAAACTCAATAACTTTGAATTGAATGACAAAACTACATCCAAATTAATGGAAACGTAATGAGTACTGAAACGGCCCCTTCGTATGCAAATATTTTTATGGGAGAACTGGAGGGTCAACTTTTAGCATCTGTTGAACTTACACCATACCAGTGGGTACGCATCATCGATGTTAGAGAAATGAAGTGGCAACATTGAAGAGAAAGTCTGGATGATTTCATGTCAAAGGCAAACAACTTCCATCCCTCGATCAAATTCACGGCAGAAGTCTCCAACGCAAACCACGTCTTTCTGAACAGAACAACCAGACTGGTAGAAAACAAGCTCCATACAGACATCTACTCGAAACCAACCGCCAAACACCAGTATCTCCTCCCAAGCAACTGTGATTCAAAATACTGCATTAGGAACATCCCATATAGCCAGGCACTGAGGATACACAGAATTTGCTCCGACGATGAAACATTCCTTAAAAGGTTTGAAGAGCTATCGAAACATTAAATTTTCCGAGGCTACGACAAAGACCTGATTACGGAGGCAACCCGAAGGGCTAAACAAACAAACCGCGATGACCTACTAAAATATGGAAAGAAGGAAAAGGATGATAGGATACCATTTATCCTGCCCTACCATCCAGACAACCCCAAATTAGGTAAAAATCATCGGGAAATCATGGCCCATCCTGGAATCGTCGAACGCACTATAGTTAATCCTCCCTCAAAAAACCTCAAGCACATCCTAATCAGGGCGAAGCTAAAGCCACTCATTAATCAAGACCAGCCTAGCCAATCTGGCCCCTATGGCGATAAAAGGTGTAAAACCTGTCAACATATGTTAGAGACCATGCCATTTTCTAGCACAGTGACTAGAGAAAAACTATACATGCATGGTCCAAGCAAAACGTGCAAAACAGAGAATGTCATTTCTCTCATCACATGTAAGATCCGTAACATTCGGTATGTCGGAGAAACTGAAAAGCTACACAAAAGGATCAACCTTCATAGATCTGATTGGATGACAAAGAAGCTATCGCAGAACACTTCTTCTCCCCTGGTCACACTTTCAGTGATATAACACTTATCAGTGGCGTCACTCGGGTTGGTGTCACCCAGTGCGGTAGCTCATGGTGTCAACCCCATGGTCCTTCTTCCGTAACAGACCATACAGAAACCTTAGTAATGTCATTTTGGTGTCACCCCCTGAGTCCGCACCCCCGGCATCCCCCTAGCGACGCCACTGCTGTGCCTGCTAGTCATGTATTTAACTATGATCGGTCATCCGCTTATGAAATCCGACTAGACCGAGCAGTGTGTGCTCTGTAAAATTTGCAGTTTTTCATTTTGGTGTCACCCCTCTGAGATGGTGTCACCCGGTGCGGTCTGCACCCCCCTCCCGTACCCCCCCCCCACCCCCCAGCGACGCCACTGACACTTATAGCAATTGCTCACAACCCCAACTGGAGTTCCGAAACCAGGAAAGAAAAGGAATCTTAGTGGATCCGCCGCCTTAGAACATTGAAACCAAGCGGTTTAAACTAAGAAGACTAGAAAAAGACAACTATGCACAAATAAAATTATCTTTTACAGCCGACACATTTTCTTTTAAATAATTCTCTACATTTGCTTAATAGCATATGACTACTATATAAATGAAATATCCGGGATGTAATTTGCACTTACATAAATTTACATAAGATAACAGATGTCGTTATGGCTCATAAATTTCTAAATCAATACAAATATTTTCCAGTATCAGCAACAAGCTGAAATAAAAATTTGAAACATAATGAAGTTAAAAGGTTTAATTACCGTAGAAACTGCCATGTAAAGTTTCGCAAACATAACCGTTTTTCTGTTTTATTTGTTTGTCTTGTCTATGTTTCGTATTTGCCTCTGAAAAAGACTCATTAGAGAGTCGAAAGCGCTTATGCTAGTTAGATAATAGTTTCGCACTGTTCGTTGTCAGTTCATTGCCTTTATATATATATATATATATATATATATATATATATATATATATATATATATATATATATATATATATATATATAAGGAAGACAGCAGAGTCCTCTCTACTGCTTGAGTTATTGCCGCCTCTTAGGTTAGGATTATTTGTTTTCACTGCGTGAATGACGTGTTTCATTTGATGAGACTGGTTCTTTTTACTATGAAAATTCGTCAGCTTCATTCTCCTGTTTTGAAACCATATATTTACCTGCAATCAAATATTGTTCCTTTAGACATACTTGAAGCATAGTACACTCAAAATTAGATAAATATTTGTAAGGGATTACACATTTTGTTATTTTAAAAAAATAGAGGCGGATTAAGAGTACCAGAACAGCGTTAAAACAGTTTTAGTTCTCAATATGCTTCGCAAGTTTATGATTAATTTGAGATAAATTTTGTGACTGCAGATCAGATTTTAAAGATTAAATCATCTGGCAAGTAAATAAAATGCATTTATAAAGTAAATTAAAGATAAATCTACATATATATTTCACTATTCTGACTAGAATGGGTCCATATACAAAGTTTTAAATGTAAATTAATCTCCCAGCGTATAAGAATTTCACACGCATACGTCACTAATGAAAACATAAACCGATGTTGTTTTTTTTCTCTCAGCACTTGACCTACTTAAGTATTAAAATTATAATTTGTTGGATAATACCAGGTCGTGAATTTCAAGTCAAATTTTACATTGACTAAAAGATAAAAAGTAATATAACTTTATAATGTTTTCCTGCTTGATTTATTCAATATAGATAAAACAGAAAAAGTCAAAATATTCTAGTCGACTTTCTCAAAAGACCAATCCCCGCTTATTTTGATTTAATCAAGAACTTTAAACTAAATGAGCGAAAATGAGTTTAGAATTTGGTTCTTACTCTTGCATTATATTGTGCAATTAACATCACAAGTCAAATATATCTTGCGAAACGCTGTATGCCTATGCAAAAATTATGAACACGATTATTGAAAATTCAGAAAAAATATCATCAATTTCTATGAGCATCGGTGAGCAAAATAAGAAAATAAAAAATAAAACAAAATAATCAATTTATATGCGAATCAATGATAAAAAAAGATAATTTTCTTTGAGCATCAGTGACAACAAAATGATCAATTTCCATGAGCATAAGTGACGAAAAATGATCAATTTCCATGAGCATAAGTGACGAAAAATGATTAATTTCCATGAGCGTAAGTGACGAAAAATGATCCATTTCTATGAGTATAAGTGACGAAAAATGATCAATTTTTATGAGCATCAGCGATAAAAATAAAGACTGATCACTTTTTATGAGCATCAGCGATAAAAACAAAAATTATTAATTTCTATTGGTATCGGCGATAAAATTTTTTTATCAATTTCTGCTATAATCAGTGATAAAAATTGATCACATTTTATGAGCACCAACGACAACAAAAAAGTATCAATTTCCATGAGTATGACTGATGAAAAATGATCAATATCTTTGACCATGAGTGATGAAAAATGACCAATTTCTATGAGCATCAGCTATTAAAACAAAAACGTTCAATTTTTATTAGCATCAGCGATAAAAAAAAAAGATCAATGCCTGCGAGAATCAGTGATCAAAAATGATACATTTCTATGAGCGTCAGTGATAAAATAATTATGAGGAATAAATTAAAGTTAATGTTATGATTTCATGAAAGACTCTTGAACTGAAAACGAAAATCTAGACGACTATACGTCGTCATTGTCGCGTGCAAGCAAATTAACTACCAAATACTTGACATTAATGGTTAATTGAAATACAGGGAACTCAGATCTGTGCTAATTCACCGTTACATGAAAACAAACATCTTGTCCTTAGTATTTTGGTCTAACCTGAAATATCTTGATGACTAACGATAACGTCATTTGCAGTCTGTATTCATTAAGGTATACCCACTAAATCCATGAAAATTGGTACAATATGAAAACTAGTGAATCTGTAGCATGCTTATTATTATTATTATTATTATTATTATTATTATTATTACTGTTGTTGTTGTTGTTGTTGTTGTTACGATATCAAATTGGTTTTCCATAAGACTTACAAAAAGAAACGTAATTCTCAAAATTTCCGTTATCTATACTTCAGTTCGAGTTTTCTTCCTTTTCGGGGGGTCTAATATCAAGGATATCAGAGCACTGGGGGCTGATGTCTATTCTCAGTGATATCATGGCATGGGAGACTGATATCTAAGATCAGTATACAATTTTGTGTGAGACGATTATACCAGTCTTTATTATACAATACATGATAGAGTCTGATTCAACCTAACTTGGGAGTTTCTGAGCTCTAACTAAGCACTGGTTGGCAAAAATATTTAAATTATTCAATATAATATTGATAAATTTCTTTGGAATTAGCACAAATGTAAGATTCTATTTACCAGTGATTTTATTTGACGAAAAAGCAGGCTTTTGAAGTGAATAAAAATGAAATACACATGGAATCCTGTATCATGATGTATCATAATACGTATTACACATATACAAAATTATAATAATTATGAAATAACGGCATATTAAATTAACTAATACTGTAGCCAGGTGTTGAATGGACAATATTAAGATCAAATACATACACACTATTTTTAATACAGCACATGCATATCATAAGATATAACGACACTGATTTAACACTTTTTAATCAGTCACGAACGTTAATCTAGTCTTTAATTAATATGGTGGACAAATGAAAAGCATGACTAAGATGGGAAATCAGGTGTCAACGAATGTCTGTAAGATTGTGTTCTATTCCCCAGCTGCAAAGACAGTGATATGCATGACTAGATTTGAGAACGATATAACGGTTAAGGCCCGATGATTCATACTCTTTCATTAGGCTAATTGATATCTGAATCAATAAGCATACCATGGTCTATATTTAAAACTAAATATATCTTGCAACACATCGTGTACAATGTCGGGTCACATCTGATGGAAGTCACGTCATGACCGCAGGTAACATAAAACTTAAATCAGTAACACCAGGATCTAAATAGGTATCGATCCACACCATTAAAATTAATACAAGTACAAGATGCTGTCTTCATTAAAGTAAGAGGCAGGCGAACACGCTGTAGGCCAATGACATTTGTAAACTACATACTGACATAAATAACTATAATTTGCAGATATGTGAGAAATTAAATTACTCATTTATTGAATCAATGATTGGGAAATTATGAAAAAAGCATGTTGATTCTGTTTTCAGGGAATTGCACTAAAATACTTTTCATTTATTTGAGTAAGTTTGTCATAAGTGATCTTGCTACGAGTGGGGTATTATTTATTTATTTATTTGTTTATTTATTTATTTATTTATTTATTTATTTATTTATTATTATTATTATTATTATTATTATTATTATTATTATTATTATTATAGGAGTTAAACACCTCAAAGAGGAATTGGGCACACAATTTTGTTTCAGTCTTGGTTCTGCGCTTGTTTTTATACTTTTTTCAAAGGAGATATTGCACACAGTGCATCTTTTTTTTGCAATTTTACGGCAATATGCATTTCCAATTAAATTTAAAAATTACATATTTTACAAATATTCATTAATACAAAATCTATATAAAATTTGAAAAGCCATCAGAATTATTCAGAATCACGTGGCTCGCCTGCGTGATATTAATTGCAATTTTTTTTTTTTTGGTGTAATTGCTAAAATACGATAAAGATAGTTCAAGGGACACCTCATTCTTATCTAGGTATTTTGGTGTTATACTTTGAAAGGTTATAAACAACCAAAACCATTTCCAATATATTATTATAACCTTGAACTTGCCTTGAGATAAAATGGTTAGTGGTGGTGCAAAAGTGTCAGTACGTAAATAATTTATACCTGCTAATGCTACACTCAAACACTAAGATAAGATCTCTAGTGGTGGTGCAAGGTGTCAACAGGTAAATGCTTGATATCCGCTAATGCTGCACTCAGAAACTTGGATAAGATGGCTAGTGGTGGTGTAAGGCGGCAGAACCGTAATGTCCGATACCTGCTAATGCTGTACTCGAACATTTGGATTCGATGGCTAGTAGTGGTGATTGGCTGGTTATTATGGATTTAACGTTATTTTCAGCACATGATAATACATGGCGGCCAGTATATTCGGTGGATGAAGAACCCAGGAAAACCCCAGAAAGAACCATCGACCCACGTGAAGCACATCATGGCCGAGCCCGAGGCGAGATGCCAGTGATCTAAGATCATTCGGCCGCCCGGAGCCCCAGTGGTGTAAGGTGTCAGCACGGAAATGATTAATACGTGATAATGCTGCACTCTGACTCCAGAATAAGATGACTAGTAGTAGTATAATGTGTCGGCAAGTAAATTATTGATACTTGCCAGTGTGGGCTCAGATACTAGGATATCATGGCTAGTAGTTGTGTCATATGTCAACATGTAATACCATCTAATCCTGCACTCAGACACTAGTGGTGTAAGGTGTCACCGCGAAAATGCGTGATACCTTGTAATGCTTTACTCGGACACTAAGATAAGACTAGTAGTAAGGTGTCAACACGTAATGATTGAGACTTGGTAATGCTGCATTCGGATACAAGGATAAGTTGTTTTGTAATAGTGATGTGATGTGATGTATCATATCGCTACGATGTCTGCAATTTGGTAGTTTATAGTGATGTCTAGCAATGGGGCATCATGCCGCACCAAAAGGATATAAAATTTGTCAAGAAGTTGTGAAGATGTGTGATCTCCCCCATTCCTTATGGTTTTTAGTGATCTCCCCCATTCCTTATGGTTTTTAGTTATGGTTATGGAGTAGATGGTGTTATTGCCCGGATCAAGTAAGCAATGAAATAAAATATGAAATAAAGGATGGAATAACAGAGATCTGAGCAAAGATATATAATAGAATAACATAAGCCCCCAAATGCAATTTAATCAATTACATAATGAAAACGAAATAGAATATGACATGTGAATGAACCACTTTCACTCAGAAATAAAGTTGCAAAACCATGCGAAATTTTATTAGTCGTTCTGTTATACTGATAGAACAAATTCCACCAAATGATCGAATGACCGATCAAGGTCAAATTGCCGGCACGAAAGCATCGCCTGGTACTTCCGATCTTTTCCAAATCACTGCTAGTAATAAGTCAGCGTTTCCGGAGTTCTTTCCAGCTCTCCCCTCGCTGTCTCTCTCGCTGTCTCTCTCTCTCTCTCTCTCTCTCTCTCTCTCTCTCTTCTAACCTCTTCGGGTCATCAACCTCTTGGTTGCATACTGTGCTCTTTCCACTGTGCAGTACAGTATGTAGCAATGTCCTTTCCTTCAAAATAAAATGCAATACTCAAACTAAATACCTGTTAGGTTTTCTTCTCCTGGGATCAACCAATATTCACACTATCGCTTGCATCAGATATTGTCTATCGAAATTCAACAGAAATAGCTATCGTCATTTCGCCCCTAATACACACTCGCAGCCCTATTAATCGTGAGTTTATTTCTTTGTAGCTGCTCTCGCATTCCAATTGACACCATGACATAATTAGCCCTCTCAGACAATATTACTGCCCCGCTGTGACTATGTATTTACCACCTGAACTACGCCAATCGCCACGCGTTACTCGATTCTCGGTTTAAAGGAGTTCACAACTTAATTAAACGCGAATTGGTGTGTTGTTCTATTTGTCTTTACTATGTTACTTTGCTAATTAGCGATTCGTTGACATACATTTTCAGACAGAAAAATTAATCTTTATCACAATTGAGACAAATAATTTAAGACAGGTAGTGCAACGTCGCCCTCTTAGTAAGAGGGATGGTTAATTGGATTAGGCTGGCGTTATCTAGAGGATGACCTCCCTCGATAGTATAGCCCAGCGGGAGTGAAAGAAGAATAGCATTTCAACAGAGAACTGAGCGATAATACTTGGGTGAAATAAAGCAATACGAGCCCCCTTTGACAAAAAAATCACAAATTTAATTAAAACAAATTTAATAACGGCAATTCCAATTCAAGTTAGATTACATCAGTAAAATTGAACAGGAGTGTCCAATTTGGATTTATTTCATCATCATAACGAGAGGTGAAAAGAGCGCAATGTCCACGATTGATGTGCATCACATTCCTTCCCTTTGACTGTATATCAACGTCTCCTAATTCATCCTTCATAAGCTCTATGCTTCGCCCCCTTCGTGGATTCCCTGGTCATTTTACTCTGACCTCGTCCTTTTCCTCGGACGTCTGTCTTCAGACTGTTGTGTCTCTCTCCCCGAAAGCTGTTCTTAAAGGACAAAATTGCCCCTAAATTTCTGTATACCCCACTCTCTAAGACGTACATAAAATTCCCTCGCGTTACTCAGAGCATGTTGGCTATCCACACACTGCGTAAGTTCTGACTTAGTACGGTAGGACGTTGACCTCGCTTCCAGCGGCAGGTCTTAAATTACCACGTGAGCGTCTATCGAATATTACCAAATTCTTTTACATGCTACTACATGTTCGATTACTATTACACGAAATTCACAAATTGTAACTCATAGCAATCCTTAACCTACAAGATTATACAAACATTACAAAGTCAGATATAATTAGGTAATTATCGTTAACTCATGATAGTCTGTAACGTTCTAACAATCAAGGAAGTTATTTTCATATAACCTTATGAAATCCGACACATATGAACATTTGGATTGCATGCAATCAATTCTACAAATGAACTAATAACTGTAAAATTAAAAGGTAAATTGCATAACAATTCTAGCATCAACATTTTTCATGAAACTGGATAAAATAAATTGTATAATAACTCAAGCATCAACACATTTCCATGAAATTGAATAAACGATACATAATACGGAAATCTAGTCATAGCAAACACATTTTCATAAAACAAACAATCAAATGATAGAATATTAAGTGAAACTAAAATTGAGTACCGTATTGCTGTTCTCTGTCAGAACTTGTGTGTCCTAACACTAAAACCTGTCTTTCTTTTTACAAGACTGCCACCTGGTCCCTTTCTTGTTTAACGAGGAAAACACTATTCTCTTTAGGCTTTCCACGGAGTCAAAGCTCTCTTCCTTCACTTTAAAGTCTAAAGTGTACACCTTAATTTATTCTGCCCAATCGTAGACAGCGATAAATAATTTACCCCAAAGAAATAATTCCTTTCATCAGGTTTAGACAGCTCAGATCTGTGAACGACAGTGCGTAACAATTTCCCTTTGAAAATATTATGAGTGGACATAGGTTCCTACCAAGCGGTTAGGGTTGGTAGCTCAAATGTTTACTTTCTAAGGACCGTGTTAAGATACCCCGGTCAATTTCACTGAGTTGTAATGCTGCTCCTTTGAAGTTTACACTGACATGGGGGGGGGGGGAATGAACGAAGAAAGGTCGAAGTGACCCTTCACAAAGACTTTCTGTCTTAAATGCGATAAAATTTAAAGCTCAATGCATTCAACTTTAAAGTTCACTGCAATTTTAAATTCACAAAATATGTATCAGAAGAAATGCATGAACTCATTCGCTAAATGATTTCTTTTGCATACAAAACAATTAAATCCGAACTCATTCATATTATATAAATATTGTATGACATACTTAGAAAACACGGATTATATAACATGCACATTTGTTTCCTGAACTCAAAGACGAATTGAAAAATGAATTTAAAATTAATAAATTCAAGATTAATCACAAACTTGCACCAAAGAACACATTGTATTCAACTGTTATGTATATTTAGTTTAATTGTTTGTTTGTTAGGTTTTAATGTTTTTTTATATTTCATTACTTACATGCTATTGTAATGTAACATTGTATGCTGGACTTGACCTTGTCCAAAACTGAGTTCAATTTCTGATTGACCTGATTGACTTTCTTATTTTATTTTATGTAAACAACTAATACTTAGCTAAAGTATTCTCTCTATGCATGGGCTTAATATCAGGATCTTTATTAATAGAAGAATTAACTGTTATATATTTGGGTCAGAGTTTTGGAATTTCCTGAGTGAATTTTACAGGTTACGGTTTTGATTTTGTAAAAACCAGGCTCATTCTAGAAGGTTATTTTCCATTAGGTAATCTTTTTTAGAAAATGCTAATTGTGACCTGGGTCAAGTAGAGAACATATAATCTTGTGATTGTGAGGACTTGATCATTCGTGCTTTAACACCTTTCACTTTCAAGTTGTATCATGTTGTGAACAGTTGGCCTGAATTCCGTCTGCTCCCCCCCCCCCCATCGTTAGTTTATCCAATCAGGATTACTACTTTAACCGCAAAAATGTTTTATCACTCAAACAAGTCAAAATAATCCTCCAAACTTCCTAAATTTTTCTGTTTGTCTCATCTCTTGTCATTTTACCGCTAATGACATTGTGTTAACATTGCACTCTATCTAGCTCTTAACCGTAAATGCTCTAGATTTAATTAAAATTCAATTCATGCCCCATGTGGAACAGATCCCATCCCTCGCAGTCAACAATTTATAGCGTGTATGACCCACACGTCAAACTTAATGTTTGCGTGTCACGCTGTGTGTTGTTGCTTGGCTGTGTGAAAGCCATGATTGGGCCTGTCCAGTTCTGTGTTGTCTGATGGGTCAATGTACCGACAACATGCTTTTTGTTTAGCCTGTGTGGAAGTGAGACTCCGGCAGACGGGAAGAATTGACTTGATTGACTCTCCGATTGAACAGCGATAGGGCATTTCGTGTCTGTTATGTGAACGACGCGATTTCAGTTTGATGTGTGTTTCGTGTCTAACTGGCATGAGCGCTTTCGACTCTTTAATGAGTCTTTTTCAAAGGCAAATGCAAAACAAAGACAAGACAAACAAATAAAACAGAAAAAAATGGTTGTGTTTGCGAAACTTTGCATGGTTGTTTCTACAGTAATTAAACCTTTTAACTTTATATATGAACGTAATTATTATTTCATAACTCTTTAATTTCATGACTGTTATTTCAACAGCGTAATTTCACAACCACATGTCTGTTATATAAGCATAGTAATACTATTATCTCACATTTTGTTATATAAACACCGTAACATCATAATTTAATGTTCTGTTATATATAATCGGCATAATAGCATAATTTTGTGTCTATATTATGAACGAAATAATGATATGCTGTCATGTCTGTTATAAAAACAGCGTTATGTCACAAATCAGTTCCTCTCGTTTCATATTTGTCATGTGAATACTCCAATACAAGTTGTGTGTACACGATAACTGTCT
Source organism: Sinohyriopsis cumingii (assembly GCA_028554795.2). Taxonomy (NCBI): domain Eukaryota; kingdom Metazoa; phylum Mollusca; class Bivalvia; order Unionida; family Unionidae; genus Sinohyriopsis; species Sinohyriopsis cumingii. The sequence continues at coordinate 57,272,289 of CM068836.1, forward strand.
ATTACTGAAGAAGCAAATGAGACTCGTTCTATATTTTAGAACAATACAGCATGATGAATGTTTTTCGTACTACATTACGTCAAATATGCACGGGGAATTGGTCCGGGTACTATAGATTAGCATTCATCCTTTATTTTGTTTTTGTAGATAATTTGTGTTTTTTATAAACGATCTCTTAACTGATCCTAAAAAGTAAAAATACCAGCAACAAGCATACCAAGGAATGCTAAAACGTTATTAATTTTTACTTGTAATTACGTAGGTAATTCAAATTTCAAACATATGAAATATTATTTCTTATGCAGATTTATTATATTTTTCACCCAAAACGCTGTAAATCTTGGGCATATATAAATTAAAATAATTCGTTTTGGTGGTTTGATCTTTGATTTGATAATCGATTGGCTAATTACATAAGGAATCTTATGCACAATGTAATCGATTTAATTCCCTCTTCAGAAACATAAGCCGGTACGTATTTACATAATTTTGGGGATTGGTGGAATGATCGATACGTCTGATAAGTCTCGTATTTGTTGTCGGCAGATGTTATAAAGATACGTTTGAAGTCCTATCGGCATACAAATGTGAACATTAATAATTAGATATTATCCCATTACCAAATGATTATTATGTGATGAACTCAATCTGAAAAAAGACAACGCAACATTAATCAAATATGATAAATTGTCTTGAAATTATATCTAAAAAATATACAGTTTCTTCTTTTCTCTGATGTAAATAACTCCCGCTTTCAAGAAGATGCAAACGCAAACAATATAAAATAATATTCAGAGAAGATACACTTTAAGTCTTTCTTATCTGCACCTATGCTTAATTTACAAACTTCTTGCTGTCTTTAAGATTTAATTATAGAACTTTCAAAACTTATTGCCGGTCTTTTTTTTAAAGAAAATTCTTCTATCTTCATTGTGTTTTCAAATAAACAAAGTTTACAGCAGTTGCATGAAAAAGAAAGACAACTGCCAAAGGAATTTCGAGATTTCAGAAGCAAAACTGAAGTCTGGACTTGAATTTGTCATAATCAAGAAATCTGATTGGCAGAAAGTTAAATCTTTTTTTATAATTATCCAATAAAATTTCTTAAGTCTAAGCTTAGCTTAAAAAGTTACGTTAATTAAAATAAAGATCATGGAATATGGTTAAAAACTGTATCAATAAAAAATATGCTGATTAAATTTGATGCGATTACAAAACAAATAAACTAATAAAGATTTCCCTTACTGCTGTCCGTTTTGTTTCAGTTCTAGTACCCTGTATTCCCCTGTCTAAAGAGAAATTGCTTAAAGTCAGATACAATGGCACAGGTCATATGTTATAATCTTTTCACTTTTTGTATCTGATCTACCTTGAGTATTTGTAAAGATCAAGAGCAAGTACAAATATTTATAGATTACGCAAAAACAACAGGACACACAAACGTCCTCTGTGAGAAATAAACTGTATATATGGAGAAACGAATTGGAGGACGTTCTCCATCGAAATTTAAGAAAAAGTATAAAAACGGAACTGATTTAGAGACCTTATTTACTGCCTTCATTGCGACATCTTGATTTGCCGATAGGAAATTTAACGTAACCATATCCGTTATATCGCTACAGATTTGGAAATATATTTTAGTCTGTGCATTTATTCAGACTTCTTTATATTATTTCCTCCTCAATGTACACCGTGATGAATCTTACAGAACGCAAGCTTAAACAAAACCCGAAATAATTTTGTGTTCTTGGTCGTGGCTGTGGACAAATTGAAAGAACTTGTCGTTGATTGCGTACACGCTTATCTGCTCCTGATCGACTATATATTTGTTACGACTCTATGGTAGTAAACTAAGTGACAGAAAAAAGCAAAACCAACAAATTTCGTAAAACGTAACACATAGAATAATTAATATGGTCTTATGTTACGTGTTTAGGCTCTAATAAACAGTAACAAAAGAAAGAGTGAAAACAACAAGCTTTGAAAAAGTTAACAAATAATTTATTTCCCTGGAAAAAACACTCTAAAAATGAAGAAAAGAAAAAAAAAGAACTTACGGTTTTAAGAATCAAATCCAAAAATAATCCAAGAATAATTCACGAATTAAAATTTAGAAGTCCTAGTAATGAAATGTTCTAGTGAGTTCAAGTTCGAGTCCCGACGAAAAATCCAAAATGGAAGGCGATGATGCATGATGTAGCCAGTATTGTGATGTTGTGTCTACAGTTCTTTGTTGATGGTCAAACATTATTCCGGTGTTTGAATTTCGGAATAAAATTTAAATAAATGTCTTTGTCCAAGAATTCTGGATGAGCACTCAAATATTTTCAGGAAAAAGAATTAATCTTTTAGAATCCAAATAATTTGAATAAAAATGAAAATGTTAACTCCAAACTGGTCAAAACAAAACGAACACCTTGGCATTAAGTGTTGTTAAACCCAAGCTGAGAAATATCTTTCTAAACATTACTAATAAATCTAACTACTGCGCAATTTTGGAAAACCCAGAATTGCGAAACAGGGCTGTTTACAATCTAAAATCACGTACTCCAAGTATGACCTTGATAAAAAACTCGAGAATAAAATAAAAATACAAAGTTGTTTACTTGTCTCAGCGATTTCTGAATCAAGATCGGAAACTAAGTCAAAAATAGAAACAGTGTTTCTATTAGTAGGTATTTATGAAAAGATTCAGGTCAAATTGAATTTTCTTAAAATTCATAAATTGTTAATTGTCAAGTTGATTGTACCTATTAGTGCATCTGTCTTCTTATTTATTCACACATTATTTGTGCCATTTAACTATTTAACATGAAAGAGGCCATTATTGAAATGAGATTTGATTTGAAGTATATGGGCTGACAGGACGTGTAATCAATGAGTTCGACAGCAAATTCATTATGATCGACCTTTCGGATAACGCTGCTATTTTAACAACCCTTCTAAGAACGCCATAGTCGCCATGAATCAAATATAGAATTCTTAGAATATCGACATTTGTAAAGTTATGCCTATTTACTGTATTAATATTTAAAACAAATTGCTAATCCCATTTCCTTCGGCATAGACCGAATTGTCCAACAGTACAAAGAATATAATGTATCTATATTAAGCCCCCATTTATAATAAAATAAATTTTATTTAAATTGTTTCTCATTAAATTAAAGTGATTACAGTTATGTTTTGAATATAAATCTTGTTCTGATTATTTTTCGACAGCAATATTTTTTTACATTGCGTCATGATAGCACGACTGTGATGTCACGTTTACGATGCAAAAAACCAAACTGGGTCCTTCGTGTGCTTAACGGCATAAGCGAGCCGTGGACGACGTCCAGTGAGTTGAAAATTAATTGGATCATCCCAGGTAGTGCATTACAATCACGAGCTTGGGATTGAATAATGTGAACTTTAAATCTTGCAATTCAATCAGTCTAAATGTGCATTAATTTACAGATATGTAGCAATTGTAGATTTAGTATTTCTGACAGTTCATGATTATTGATTTTATTTTTGAGGATCTAGCTTGTAATATTAAAACCTTGTACTGCATCTTGTACAGCTTTTCATAAATAATTCTTCTGGAGAGACCACCTTCGATAATTTGTGAATAATTACTAAGTAGTCCCATTCCTTTTTTATAATTACAAGCAATGAGGTTGTTAATGAAAAAATTTGTTTCGTTAATAATATGGATGAAATAATCGTGGAGGAAGAGTCCCGACCCAAACAGAAGTGAATCACTTAGTGAAATACACAGTGTTATTCTAATTAGTTTTCAAGAACTAAATGACTTTTCATGACCGGATACTGCCCACTAAAACAGAACCACTCCGAACATCAGTCTTCCAGCCAACAGTGACCACCAGTAGCTCGTTTAGTGTAGAGTCGGACTCGTAATGCAAAAGTGGATACCCGCCAGTCTAGTCGAGGACGACTGCATCTTTGTGTTCTTGGGAACTGAAATCTGCTCCCATTTCCTCTGCATTATACAGTCAATAATGTGTTAAAAAATACCGTTAAAAATAAACAAAAACTTCCACACCAATGAATTTTTAGTTATTAGTTTGGCGCAACGTAAAGGCTAATTAACAAACAGCCTACCGGGAAACTTTAATGGGTTAAGTTTGCAATTCAAAATTCGAGAAGTTAAAGATGTGCCGGATTTCCCAATAAATGAAAACCTTTTTGATCTACGTTGCAGATTGATTTTATAATATAATGAAAACCACGTCGATTATGTATGCACTGATTAGTTTGAAAAGACGTAGGAAAACGGATTTCATAATCACCTAGTGACAATAATTTGCACTGATTTGTTAGGCAAGACATCGAAAACGGCATCTAATTTTCAACTAGAAGGAAAATTCTGACCTCATTTACTAGAAAAGAGGTAGAAAATATCATCTAGTAGTGACAATCTGTGCTGATTTGTTTGACATGACAGGAGAAATTAGCAATTTTGTTATCGTCTAAAAACGAACTGGAGAAATATTATGACTTAAATTACAATTTTTTAAACAAATGAAATTCAGCTTATTGCTGGCAGTGAAAACAGTGACACCAAAGCAATTATTATTATTATTATTATTATTATTATCATTATTATTATTATTATTATTATTATTATTATTATTATTATTATTATTATCATTATTATTATTATTATTATTATTATTATTATCATTATTATTATTATCATTATTATTATTATTATTATTATTATTATTATCATTATTATTATTATTATTATCATTATTATTATTATTATTATTATTATTATCATTATTATTATTATTATTATCATTATCATTATTATTATTATTATTATTATTATTATTATTATTATATGATCGATTGCATGGCTTAAACTGATAAAAGTAATGACTTAAAGTGTAAGAAATGTTAAATAATTCATGACGTTATGATTCAAGAAGCTTTTGTGATGATTTAGTTTTGAGATATCATTTTAGGGTATTTTTCAAAGGAAAAACCCCAATGATTTCAGACATAATGTCCATAACCAAAATATGTTTTTACATAATATTCATTGCGTTCGTCAGTAACTCATGCTTAATTCTCGGATGTCTTGCCAAATATGATCGCCTATTGCATCATTTATGTTCGGAAGACCTAACTTCGCCATCAAACAATTTCACTTAGGGTAGGAACAAATTGTTACCATATGATTTCTCTAAGTGAAGGGACACGTTGTTAGACCA
>CM068836.1:57285010-57297510 GCA_028554795.2 Sinohyriopsis cumingii
TGTGCGGCAATGCTTGTAGGTTTTGTTTGTCGTGCGAACAAGGGTCAGCGGGTGACACCTAAGACCTCCCATCGCCCGGTACCACTACGAACCACCCCACGGATTAACGAACCTTTCTCGAGGGTGGCGATGGACCTAGCTGGTTTGATAAAGCCGGCGGCAGAAAGCGGCAATCGGTATATACTAACGATAGTAGATTACGCCATCCTGTACCCGCAGGTCGTGGCCTTGAAGAACATTGACTCAGTCACGGTGGCTGAGGCATTGTTAGGAGTTTAGTCGAGAGTTGGTGTCCTTGAAGAGATACTGACTGATCAGGGGACGCATTTCGTGAAACAGGTGATGGAGGTAAATAGATTACTGTCCATTAGACACCTGACGACTACTCCGTATCACCCGCAGTGCAACGGTTTGGTGGAGCGTTTCAAATGAACACTGAAACAGGCTCTGAAGAAGGTCTGTGAAGGTCGACCCAGGGATTGGGATCGATACCTTTCCGCGATAATTTTTGCGTATCGAGAGGTACCACAGGCTAGTTTGGGTTTATCGCCACTTGAAATAGTCTCTGGGAGGACAGTCAGGGAACCCATGGCTGCATTAAATCAATTATGGACGGACGAAGAAGCATTCGAGGAAGTGCGGACAACATACCAGTATGTTGTTGATCTCCGCAACAAGCTGGAAGAGGTTTCTAAATTGTCGCAGGAGAATCTCTGCAAGGAGGCGTCAAGCCAAATACTACAATAAAAGGACGAAGGAACATCACTTCGAGGTGGGTGACAAGGTGTTGTTTTTGTTGCCGTTAGAGCACAACAAACTTCAAGTCTCATGGAGGAGATCATTCGTGGTAACGGAGAAAAAGGCTGGGCAGAGCTACCGTATCTGGGTAGGAGCCAAGGAGAAGCTGTACCACGTAAATCTCCTGAAACGTTGCTCCAGCTGTAAAACTTAAGAACCTGACGATAACGGAGGAGAGGCGGAAGTACTTCCTATTTGTCCATTGACGAGGGGAGAAACCTACGTCGACGTTGTCCTTGACGGGACATTAACGTCAGAGCAACGTAAGGAGGTGGAGTCGTTACTCCAAGATTATTCAAGCGACTTGACAGAACGACATGGAAAGACGGAGTTGGAGGAGTTCACCTTGAAGTTACTGGATGAAGTGAAGTTGAAACCATATCCGCTACCCTATGCGAAATTAGACTGTCCGAAATGAAATTCAAGCTATGACAGACATGGGAGTTATAGAACCAGCTGAGTCGGCGTATAGCTCTTCTGTTGTGTTGGTATAGAAGAAAGACGATACACACAGATTTTGCGTCGATTACAGGAAGTTGAACAGAATCACGGAATTCCAAGTGCAACCTTTACCTGACCCTGAGTTCATACTTGCCGGGGTGACCAATGCGAAGTATTGTTCGAAAATCGATCTGACCAAGGGATACTGGCGAATTCCAGTTAGAAGTGAAGATAGAGCAAAACTTTCTTTCGCAACTCCAGATGGAACCTACCAGTGGGTAGTCATGCCATTCGGGGTCAGAAATGCGCCGAGTGTTTTCACGCGTAGGATGAGAAAATTACTTGAACCGTTAAAGGGAACTGGAGTTTCAAACTTCATGGACGATTTACTCCTATCGACAGCTGCATGAGACGATCATATCATTGTGCTGAAAAACGTTTGAGAGCGACTTCGGCAAACGGGATTGACCGCATGACCATCTAAGTGCCATACAGGGTTTAGGAAACTAACCTACCTAGTTTATACCCTCAGCGAAGACACGTTAACCCCAGATAGTTCAAAGGTCGACCAATTTAGGGACGCAGTACGACCGACAACTATGACGGAAGTTCGATCTTTCTTGGGACTGGCAGGGTATTATCGATGATATGTTGATAACTTCAGAGCTATTGCGAGCCCATTGACTGACTTGACTCGGAAAAAGGCTCCGACGAAAGTTATATGGACAGACGTATGTGAACGAGTATTTCAGATGTTGAAGGACAGACTGACGTCGGACGCAGTAGTGAAATTGCCTGATGTGACACGAGATTTTGTCCAACGCACTGACGCTTGTGATAGCGGTTATGGGACAGTGTTATTACAAGAGCATGACGGAAACTTATTTCTATTTGCATACAGTAGCAGGAAATTGTCAACTGCAGAATGCAATTATTCGGTCTCCGAGAAAGAATGCTTGGCAATTATCTTTGGGATATCTAAATTCCAACGTTACCTGAATGGACGAAAATTTATTTTAGAAACTGACCACCAATCACTCGCCTATTTAGCTCACGCTAAGCTAACTAATGGACGATTAATGAGATGGTCAATATTTCTACAGCAGTGCCAAGTCCAGGTACGGTATATTAAGGGCAACAATAATGTAGGGGCTGACTGCTTAAGTAGACTAGGGACGTCTGAGGTGAAGTGTTCACATGAGGACGTGTAAATGAATCAGATTAGATCTAAAAAAAAGTGGAGAGTAAAATTCCTGATTTTACTCTTCAAAGAGGAGCCTGTGTGAGGGGGCAAATTTCTGTCGATCTACGGAAAGCACATTAGTTTGGGCCAGATAACAATTAATTAGATGTATGGGGACAGGCGCTTGTTAAATCGCTATACTGCAGCGATTCCAAATGTCTGGTAGGTAGTGGTTGTGATTTTTAAATTAAACATTCGTTTACTTAACGGCGAGACGGAATATTAGGGACACGGCTAACTTCAATTTCATAATGGATCTGTCGAAATTTAAACTTTTCCAGAAACCGTTAGTCAAAAACCTGGAAGGTCAAGTAACCCCAATGTTGGCGCCTATAGGAAAAGGCGGTAAGTATATTTTATCCTGATTGGCTACGCTAAAAAAAAGAGGCGTGTTTCCCACACGAAATTTCTTAGCTGTAACTATTCCCGCCATCGAAAAATCTAATTAGTCTAAGCTTTGCTGCAAGAGTAAAGGTACAGGGGATTCCGAGAGTCAGTTTGGAAGAAATTCTCTCATAAAACATTTGTTCTTGGGACCAGATGTCTGGAAGATCAATGGATACAATTTTGGCGGTAGAAGCGAGAAACGCTTAGAAAAGAAAGGTATTTGCGTCAAATTCATTCGATTCGTTGATATCAATATAATATTTTGATGAATTATTTGATAATATGTTCATGAAGTTAGTTGTTTAAATTCGTAGATCAATTCTCTTGATATAAGTATAACTGTGTTGAGTTTATTAATGCATGAATTCGTACAATAATCTTCTTTATGTAAGGTTGTTAAACTGTTTGAATTTGTCTTCTTGTTTTTATAGGAATTAGGTTCTTAGAATTTCATGTATTACTTTAGTTAATATGAGTTACGAGAATCCGTGTGAATCAACCGATCTCAGGTAATTTCACGTATGATGAAGATTTGAGTACATATTGACTGAAATTAAACGTTGGTGTGCCATGCAGTGTGATTTCATGTATGCTAAAGACTTGAATATGTGTATTCGCTGAACATAATGTAAAGCCAGGTTGTGAATTTCATTCATTCATTTGTGTAATTGAGACGAGAGCGGAACTCCTAAGTCTCGTCTGTTAATGCGAAGTGATGAATTAGCCATTTGGAAGTATATTAATCTTATGAAACTGGGATTGTTTTGGTCTGCCATGCTTGGGCCGACTAATAGCCTTTGGTATCTGTTTCAATACCGATAGTAAGATCTGATAACGAGAGGGGAGTAATGATCTCTCCCCAGTAGAATAACCGACAGAAAATTTAGGTTGTTCTTTGTTTATTTAAAAGGGGAAGATAACTCTTCAGACGTATTCCCAGAAGTATCCTCAGATGTACCTACGCACTGACGTATCCACGTATATGTGTATCTACATGCTTACATATCCACCTACCCACACAAAGTTTGAGGGCCGAAGGAAGGCGAAACAGTAGGATGGTTGGAGAGAAAAAGGTAAAGGAAAGGCGAAAGGACAGAGAAGAGCTACAGTGGAATTGGAGTGAACCAGAGATAAGCAGGTTATGCAGTTGTACAAGGCAACGACTTCGATTGTTCACTCAATCGCATGATGAACTAATTCTATCAGTAAAACAGATCAGCTATTTTTATACATATATTTGTGTTTTGAAATTCGGTGAAAGATTTATTCCAAAAAGAAGTGTATCTTCCTAATGTATTGTGTTATCCACATTGTTTATATACGGGGTCTCAAGTTGTTCTGTTCTATATATATGCTCAGATCTCTATTTCTTCTACCTATAAGTTTACTCGATCCGGGCAATAACACCAAGGGTGATCATCTCTTAGATAACGAGAACTGAATAAAGCGGACACCTTGAAAGAAGGTACAATCCGCCAATCAACAATCACCCTTTTACAAAGAGTGGGGGCGTGTTTTACATCAAAGTTAAAGGAGTATCAACTGTTGTGTATTATTAAATTAAAAACCTGAAAAAATTAAATTATGCTATTGCTCGGACATTGTAAATCTGTATTAGTTATGGTATTTGTGTAAATTCAGATCGTAATCCACACTGAATCGAGTACGGGGAGCCTGGATAAAACCAACACACTTGGCATTGGTTTTTTTTTCTTCTCTTTTTAATTCTGTATCAAGATTTAAATATCCATGATCTCGCGTCATTAAGCCGACATCTCGTTTACAGATTTGTAAATCTAAATTTCGAATTGGTAAATAGAAATATCAGATAATTAATTCGTGATCGCGGATTGGAGAAAAAAAATAATTAAAGTATGGCAAATCAAGACTTTTACCATCTGGCCATTAGTAGTACAAAATGAAAATGTTAGATATCTTAGGGACATAATTATACATAAGAATGTACAACTCCATGGTATATAAAAGAAACGCACACATTCTTACATTATTTACATACATATCCATACATTTACGTTGCTAGAAATATATAGAAAATATGCACATTTTTACACACATATACATGCATTTACATTGCTAGAAATGTATAGAAAACATCTCATTCCAACACACATATACATGCATTTACATTGCTAGAAATGTTTATGAAACATCTCATTCTTACAAACATATAATTGCATTTACATTGCTCTATAGGTTTCCCTTCTCACTGCGGAAAATCAGATCTCGGAAAAGGCAACTAATTGTCACAGGTCTTGGTTATGGGGGTGGGGGTGCGTGCGAATAAACCAGTTGAGTTTTGTCACTTTTCCTGCTGACACCGGAAAAATAACTGATTGTACACTTAAAGGACGAATTTTTTTGGACCCAGGACTAGTATCACACCTCAACAAGTGAATCATGCTGGTTTGAGAGCACTTTAAGTAAATTTAACATCGTATCAATATACAACATATATAAATGCATAAAATAAACGTATGCATATATGAATATATAGATGGAGCCATAAAACATCTCATATATATATATATATATATATATATATATATATATATATATATATATATATATATATATATATATATATATATATATATATATATATATATATATATATATATATATATATATATATATATATATAACATGCATAAGATGATAATATGCACCTATATACACGCCAAAAAAGGTAAATCATTGCTAGGCCAATCATATATGGCGTAGCTCTAATCGGTATGTTATGTACACTATTTTATATCAAAATCCATGCTGGACGTCACTAATACGCAATGAAAATTTGTAGACATAATTAAAGATAGAATATAAGCATTTTCTGTCAAATCTCACTTGTCCGTTGTCAAATTATTATTCCTTATTGATTTGTAGTGACACTTCGGTTTTTCTTTTATGAAATAAAGTAAATACAGATGCAAACTGGGAAATATCCAGTCGATTCACACATTACATCCAGTATAATTGCTCAGCGGTACTCAAGATCACTGATATGTAGTTATTAATTATGAGCAAAAGATACGTCAATTAGAAACAAAACATGCTTCATTAAACAACCATATATTTTTCACACTTCATTTTATTGGCACGGTAACGAAACTTCAATCATACCTGAGCAAAGAAAAATCCACTCTCCCATCGTTTTGCTATCGGTCGGACGCAAATGTGAGCCCCATCGAAAAATGAGGACCTTAAATTTGCATACATTTTTTGATGTGTTAATATTGCTAGAAAAGTTCCAGACGGATTTCATTAGTAAACTAAACAGAAGGACACCATTTTGGATACAGCCATTTACTGTGTCACATATAGATAAGTTAGTAGCTCGTAGAGACAGCTCGGACAGAGTACTAGAAACATTAACAGAAGAGATTACGTGTAAAAGGGGGCGCACAGCTTTATTATAGACCGCCACTTGATACCAATTTTATCGACAGAAAATGTGATATTTTGTCGTTTAAATGATAGCACCTTACAAATCACAATTATAATGTTACCTATAAATATATTTACAAATTTATTATTTGTTAACGTAAGAGGATTTTTGACAATATTACGTTAATCGGGTAGTTACGTCCATATTACTTTTCGTAAATAGGCATAGAGTCGTAGCTATAGTTTGCTGACCTGAAAACTGTTTGTAAACAGGTCTAGTGTCACCTTTATAGCCTGGTGATTTGAAAACATTTTAATTTGGCCCAGTGACACAGCAATAACCTGTCGATGTGAAAACCGTTTTTATAACAGATCGTATTACATGTATATAATTATGGCTGTAACCCGCTCCATAGTGGGGTGGTGGTGTTGTGAGTATTCAGCTTGACAAATCAGAACAGTCCGCAAGGGATAAATCCCAAATGGTCGAGGGGATCAACTAGATTCATGGGACTATTCCATCGAATGTTACGTGGATGGATGGCTGTTTCTAGAATGTTTCGTGAACCAACTAATAAAAAGAATAGGTAATTTAGAGTTAAGCATGAAGAATTTCCATATTCAACGTGTCATCAAATGCAGGCTACGTCGGAATCGAAGCAAACCATAACTTTGCAGGTTGTTGATAGTGATAGCATTTCCGGAGGTGTTATAATATTCACCCAAAACGAAATCCCCTGGTCTTAACGTATTTGAGAAAACAAAATACTATTTAACATATTAGATTTATTTAAGATTACGTTTCTCATTTTATGACTAAACCACAATTATAATTTTTTTCCCGCCCCAAAATAGCGGCAATCATTTAAAAAAAGGACAAATTTACATAAAGTCATAACGTAAATGTTAAGAAACTAAAGCTCAAACGGAAACGGTAAATTTGAAGTAAGCTAGCTGGCTTTTGAACTTTTTTTTCTAAATTAAATCAATGTTCAATATGTTACATCATTTATGTTATAACTGTCTAGAATACGTAAATTTATGCCTTTTTAGGGACAAGTTCAATAAAATCATTCTGGTTGTTTTGGAAATTATCTATATTATTGTTACCAGATGTTATGTAGGTAATACTGATACGTTTGAAGTCATATCGACATTCGGAACGTAAAGGATCTCTCTGTGATAAAATCGTCGTGTCTGAGCTTGCTATTGTTTGTAATCCTCTTATGCATATTCCTTGCGTCTTGCAGCGTTTTGAGTTACTGATACCGACAAAACATATCCATCATTTTCAATCAGTCAACAGATCTCTCTCTCTCTCTCTCTCTCTCTCTCCAGGTAAGACCGCCCCACCCAGCACCCTCCACCCCCCACAAGCACGCATACACACAACTTCGTATGGAAATCTAGACATTGCTTTTACCGCTGTACGGATCAGAATCCAAACTTCACTCTTGAGGTCGCGTCAGATAGTATAAAATACAAAGATTAAACAAAATTGCGACACTAGAAGAAGAAACTGTCTTAAGGTGCGTGTGATTATTATGCCTATTGTGACATTATTCAAATTCTCGCTTAATTTTACCCAACAGGTGAAAGCGACATTTCCCATAAGTGAAAACATTGAGTTTTATCGGATTTTATTCTGACTTGCACATTAAATGTATAATCTTATGAATTCCAGATTTGTTTCTAAACAAAATTTACAAACTCAGCAAAACATATGTTTAACACTTTTTGTGACGAGAATGTATCCAGCAAACAAGTTTAAAGGCTATGCAAATCATTCGATGTGGACGGGCCCAGAGGATAATTTATGAGCCAATTACCTCTCCAAATATAAAAATAGCAATTTCTGATTGGTAAATACACAGAATGACGTCGGCAATACAATTATCGCTTGGTTTTTTATTTTGACAGAAGAGAACAGGAGAACGATGGAAAATAAAATTTTGAAAAATCACAAGGATATCCAAGAACGAAAAGAAAACAAAATTGTGTTAAAAAAAAATATTCTTATTAGAAGCATTTCGCACAATATCGTCCAACGTTTTTACCCAGAGCTTTTCTATAAAATCACTTGCACCTAGATGGTTTTTATCAAAAATAAGAAATTCTAAACTTTTCAGTTCTATCTTAAAAGACCTTTTGAGTTGTATGCTCAAGGATTAACGAACTAGAATAGTGTCCAAATGGAATATGATACAATTTTAGAATTAATATTTGCCAAAAAAAATGCGGCTCTACAGTTTAAAAAATGTTCCTTTTTATTTTCAACATAGAAACCCAGGTAAAATCTTCCGGGTGCAATGTGAACATATCATTTGAAAACAACGCCTTTCTTTGCACCGTATCTCCTCTTAATGTCCCTCGGTTATTATAGATTTAAAGAAGTTGAATAATTGGTCTTCAAGAAATGGGACAAATTTAGGCGTTGAATTCCAATATCAGTTTTAAATACATATCAGATGCAATCTGATTAAAAGTGGATCCGACAGGCGATACAGATTCATGTTCTGCTGACATTTGCGTATTTTAGTAACCAGTCAGAATTAGCTTTATATCTGCGTCGGGAGTGTTACTGTAAAAACGATGTGTTCCAAATGAAGGTTTTTCTGTCGTTAAAGATAAAAGTTGTAATTTGGTTGGTGAATCGATACGTCAACAAAACGTAGTATCATATGGGTGTTCATCAGATCCGCATTCTGTTGAAGATCACGATTTAAATCAGATTGATAGAAGGTGCTTCGAATATTATTTATATCATAACACAGGGGTAAGTTTATTTTGTTTTTTAGGGTTTAACGCCATTTTTCAGCACACGATAGGCTATACATGGCGGCCAGTATTAATGGTGGAGGAAGAACCCGGGAAAATCCCGGAAAGAACCACCGACCCACGAGAAGCTACTGGCAAGCTTTCTCATATACCCACATTAGCCGAATCCGAGACTTGAACCTACGCAGACAGAGGTGAGATAGCAGTGATCCGTAATGGAGAGCGCTTTAGACCACTCGGCCACTCGGGGCCCCCACATTTGGTAAGAGCCAGTGTCTGGAGATGTGGAGACAAACCTTCTGAAATAAAGACACAGCTACAAAAATTCTAAACAGTATCTGAATGTTTTATTGTGTTAATTTTTTCCAATGGAAAAGTTGTTGAGGATTTGACGATTATCTGAAACATTCAAACAAGTTTAACTGTTTCAATAATTGCTTCAAATCTTTTACAGATTGCTATCTTTCTCTTGCATTGTATTTTCAGCTTGTTATCTTTTTCATAGGTCGTATTTTCAAGCCGTAGTTAACGAGAATTGATCATTAAATAAATTATAAATATTCGTTTGTTTTCGTTTTAATATAGCGGTACGATATCTTACCAGCGTCTTCTAATGATCGTTTCCAAACATTATTTATCAAAAATATATAATTTTTTGGGATAAGGAGGGCCTTTAAAGTGCTAATAAACTGATGATCTTTGTAAAGGACCCCATGTTTTTACTTCTGCCCTAAGTTTAGACTTGGTTGTATCATATTTTTGACCGTAAACCAAAATAAAAATGAGAACAATTCTAAATTACTGTTAAAAGGTCATCTGAATGCATTGTGAAAACGTTGTTTTTTATTTTATTTTATAGGTCCTATCAAAAGAGCTTCAGTTTTAATACCAGTTACCCAGATTAAAGGATCTGTTCATGCAGGTATATAGTACATCAAAACAAATGCTCTGACGTTTACAAATTATAGAGTACTTGTTTGCTATCAGTTCTGTAAAAAAATCAATCAATATTAATTCTCCTTTCACTTCTCCTTTAATTCTCCTATAGGCACGCTGTCAAACAAAAGACTAATGTTATGGTATATTAATCTGTGTGTGTGTGTGTGTCTGTGTCTGTGTCTGTATGTGTCTGTGTCTGTGATATTTAGGTTTTTAACGTAGATTTAACTATTTTAGTCATATTGCTAAGATGTCTGCAGTGTGGCAGTTTATAGTGATGCTTAGCACTGAGTCATCATGCCGCGAACATGTAGCATGATGTCCCACCCAGCGACGTTATCCTGACACCAGGCCGACCAGTCCTAACACTAACTTTTTAATGCTGAGCGCCAAGCGAGGAAGCTGTTAGTACCAATTTTATAAGTCTTTTGAATGACTCGGCCGGAGATCGAACCCGCGACCTCCCACATCCGAGGTGAACGCTATAACCACTAGGCCATCGGAGCTGTCTAAAATAGTCAGCAAACAATGACCAATTTCAAGAGTGGGAGACTAGGCAAATTAAACATTGAGATAACAGCCTTAAGTTCAGATTCTGAATCATTGTCATATGTTTTAATACTATCTTAACAGAGCATGGAGTTTGTATTATGCATTAAATTTGTATTTTACAAAGAAACTAAACAAATTAATTGTGACATTTAACATGGAAGACAAAATGACGACTACATTATTTTACTCAAAGAAATTCTCATCTGGCTATAAAACAAGGAGAGTGTGCCCTGTATTTTTGATCAAGACATAGTTATTTAATACACAACCCATGAAACATCAAACTAAATGAAGGAACGATCAAGCTTTTGAGTGTTTAAACCACTTCATCGAACAGCGATTTTTTTAAATAACATTTACGACTTAAGTTCTGTACCAACTAAATACCTGGCTATGAAAATGTTTGCGAAATAATTTTCTCATGGCCTAAATGTTCCTTGTTATTGTCTCTTTTTCTTAATTATTTTCAATAATATCGTAAATACACTATCAATAAAAAGTTTCGAAGCTAACGATTACTCTGATACTGTTTATAAAATCTCATATTATGTTGGAAAATTAATACGATGCTTTTGTATACCCTCAAAGAAGAATGTACACTGAACGGGAAAATGTCCTTCTTGTCATAAGTGATGAAGAAAACATCGCAACTTCATATGACCGTTGAATTACTTATCTAATGAAAACTTTGCGATATCTCTATAGTCACTTACTATGACGTGTCAAATTAAGTGTGTTTTCCGATAATAGTTTTTTTTTAAGAAATAGTATTTTGCTTTTTTAATTCAAGTAAATATAGTTTCTGCCGCTATGATCGAAGTGAACCTTCAAGCAGGTTCAGCTTTCCGTCTCTTCGCCAAGCGAGACAGTATCAAGTGGTCAGTATTTACTCACAGCTTTATCCGTTTAGCACAATTTGAAAATCAGAACAATGTGAACAATGGACGAACCAAAGAGGTTAAACCAAGCATGGATACAAGAGTTCTGAAATTTACAGGATTTAGTTTCATTTGAAATTTTAAACTGGACATCTAAGGAACCCAAGGTTTTCGAGAGATCTCAGTAAACGTGAGTCAATAAAAGATGCATTGAAATGTAATTACATTCAATCACACAGAATCTCAAGATGTACTTCACTGAAAGAACTTCTTTGTATTTATAATACATTTTAATAAAATATTTTTACCATATCCCTACTTTGTTAATATTACTGAATGGACAACTTTGACGATGCAAGGACAATATCGCATGTGCTGGTGGTACAAGATATCACCTGCTTTATAGCGTATCGTTTGATCATCGCGCGTGCGATCATCACTGATATAAGGGCGTGGATTCATAAAATATACACCTCTCATTGTTGCACTAACAAAAACTGCAGACACCAATTTTCAGTTATTGATACAATAGTTTTCTGATGTCGTATATGGACCGTGACATGTTATCTTAATATTTTATCAAATTAAATATGTTCGCGCCATTACAATTTTAGATATAAATAAATTGTATCCCATGGATATAATCCCGTATCTTCTGACCCTACCTCTAACATTTGACATAAATGTCTGGCTTATTTTAGGTACAGATGTTTAAAGACATAATTATTATTATTATTATTATTATTATTATTATTATTACTATTATTATTATTGTTGTTATTATTATTAGTAGTAGTAGTAGTAGCAGTTATATTAAGACATTATTATTATTATTGTTATTATTATTATCATTATTATTATCACCATTACTCCAATCACAATTACTAAAACAACTACTACTACAACTACTATTCCAACTACATTAACTACTATTACTACTACTACTACTCCATCACTAGAACACTGTTCATGGGAGACATATACAATATTCTGTGAAACAAACTGTTGTTGAAGTTGTCAACAGTTATCATGACTGGCAAGACACTTAAAAGGAATGAGAGATGATGACAGAAGGAGGA